>CM021101.1:803755514-804098115 GCA_007115665.2 Sequoiadendron giganteum
TAATCTCTGCAACAAAATCATAAACAACATTAAACACAAAAAATAATCTCACTTAATAGTGTTGATGGTGTTTTCTGCACGACAACAACTCAGACAAAATATGATATCCTATCTCTCTTGAAAGGTAAATATTTATGGGAAAAGAGATAACCCTAAGGTCTCTGATGTCAAGTCTTGATAATGCAAAAAACCAACCCAGAGATAATGTGAAAATGTTGGTAATCACAAAGGGACCTAATACGATAAAATACTAGACATTGAATTTTTTGGATCTAAACCTTGAATTGATACTTTAAATCCTCAATTGAACTTAGATAATAAAGAAAATAACAAAAGATAAGGATTTCAGAGTTAATTCTAAGACTAATTCTAATCCTAAGACTAACAATGCAAAAAAATAAGATCCTCAAAATGGACCAATCTCTCATAAACTACTTTCTATTTGACCTAGATAAATCTGCAATCTCACAAGAATAGTTCAATCTTCTAAGGTATTTAAAGATTTTCAAATCATAAAAATTCATTCAAGACAATCTTGTTGCAACTGAAATGAACAAAAACTAATAATTGAAGTAAGAACAATTTTAAGTCCAGGCTAACTTTGCAAATCACCTAAAAATCAACTAACTGCAAAAATTATGGACTAGGGATCATTGCAAAAATTCCAAACATGAAACCCTAAACATCACCAAACTATCTAACAGAGAGCTTAAGAAATTTTGAAGATAGAATAAAAAGAACCATGCCATATAACACTTAATAAAAGAGAGATACCAAATCACAATATCCTTTCTTATATTAATTCATCCAAAATGGCAACAATTCCAACCTTTTGTTACAATACTTTCTTGAATATAAACCCTAATTCGCTCAAATGTGAAATCTTCTAATTTGCCACTATTCTATTTTGTATTATATTCTATATCATCCCTTACAAACGAGGCAACATGCCCAATTTATAGAGAATCCCCCATATAGGTCAACCCAACTAATCTTTTACAATAATAAAAATGCCACACAAGATTTCGGCCTCAAAAGATATTCAAATATAACATAAAATGTACAATTTTCACCAATTTCATCCAAGTCAACCTGGGGTCTCAAAAAGTCGGCCCAATGCATGTGGATAATGGGAAGCACAAAAATTTATGTAGCCCTATATAACTACTTTCCATCCCTGTCCTTAGCTTGATCCACCTCACCATGCATTGCCAACAATACCCTGTCCAATTTGGCAATAGGTGGCAGAGACAAAACCCTAACTTTTCTTCCAAGAGAATTAATGTCATCTCTTGCCTGTCTTACTGTGCCATTCCAATCAACCCTATTTGTCCAATACCTATCAATAACTACAATGTAGGTTGCAATATCATCTAGCTAATTCTTAATGACTGGACCATCACTGACTAGAGAATAGACATATCTCCACCATTTCTTGAGTTGTTCTAAATTGAGATGCTTTGGAGCAAACCTCTTCCTCCCTATCATAATTTCAAAGAATGAGATGCATTTATCATGAATTCAAGTCAAAGTGTCCTCAATCTAACTCCCTTGTTTGTGAATCTTCTTCAAGGCCCTTTGCCTCATTTGCAAGATCTCAAACCATTCCCAAGGCTCAAAAACCCTTGGAAAAGGAATAATCCCACTCTTCACCAGTTTATTTTCAATAAACTCCATGATTGTTCTTTTTTTCTGCAATAGGAGATCAATATCCTCCTTGTCTTGGGCCAACATAGTCTTTAGCCAATCCAATGACCTCATGGAATCCCCTGTAGTTGACAAGATATCCTTCATGGAACCATCTCCTTTGGTTTGGACTCCCTACAACCAACCAACTATGGTATGTGTAGTGGCTTTCATTCTTTCAAGTTCAGAGATTGTTTCCTGGGGCAAGAAACCTACAATAGAGGAGGAAGAGCTAATAGATTTCAAGGGTTTCATCAAATCTTGCAAGTAATTCTTCAATTTCTAATTATCTCTTTCCAAAACATGCCTGGTTTGTATCTCTTTCTTCAATCTACCCACAATTACAACACTAGAGCCTTCATACTCCTCAATGTCCTACTCCATAGAAGCATGCCCTAAGTAAATGGTATGCACATGATTATCCTTTGCAGTCACATTATCCCTATCTTTTTCTGGAGAAGGGGTAGCAATATGAGCCATCCTATTGCCTGATCCATCCCTCGCAATCTTGGATATAACCCTAGACTTCTTCTTGGTTTTTCTTTTACCAATATTGGCCATTAGGTCATCCCAATTGGGAGGATTATCTTCCAATATCACCAACTTACTCTTTAATTCTCTGTCTAGCTAACCTAGAACAGTAGATTTAGTTGGAACTTTATCTTGTTTCTCCTATTCTTGTTGGACATTAGGTGCATCCTTCTCCACACTTGGCACATTAGGTATTTTCCTAGTTGAATCCTCTTTGTCTAAAGATTGCTCCCCTACAACCTATACCGGTGAAGGGATCTTAGTTGGTATCTCCTCCTGTTGAGGGGATTTTCCCAATTGATCTTTTATAGGTTAATCCACATACGCTACCAAGGGAGACTGGATTACCCTATCAATTTTTGCCTCTACTTTGTAGAGGTATCCCTCCTAGAATTCTTCTTCACCCAAGTCCTTAGGATCTTCATCCTTCCTTGGCTCTTCTTTCACACTACCAGTATCTTGAGGCAGGGGAATGTCCTCTTGTTCAATGATAGGAATAGTCACATGGGAACTTCCTTTAGATGCAACATCCTTTGGAGGAGTCCTTGACCTCCTCATGTATACCTATGTCTTATCCCCTGGACTTTCTACCTCTACCATAGGTGGCTCAACTTCCTTTTTTGATTTGGAAGTTTCTTTTTCTTTCTATAAAAGCCTCACAATTCTTCTTCTTTTGGTCAAGGGAGCAGTGGTATCCGCTTCTTCCTTTTCCTCTTTCCCAGTCCCTCTCCTTGAGACATGCCTTCTCTTTTTGGCAATAGGATTTCTTTTTTTACTTGCATCTTCTACCTCTTCAGTTTGAACATCTCTAATTTTAATTTTGAAGGGAGATTCCAACTTGGCCTTACCCTTAGGATCTTGTTCATGTGATTCCTCAGAAGAAAAATGAGACTCTAAGTCTCCCATCAAATCATAGGTGCACTGGACACCTTCACTTTCTAGCTCTAATATCTTGTACTTCAGCCACATTTTTAGGATACTTTATCACTAGAGTCATAATTTTCTCCAACTCTATCTTCTCTTCCTCCAACCAGTCAATCTCTCCAACTAGTTTGTCCTTCACAACATTGAAGATATGAACCTGAATCAAATTTCCATCCTCTTCCACCTAGTCAGGAATGCCTTTATGTTGTATAATCTTACCAATTCAACTAGAAGGATAGATAATTTCTTCTTCCTTACATCAAATTCATCACCAATGTTAGCCCAATAATATTCAATGTTATCTTTGTGGTTGTACTCCTTTATGGCCTTCTTTTGTGCTTCACCAGTAATATTAAACCTTGCTCTCTTAGACTAGAAAGAGAGACCAAAAGTACTCATCTCCTCTTCAAAAGCTTGAGTAGAGTGGATTGAAGGACAAACCTCATTTGTTCCTATCTTCAAGGGGAAATCATTCCCAAACCCTGTTTTATGTTTATGCCCCCTTTATAATCACATCAAAGTCAAAAATCTGCCTAGTGACCTCCGATAGTATGATGTGATCAGTTGGGTACCTTGGGAGTCTTTAGGGAGCCTTTTGAAAACCATTAATCCTAATGTAGGAGAAGGTAGGCAACTGGATGAACCATTCCCCATACCTCCTTATCAATTCTTTGCCCTTGTCTGAAATCCTCACATGCTTTGCACCCTGCAGCAACCTGGTAATGTACATTGTAAAAGAATCGTTTTCTCTTATGTAGCTACCTCCTACTAGGTGCATCTGCGGATACACCTCATAGATTGCATCATGTCTGAATACACCTCTAGTGCTCAACCCCTTGTATGATTGGAATCTTTCTAGTGCATACACTAGGTAGGAAGTCATGGTGAAAGTCTTGGTCTACAAGACATTGCACATCTTCTCATGGATTACTGTGCTTATGGCACCTGCCCAATGGTAATCTATACCTTGCTCCATCTGAGAAATGACATTAAACATCTAGCTTTCAAGAACTCCCGCACTCTTTAGCCCTACCAACCTACTGAGGAGAGTGATAAAATTATAGTATTCCCTTTTGAACTTAAGCTTAAATAGTTGTTCTGACAACTTGGAGAAGTGGGACTTGGGATTCTCCAATGAAGAATTGATCACCTGTTGGGACTTAACCACATTCTCCTCATAATAATTCTTTGTTGTATCCATATCAAAGGCCACCACATGTGACCTATCAGGTATATCAAAAGTCCTAGCAATGGACACATGATCAAAGCTTGCCACAATTATTCCCTGAGGGAAACCTATTCTTTGTGTTCCCTTGTCATAGTTTCTGGCACATTCAAAAACCAACTCATAGCATTATACTGTGGAGGGGAAACTAGCTACATGTGTTAACCCAGATTCTAGAGTTCTTCTAGCTAGCAAAGGGAGGTTCTATACTGCCATCTCAACCTTGAACTCTTCGTAGTCCCACATAACCACATTGGTATCTGTAATTCTAACCAGACAAAAGTCAGTTTTCTCTCAGGAATCTTACTCTTTATGTCCATTTTCACCTTTTCTGCATCAGAGTTAGCAAAACTTTCAGCACTTGGGTCTGTTGCCTTTCCCTTGCCATGCCCAACATCATCTTGTCTTGATCCTGCCTGCAAAAAAATAAAACAACCACAATGAGATCCAATACAAACAACAAGTGTCAACATTGATTATTTCAAAGTTCAGGATTTAGCCTCTTCCACGAAATCAAGACTAGAGAGGAATTTCGGGGAAATCCAAACCAGGCAGAATCCAACAAAACAAACATACAAACACCATAATATCATTTCATTTAATTAGTATAATAAAGGAATAACATAAAACCACTTAGAATAAGTTCATTGAATCATCAAAATGCAATATCAATAAGAAAATTCCTCATGTAATTATTAGAATCTCCATTCCCATTGAACTTTAGAAGAATCCACCAAAGACATAAATCCCCAAAAAAACCAATATTTTCAAAATTCTAGGAAAATGGAGAAGACACGGAACATCCAGGAAAATCTTGAAGAAGCAGAATTTTGCGAGGCAAACAAAATTCTGAATTAATAGAAAAGTATGAAGAAATAAGGAAAAATAGGAAGACTCGGGGAAATCCAGCAAGGGCGGAATTCGGTGAAGGCAATGAAAACCCAAACACTTATGTTCTCCTCGTCCTCATGAAAAATAGATCAAATGACATGGAATCAGAACCTGTAGCTTGCCAGTGACTTATCCTACATTTCAAATGGATCAACCATGAATTTAAAACTCACCTCTCAACAATTTGAAAAGGATTGACTATGCCCTAGGTCAAGAACCCTAAAACCTCTTCCATGAAAGCACATAAAATCTTAGGCACAACTTGCTTGCAAAAAAGGATAGGAAGTTTGTAGCAAATGCAAATGAGCCTCAAAAACCTCAACTAAAGACCAGCCCCAAGCAAATATTCAAAACAAACGCTCGAACGGACTAACAAGACATGGAAACCCCAAACGCTTGGATATGGCATGTACACTCAAGTAAGAAAAAAGCAATGAATGACTTGAAAGCACATACAACAAAGCATTAAAACCAAAAGAGGAAGATGGAATATCCACATACCATGAGAATAGAAGACACTGAAACTTGGGATGCCAAAAAACAACCTCTAAGCACGAGCAAAATACAAGGAATGCCCCAGAAATTTGAATGCAACACTCGAAATCACCTCCAAACACAAAATATAGCAACACACCCCAAGATCCAACACTCCAAACTCAAATGAAAATTAAATAACCAAACTCAAATGGAAAATCACTTCACAAAACTCAATATAACATTACCCCAAAATTTTGTGCAATCACCATTAATACAATCGATAAGACGACCAAGACCAAAATACAAAACTCTGACAGAGCAACAAACTTCAGAAAAATCTAGACATGACGGATTTCCTCAGAATTGAGAAAAAAGGCAACCATTATTGAGCACCAAAGGGAAACCAGGAAAGTCCAGCTAGGGTGGATTTTACCGAACATAGTGAAAAACCCAAACTACACCCAGAACTTAAGATTTTCAATATAAATCGTAAATGGGACATTTTGACTGGAAGGATGAACATCAAAGCACATGCCCAATCAAGATAAATTCCAATAGAAAGGCCAAGACACCAAAAAGCGATGAAAACAAGGGTCCCAACTTTCAGTGGGGCGTGTGTGCAAAAACTGCACAACAAATAGCTCAACAAAATAGGATAATACTGAATAGAATTTTTTGTTCATCAGTAATATCAACAATTTGGAGCAGTAAATAATTACAAAAAAAGATTATAGTGAAAGATAATCATTAGTTTTAAAATTGTAGCAAAAACTAGGTGAACACAAACAAACACTGAATTACAAAAAACAAATGCAATTCAAACCAGTGACATACTTCCATTGGAGGAGTCCAATTCACCGACACCTAATAGTTCACAGTAGATTCAACACATAGCATATAATATCTCCGGTTATATTGCCTTAAAATATCACCAATTTGTACCTCAACTCAATAATACTTACCAAATCCTTGTACAAAACATATCAATCTGCAATCTCATTTAAGCATTTTAATTAACTCCTTGGATTAAATCTAAAATAAGAATTGCACACACCACAACATTGAGATGAAAAAAATAACCCTTGATTACTTCATTCAAAATTTGAATACACTTGCACATAGGAGAGAAATGAGCCTGGATTTATTAGTTAATTTTAAATTAGAGTACTATTATGAAGCACTAAATCCCCATAAACTCAAATCTTACAATAAAAAGACTCAAAATCCAATTTGCATTTTTTTATCACTACAGATTTTACAATTTTTTATGCAGCTCCACCCTAGATTTCTAACTTTCTAACCTATTACAATTATAAAAGAAAATAATATGTAGAGGAAAGGAATAATCTAGAAGAAACCCTAAAATCGATCTATAAATTCCATCTACAAGCATCTTCACCGTTGAACAGTAATATGAAAAATCTCCTTCTCTTTCCATAAGAAACTTTATTTTGTTTCCAAAACAACATGTGCCCAATTTGTTCTCCAAAAAAAAAATGCCCATGTGTACATTCTCTAGTTTTCACTTGGAGCTGAAAGAAATATCTCAACCCCCATGATAACTCTAATTTCTACTCTACGACTGCACCTTATCTTCAACAATATATTCCACATCGTGAATATTTTTTACTCATTACATAGAATCATCCCATGCATTTAACATTTTTTCCATTTTTCAATTTATTCCCAACACATAACATTTCATCTCTTATGCCAAAATATAATAAAGGCCTATAAATATAAAACCATGGGACAAAAATAAATTATCCCCTCTATTCACATTCTTTATTTAATCCTAATAGATAAAAACTTTCCATTTAAAATTTTAAGTTCTCACTTGTTTCTAATCTTTCACATTAAAAATATTTTACTCCCCAAGTAAATGGAATAGAAAAATATTTAATAAGCATACTAACTCCTCCATCTGGGGCCCACATCTTAAAACTATCACGGGGCATATTTAAATCCTTATTTCGCCAAAAATTTAAAATTCCCCCAAAGTATATTATATTTAAAAAATATATTAAAAAACACCCGGTGGAGTTTCCTCTCAAGCAATTCTTAATTCTAAATTTTTACTTTTATCTCAAGGGGCTCCCTTTATCTCTACATGAGCCCTTCAAACTCATGGGGCCCACCATTCTTCACCTTTCCTATAATCATGCAATCAATATCCCGTGAGCCCTTTCAGATTGTGAAATTGTGGGAAATGATCACGATCTTGTTGCATTTCATCGGATCTTCCCATAGTTGATTTCAAATTTGCACCTCTCACTTGTTGCTTGAATCCTTTGTTTCGCTCCTTTTTTCTTGAGCTCTGAAAAACATCTCGTGCTTGCAATGGCAGCCATGCATCCTTCATTCCCTAGCTGTGCCCCACAAAAATCCCTCCATCTTGTGCCTCTTCGAACAACACATGGTCCCCTCCCAATGCGTGGCCACTCATAGCATGTGCAGGACATGCCATTCATGGCTTGATGGATTTCCACACCTGTTACAAAGCTCCCACACTGTGCCTATGCTTTCAATTCCAAATCCAAGATGTGCCCTAACTTCATCCTTTTCTTGCATTTTGGTCATGGAGACACCCTTCATTTTGGAAATGGTAGCCCCCTTCGCTGCAAGACATTCGTTGCTCCTCCTTCTTGCTATGTGAGCCTTTTAAACAAATCCATTTTTTACATAGGCATTTTCTCATAGCTTTGATGGATGAGAATACACTTGCATTCATGGCTTTCCATGTTTATTTCCTTGTAACAAGTACAAAGGGAATTTCATGCACAAACCATCTCTCTCACACATGGCTTCTAATTGCAGTTGGTTGTAGTTTCTAAATCTTTTTCAAAGAATACATTTAGTTCATATCCAAATGCGAATGGATCCTCCATTTTCTAGCTAGTCACACCATTGCATTTGTTTGGAAATTACAATAGTATTTTCAAAAAACTGTTGTGCATATCCTCAATCAGGACATTCAATGAGATCACACTTATTTGGGTGTTAAAACAGTTCAAATGTCTTTCCTATGCCTTGGCTTCTCCATACTTTGTTTTGAGAAGCTCGAGCCCCCACAATCAATTCAGCTACTCCCATTGTTAGAATTTATTTAGACATTTCTGGGGCGTCTTCAACAAATCCATTTTACATTTTATGGCGCCCCATATAATGCATTCTATCCTCTATTTCTTTGTTGACATTAAAAAAATGGATGTGATTCTTCAATGTCTGCAATGATGATTCAACACTTTCCCATTTGGCTTCTTTATACAGAAAAATATTTGATGTTCTTTATTCACCTTGAGATCACTCTTCAATAACCTTGAAGTATATATCCACACATCAAGAAATTTAAACCATATTGGCCTATCAAATTGATTTCCAATTGAACTTAGCCAAATTAAAAGTGTTGTGACTTTAACTATATACTTGGCATGCATCATCCATATAGGAGTACTTGGACTTCAAAATTCAAGATTTTGTTTGTGTAGATGCATCCTCAACCTTCGAGCCTTGATAAGCATCTAGAGGCTCCTCAAGTACTTCTTCCAAATTACCATTTGTGGGTGTATCATGGTGCTTACTCAATTCTTGGACTAGAGGAGATTCCACTTTTAGCCATTTCACAATATTGTCATTAACACCTTCATGCTTGTTACCCATTACAAGTCAATTCTCTTAATGGGATTGCAACAATGGAACCATTATAGGTTCATGACCATGCAAGGCATGCCTAGCCCCATGTGGGTTCAATTAAAAAAAAATCATTTTCAAAGAATCTTTACCATCAAATGACTTGACACTACATTCAGATGAATCTGGAGTTTAAAAAAAAGAACCAGGTTGTAATTAGAATCTATTTTTTGTCCCTTTTGTAGAATGCTGAAAACTGGTCAGGTTGCCTCAGGAATCAATCTGGGAAAGAGGTCAAACGATCCCCTGGAGAAATGAAAACTTGTAAACATATAGTCATTTGACCCAAGAATACAATGCAATGAACGAATCATAGAAACATGTCACAAGGTGAAAGATATTAATCGGAAAAGTTGCTTAATAAAACTTTTCTAAAACAACAGTTGCTCTAAACGAGTTAAAACTCACTCAACTACCAATTTGTAAAAATGGTGAATCAACCCTTGGCTAGCTACCATCAGACATGTGTAAGTTCATTAAGGTATACTGAGCATGTGTGAAAAAGGAATTTCCTATAATCATAATTTATCAAAAGATATTAACGATCAAAGTTGACCACTCAGAAAGGTTGTCAGGAATGTAGATGTGAAACTGAACAAATTGCATTAGGTTTCGACTTGTAAAAAATAATAAATCAGATCACGAGGCTCTGAAAACTGACACCCGAGATTATTTAAGTATGGATGAAAAAAAACAACTCATTTTGACATGACAGTCAACTGGTTGTGAAATCCAAGCTCAAATAGGAGGCTACTTTACGACACTGACAGGCTTAAAACAACAAAAAAAGTGCAAAATCCATCTAGCTTCACTTTTCAAGACCCTGTGAAAACTAACCATGGGAAGCTGAAAATTGACATTCACATTGACATATGTCAATTGAATACATTTGGAAATGGGATTTTCTTGGAAATCAACAGGCCTCAAATTCTAACTCTTGAAAGTGGGTCACTCAGACTGATCTTTCAGGTGCACTTCTGAAAGTGCAGAGGCAAAAATTTGGAAATGCGCACTTCAAATTTTTAAAATTTGAGAGTATCATCACTTTCTAACCTACAATTATTTTCTGCAATGCATTGTCCCATCATGTCGTGTATGTATTTTTGTATGTTTTAATGCATTTTTTTATGTTTTTATTCCTTTGACATACATTCTTATAGGGAGAATAGCCCCATTAAATTGTAGGATATAATCTAATCTCCCTACAAAATATAGTAAAATCGAGCTATTGTCCCTGAAAAGACATATGTCTTTGACATGATAGTAGAATCAGACATGTCTTATCCCTGAAAAAAGGAAATGTGTTATCATGTGTAGCCCATGTTGCAAGGAGATCACCTTCTACAATCAAGACAAGGCTATTATCGCTAAAAAAATACATGTCACATGCATCATAATAGTCATCATATTTTCAAAATCATATTTTGAAATGGACAAATCCCCAAAAAAGTGTGGCATTCGAAACCATTATTTGCAAAGAGAAAAAATCCTGGATGAGGTCCCATTTTCATCGCCATTTTCCATAGTGATATTTTGTATATTGGTGGAGAGAAATGAAAAGTATTTGTAGAAATTCAAAGGTTGAATTAGTGTGGCCACCCTCCATATGAAAACTCATTTGAAAGGCATAGGTACCAAGCTAGCTAGTAGGCATGTTTATCCAACAACAATATATGCCATTTACCCATTCTACCTAGTAACTGTGAAGAACTTGATGGCTATTTGCTACAAAGATGGGTTTTCATTGACGTGAAAACAAAGGTTTTTCCTTGGAAAAAGGGGTTTTCATTTGAAATGCAAATTTGTATAGATGTTTTTGTGTTGAGGTTTTTTAAATTTTCATTTTCTCCCATCTACTAGTTTTGAAATTTTCTAATTGCCGAATGGAATAACTAACAACCCATTGTGGAAATATGAGTGAAATAACTAAATAAAATTTAAAGAAATTAGAAACCATGTAGAATATATAAGAGATTTTTTTCATTATGCTCCAAGAATATAATGAAGTCCTTTTTAAAAAATTTAAACAACTCTTCGCTACAGTCCAAATGTCATTTTATTTTCTTCATCTGATTGGAACAAAATACCCCAATCAAAAAGAAGGCCAAATGGAAAAATCACACCAACAGAAAGACTTGGTGGTCGGATATTAACTCCAACCTACCATTGCCTATCTTGTCACTAAGAAAATGTGTCAATGTCAACGGGTCTTGAAAATCATATTTTGGAATAGAAAAAATCACAAAACAATGTGGCATTCAAATCCATTATTTGCAAATATAAAAATGAGGTACCAAGAATGTAATGAAATTATAAAATAGTAGGTATTATGAAATCGGCAATGCACAGTGTTGTTATACATTGTTTGTAGTGTTAAAAAACACACTATCCCATGTTAGTTAGTTTGTTATGAACAATTTTTTTCATTATGTTACAAGAATGTAATGAAGTCCACTTTCAATTTTTTTTACAACTCTTTGTTGTAGTCCAAATTTAATTTCACTTTCTTTGTTTGATTGGAAAAAATAAAATGCTCGCAATATTTGCAGCGTTGGAAAATACATAGTCTCCTCTCAGTTGTAGAGGGTTTTACAACACTATATGCATTGCAGGTTTCTGAACACCTATGGTTTTCCAACAAGCATTTTTATAAAATAGAAATAATTTCTTCAAAAGATTTTAAAATATAGATAGTCTAAATGTATTGAAAATCCCTTTCAAAATTTATTAGGAGTTTTAATTTGGGAAAAAATTGCATTTAAATTTCACACAATTTAAAAAAGTGCACAAAATAATTGTAATTTGGAAAACATAGTGGTGGTTTTTAGTTATTTGAATCTCCTTGTTTAAATGTAAATGGTTTTCTCATGGTGGTTTTCTTGCTTCTTAACACCCACGGTTTCGCAACATGGAATGTTACAAAACAATATTAATGTGTTCAAAATCACACCTTCCATTGTTGTGTTTAAATTTTGGATGATTAAAAAAAAGTGCATAAAATAGTTGTGTTTTGGAAAACACAATGTGGGTTTTCAATTGTTTAAATCTCCTTGTCTCAATGTGAGGATTTTTCTCACAACAGGTTGCTTTCTTCTTAACACATACATTTTTACAACATGGAATGTTACAAAATAGTATGAATGTCTTCAAAATCATACCTTCCATTGGTGTGTTTAAATTTCAAGTATATAACAAATTGGATGCTTCATAATACACTTCATTTTTCAACCTCCACATCACAACATACCTAAGCCCTTTCGGTTTTTAAACTCCTATATGTAGGTGAGCATTATAAATAGAAAGAACACCAATTTCTTGTTGTTATTAGCAATAATGAATAAACTTGTTGAAAGAGGTGATCGTTGTGTAGTGCATGTTGGAAAATATAATATGTTTTGAAGCCTGCCTTTACTTATACCCAACCTTTATCTTGAAATGAAGATATACAAACATATAGATGATGCTCTATTTTATCAAATAACACATCTCTCATTTAAGGGGGAATCTATTATCCGTCAATACATAGTGTGCTTCATAGTACAAAATTCATTATGTATTGCAACAATTCATGTTGGAAAACCCCAGGTGTTAAGAAACAAGCAACCCAAATAGTGTTGGAAAACCCTCTGCAACACTATTGGTTAGTAACCCTCACCTCAATTTGGTCTATTTTATCCTCCAACTACTTGATGTGCACTCCAATCTTCATCTTTCAATGTTTAGACTAGAAACTCATCGTGTTTTCACCCTTCGTTCTCTAAACCAAAAATGCACACGTCACTTCGCCTCCAATTTTCTCATGCCAAAAAAAAGTGGATGAAAGGGAAAATTCATGGGAAAGCTAAGGAACCCACATTTATGGACTGAAAAGAGGTAGGAAAACTAACCTAATGGTTCCATTAACTCTTACCTACCATTTCTTGAACATTTGTTCACATCTTTCAATTTCGTCACTTTTTCTCTCCATGTATGTTGTTATGTTTATTTTTAGTTATGGTTTTATGCTTTTTTTTTGTATGTGTGTAGGTGTTTCTTTTTGACATAAGCATCTACTCAATTGACAACACATTGTGTTTCTAAACCTCCAAAATGGAAACAAGGAAAGCTCATATTTGTAAAGAGGCTTCTACATTGTAAAACACATTGTGTTTTCAAACATTTTGCATTGTTTTACAAAATGACAATTCCATTATAAAATTTGGGAAGCCTAATGACCATTTATGTGCTATTATAGCCTTACCTTCTCATTTTGTATGGTATATTATTTTTAGTAAAAACAAATAAAATAATAATGTTCCCTATTCACAACCTTATGACACCCAACTATGCAATAATGCTTCACAACTAAACAAAGGTACATGATTTAAAAGAAGAATTACTATAATGTAAAATCATAAATATTATGTTCTTTTCAAAATATAGCTAATCTAATTACCAAGGACCCAAAGGTTCCTATTCTATTTTGGGAGATAAATGATATAGATATAGTGTTGCAAAAATCATCCTAAAATTAACATAAATCAATTATGAGAAAATTAAAAGGATGTAGTATCACCCTTCACTAATGCTTAAAAAAAATTTCATGCAAGACTCACACTTCAATGAGGAAACATGATTCATGTAAAATTTTGGAATATAATACACATACAATAATGTAACATTTATTTTATTTAAATTAAAGTGAAAATTGTTTGCATTGCCCAGAATAAGTACCCCATCCATATATAGATCATAAATTCTAAATGAAAAGTAAATTTTGGAGATTTAATTATCTAGTACACTTGCGATTCAAGCTATGATAGCTAGAATCACTTGTATTTAGTGAAAAAGCTTCCTTAAATGTCCTTCTCAATCCACCTACCCTTGTTTTGTTCAATTTTGTTTCCTTGCCTCTATCAACCACCTAGAAGAAAGACAAGTGTTAGTGATAGACTAAACTGGAAAATTAAAGACATTTGGTGCTATAAATAATTCAATTCATTCCAAACTTCACCGATATTGGATTATATGTTGTGTTGACAGCAACACACTGGCTTGTACATACAATAAACAAACATATTAATCTGTACAATGGGAATTTAATCTCCAATTTAACCTATTTCCAACACTAGTAATATATATCAGCAATTATATATGTTATTTTCTCATTCTGTTGAAACTGTGAAGAACTGAACGTTCATTAGGATATCTCAAACCCATATTTTTTGGTATATGAAAGAGGCCATCACTTGCATAATCAATTAAAACAAACAACACACACAAGAAATATACCACACACCACTGTGAAACTTCTATAAATATTTCATTACTTGTATAGATAACTAAGAAAATATAGATTATTGCAAGACACATTGGTTACAAAGCACAGTGTGCATTGTCTATTCAAGAATAAAGGCTAAGAAGCCAATGAAAATATTGGTGATCACCTTGATTGACCAAAAATCAGTAGGTGATCACATTGGTTAAATATGATAATGCACAAAATAATTACATGTTGGATAACACTCTGTGTTTCAATCTCCATGCTCAAACCAAAAGGGTGAAGGGCATGGGGAGGAGTTACACATGGGGCATCCATAAAACTTACCAAATTGACGTGAGGGTGAGTAAGAAATTGATTTGGTACTTGTAAATAGTTTTAGAATAGTATGTGGGTTGCGGCTTGTATTACACCAAGTATTTTCCAACCTAGAATTTAGAAAATAGTAAGAATATATTCAATACCTTTGGTGATCAACGCAGTAACAACCCAATTGTTTTGACACCTATACGCTTGATTTCATTACACACCCAGTCTTTTCCAACATATAGTTATATGTAGACTATGAGAACATAATGAGAAAGTTTTTTTTAGTACACAGTAAGAATGTAATTGTAAATAGCTAATATCTAGACAAAATGCACCTATGTACATACAAAAATGCATGAAACCATACATAGAAACATAAATAACATGATGAGATGTAGTAGTTTGGGGTTTGCCAAATGGGGGATAAAAGTGATGAAACTGGCAGACGAGACTAAATGTTTGGGAAATAGTAGGTAGGAGTTAATGACACTGGCAAGTCAATTTTCTCCCCTCCTATCGACTAATAAAACTAGGCCTCTAGATTTGTGCAAGAATGCAGAGGACCTACAGATGGGGAATACAAAAAGATACCAAATTAAGGTGAGGGGTGACTAAGCAATTGGGTTACTACTTGTAAAGGGTTTTATAATTGTATGTGGGTTTTAAGTTTTAGAACACCCATTTTTTTCCATCCAAGAATTTTATAAAATAGTAAGAATGTAATGAAAACCTTTTTTGATTAATGCAGTAAGAACCCAATTGGTTTGTGACCTCTCACCTCAATTTGATTACACACCCGATGTTTTCCAACATGAAGTTATGTATAGACCGTATGAATGTAATGAAAAATATTTGTTTAGTACATAATAAGAGGTTAATGAAGATTAACTTTGCAATTTGAGAAAACCACATTGAATGAGATAGATAAATGATAATTTATTGAGTGAAGATATTCTCCCTACAATTCAAAAGTTGAGGAAGGGGCATGTGCAATATGCACAATCGAAAAATGGAAATGTAAAACTAAACCAACACGTAGTACACAGTATGTAATCGAAAAGGAATCTTCTCTAAAAGAACTTGAAAAGAAGCAAACCAAAGTGAATGAGATAGATAATTTATTGACTGAAGAAATTGTTCCTCCTCTTTAGAAGTTGACAAATGAGCATGTGCACTATGTGAAATGGGAAAATGGAAACACATAACTAGAGGCAACAAGTACTAGAATGCATGGAATGAAAAACAAGTCTTATCTAAAAACACTTGAAAAAAAGTAGAGTGGTATGAGAGAGATACATAATGTATTGATTGAAAATATCCTCCATGCTCTTAAGAGTTCGAGGAAGGTGCATGCATAGTATAAGAAAAGGGAAAATTTCAATGCACAAGTGGAAAAACTTAAGAGGTTTCGTATTGCACGACAATTTGTGTAGGATTTTTTTTTCAAAGATTGTAATATCACGTGCAAAATCTAACCTCAAATAGCAAGTTCGAAGATGAAGGAATATTGTCAAATACTTGTCATGTAACCAACTAGCTTGCTGTTATAATTTTCTAAGTACTTGTTTGATGCTAAATGGATGTTTTTAATGCCCAAAGTTTTGAAAATTAACTAATAACTAAGTGGGAATGGAATGTCTAAATATTTATTCATGAACCGCTCTATTCCTTTGTGGTTTTTCTTTCTTTCACGGCTTCGCCTTTGGTTCTGATGCCGCTTGTAGCTTTCTGATGTCGCTCATAGTTATTTTTTCTGAGAGATTTCCATGTGCCATCCTCTTAGAGCTTCCCTTTGGGATACTTTTCTTTTTCTTTTGTTTTGCTTTGGTTGTGTGCCTCATGGCGTCCTCTTAGGGCTTCCCCTCAGACATTTATTTTCTCTTCGATTGGGCTTTCATTAGGGGAAATTTGCATAAAAAATGGGCCTCCTAAGGAACTCTAAAAAAGAAAAAAATATCTCATAAAGACAAATTATTTAAATATAAAAAATATAAATTACTTCACTACATGAGTTAAGTGGGGACACACGTTTCTATTATAATTCCTTAAAAAATTGAATTCCATCATTTTTTAAAAGTGGTAACATATATTTCTATTATAATTTATTAAAAAACTCAAAATCACTTTCTTCATTATTTATTTTTTATTTAAAAACTCTTAAACTCAAGTTTGGTAATTTATATTTCTATTATAATTTATTTTAAAAGTCAAGTTCACTTTCTTTTCTTGATTATTTGTTTTTTTAAATTATTATTTTTTATTTAAAAAGTGGCAAAGTAAAAGTAACTTTAGATATTTTATTTTTTACTTAGTATTTTATTTTATATATATATGATTTTATAGATTTAGATTTATTAAAGAATAAAAATATTTTTTTGAAAATATAAAAATTTCTATAATAGAACTTAATAGAAATTAATAAATATAAATCTAAAAAACAAAAATAATATTTTATATTTAGAAAGATGAATGAGATAGAATAAAAATATTTTTTAAAAATATTAAAAATAGCTTTTTCTTAAAGAATAATAAAAAAAAAAATTAAATATAAAAATTAGTTTTTTTTTTAAGAATATCATTAGCTTTTTTTTAAGAACAAAAATATATTTTTTGAAAATATAAAAAATTTCTATAATAGAATTTAATAGAACTTAGGAATATAAATCTAAAAAACAAAAAAAATATTAAAAATTTAATAATATGAATGAGATAGAATAAAAATATTTTTTAAAAAATATAAAAAAAGTAGCATTTTTTAAAAGAATATCATTAACATTTTTCTTAAAGAATAATTTTATTTTTTTGAAAATATCAAAATTTCTATAATAGAACTTAAGAATATAAATCTAAAAACAAAAAGAATATTTTATATTTAGAAAGATGAATGAGATAGTGTAGGCATGGAAAATGTACAAGTTCATTTTGGCACACCTGATCCCGATTACTAACAACGATTCCTCACATTCTCAACATTTCATTACTTGCTATCTTTTAATTCAATAAATCACTATTTAATGGATTAAGTCTTCCTCTTTCAATGATTAAATTAATCAATTAATTTTATTAACCATTGCATATCTATTTAATTAAATAAATCATTTTATTTAATTAAAGTATCTAAAGTCCTCCTATTAAATTAAATAAATTAAAACCTTATTTGATTTAATCTAACATATTCCTTCCTGATTAAATAAATCAAATCATTTATTTGATAAATCATTTTCTCTCAATTCTTGACTTAAATCAATTCATAAACATAAGTCTAAAATTGTCACATCACCTAATTCTTCATTAAATTAATCAAAACATTGGTTAAGTTAATCCTTCTCACTAAAATCCTCTAGAGAATGCAAGTTGCACAATAAATCAATTACTTTGATTTATTAATTCTTCTATTTTCCCTCACAAAGTATCAAAAGGGAATATTCCCTCATTTGAATTGAAAAGGCCAAGTGGACTTGGTCCTTCCAACAAGGCATTCAATTCCTCTTACATGTCCTTGACCTTGAGCCAAGTGACATTTACTTCACTTCTCTTCCCCCTTCAACAAGTTAACTCAACATTTCAAATTCAAATTTATGCATTTATCATGCATTTATCATGCACATTGGCCAAAATGTGCTCATTCATCCTCCAATCACATGTGGACAAGTGGGACAATGCCATTGGGTTATCTTTTGTCCCACATTTCTTATTTCCACTATCTCTTCCAAGATTGGAATCTATAAATTGGATACCTCTCCTCTCAATCTTCATCCACAATTCACATGCAAAGTTACTCTCTTCAATTGAGAACTAATTTTGCCCATCTCATCCAAGCATACCTCACATTTTCATATTTGCACCAAGATTATGCTCAAATCTCTTTGGAGATTTAACCATTTCTTCATCAATCTACATTGCAACATAGGAATTGGGAAAGGGCCAATTGCAACATTCCATTAGCACCAATTCCCCCATGGGATCATCATTCTATTAGCTTTTATTAGGATTTACGTTTATCTTTTGTGTTGTATTCTTCATCTTTGTTCCTAATTTTAGCTTTAATAGATGGATTTTGTGGGGAATCTCTCACTCTTGTATGCATTTTGATCTAACACTAACCATGTTTGTTGTCCATGTGCATTTGCAGGTTTAGGGGTTCACATTTTGGCGCTAGAAGGAGGGAAGCAATCAAAAAATTCAATAACATTTTTAAAATTTCATGGTTTCTAACATTTTCTTGTAGATATAGGCAAACTAGCCCGTGCGATGCTATATCACAATACTTTCAGCTCCGCGGTGCAATACTTCACCACTTCCAGCACTGTGGCACCATATTCACCCGCGGTTTAATTCTCTTAACTCTGCTGCAAGTTCCCACCTATCAGTTTTCTTAAAATTCCTAAGTCCGTCGCGGAAACCCTAACTCCGCCGCATTCACCACTGCATCTCTATATTGCGCCGCTCATTCTCCAAACTCCACTGCGTCACCTTTCCTGCCCATAAATTTTAAATTTTTTAAGTAGGCTGCTTCCATACTGCACCGCAGACCTCTATCGCACTGCGTTTGCACTCTCTACCTCTACAGAGCACTGCCCAAAGTCACCTGCGTGATGTTATATAGTGCCACCTGTCTTCCAAACTTTGCCGCTTCTCCGAACTCCACCACTTTTCCAAACTCCACCGCAGGAAGACAGTAAAATTTTAAACTGACGTGTGCTTTTTAAATTTAGTATTTTTTAACCTTTAATCTGATTTCTTATCTTTATTTCTCTCTATTTTTTTGTTATTTTGCAGGTTGGAGCAAAGGAAGAAGTCATTATGATATCATGTTCACAAAACCAAAGTGTTCCTAAACACTAAAAGTGTTCTTTAACACTAAAAGTGTTCTTTAACACTCCTTAAGAAAGTTTGTTAAATATCTTTGACCTTAGGTATACTAACTTTACTTTGGGTTTTAAAAAGAACAATCAAAGTTTTCATGACACCATGCTTATTTTGTACAAAGTGTTTTTAAACACTTAAGTGTTCTTCAACACTCTTTAAGAAACTTGTTAAAAATCTTTGCTCTTAGGACACTAAATTTTCATTGGGCTCTAAAAAGAACAATCAAATTTTGTTTTTCAAAAGTTTCCAAGGGGCTAAAAATAATTTTAGGCAAACACACTAGATTTTGTTTAAAAGGTAACAATTGAACAAGGCAAACTCACACTTCATTTTGGTGCTTAAAAAGAAGTCAGCATTGCTTTGAGGTTTAAAATGAACAAATATTTTCCATGTTTTGCAATCTTTTTTTACAAATTAATATTATCCAAAATGTGTATGCGCTTCTCTCGCACTTCATTGCAATCTTGAGAATCAAAAACATTTTGATAATATTATGTTGTTAAAAAGATTGCCTCCACATTTCGATTTTGGGCACTTAAAATTGAACAAAACATGCGAGTGTGAATAAAACTTATTTTGAGTGTTCTCCTTTTGTTGTTAAACAAAGGTCGATCGAACTACGAATAATGTTTGTTTGCTATTGTTGATCTTCGAGGGCCTGCCTTGTGGGAAAAAGTAATCACCCAAGGGAACGACCCAATTGGGAACATGTTAAAGCCAAGTGACTTCCAACCAGTATATAAGTGTGGATTCTTGAGGAAAGTCCAAGAATCACAAGGATTATTCCAACGATATGGACAACAATGGAATCTCACCGATGTTGGATAATTCCCCACGAATGGAATGCCCGAATTAGAACCCTTTGTTTAGAAAAAGGCCAAAACCATGTCTATCTTGTTGGTGCAAAAGGTCATGTCCTTTGAAGCTGCCCCACGTTATACATGCGGTCTTGTTGTTGAAATGGAAAGTATGCCATGGGAGATTCATGGTTACTAATGCTTGGTTGACCTGAATAATTGAGTGTCATGGAGGGGAGCCAGTGTGGTCAAGCATTTAGCCATTCACATAATATATGCAATGCTAGATTTATCCAAGTGGGAACCCAACAAGATATTGCCTCATCAGCCTAGGAGTGTGAAAGTGCTTGGAAGGAATACATTGCTTGATCTTGAAAAAATTTGAAAGAAAAAAATTCACAAATACCTTCAAATTTCAAACCCCTTGTGAGAAACAAATACTCTTGATGATTTGGACACTCTTGCTTTCCCTAGGGATCATATTCCTAGAGGTTTCTAAGTGCACAAATTTTACTGTCATTTGTTTTCAACAAGGTTAAACATAAGGAACTTTTTCCCTATTTTCCTCGATTTCCACACAAAGGACCTTGTGGGATGAGAAAGAAAGTGGGACACTAGGCATGTAGTTTGAGACCTAAGCAAGCAAGTGTCTTGGATAAAAATAATTTCATTAAATCAAGATAAAGAGACAAATTGAACTACATATGTGTTGTTTCCAATGATCTCCCGCAAGATCAAAATCCCAAAGTGAAAGTTGAAGAAAGTTAGTCTAAAAATCTGTGAGCAATGCCTTGAGATGCTCCTTGAAGTAAGGGAGAGACTTGTATACAACTTTTACAAAAAATCCTCAAGGAATAATCCCGCATTGTATGCATTTTATTGTCAACAAAATCCCAAACTTTTTCAAAGGTTTTCTTTTCTCCCATAGGAATTGTAGCATGTTCTTCAATACCAAGGTTTTGTAGAGAGAGTCGTGTCTAGGTTAAGGTTGAAGATCAAAGTCGCCATTCTCATTCATTCCTCCATCAACCAAATCCCATTTCATCATCAAGCCTTTTGTGAACTCTAGAAACAATCATCATGCTAAACTTAGAGAGCTAAAAATCACCCTATCTTGGCTTGAAACACCTAGCCAACATAGTCTCAACCATTGGAAAAAATTTCTTTAGGATAATGCAACTTCCAAAATTCTATTAGTTCACAATTACATTGGCTTAACACATTTAGCCAATTCATCCATTTGTGCAAGTTCCCCTAGGATAACGGAACTTCCTAGGGAATACAACTTCACAACAATCCTATTTGACTTAACGCATCTAGTCAAATTATCACAAATCAAATCAATTCAAAAGCCCTTACAAGTTTAGCATATACCTTCAAGAGTTCCTCAATAAGGTTTTCACTCACTTATCCCATCGATTTAACTCATCACCATTACCACCATCTTTGATCTTTTAGCTTCCCTAGTTCTTCTCTTTTGGGCCTAAAAGGTTAGGATAAAACAAATCCCTATTTTTTATGGTCCAAACAAGATCTCAATACAAGAAGAACATGGAGAATATCATAGAAATACCAACTTCTATGGAAATGATTCAGTTGAACCCCGAAGTAAACCTAGTAGGATCAAACAATCCCCCAAGCAACTCTCCCTTATCATCACAAAATCCTCAAGAGGAGAGTCATCAAAAGGACGTCACAAATGAAGACATGGGGATGACACAATCCGAAATCATGAAGGTGGTTCAAAATACAGAGAATCACAAGATTGTCCGTGCTATGTTCAAATACCTAAATACGCTAGCAAAAGGAGGGGTCCAATTCCCTCTCGATCTTGATGCAAGCACTAGCACAGATATGTCTATTCCAAGTGCATCCCCAATGTCAAATGTCAATCAAGAAGTACCTTACACCACATCAACCATCACACCATCCTCACCGAATGTGAACAAAAGGAGTGCCATGTTCCAAGAATTACAAAAGCATTGGCTTATGGCTAACAAAGAAGAAATTATCACCACCATGTCGGTTACATCTGTTCCAAAAAATCCATCCCACCCATACGTCCCACTCACCTTCCATAACCACGTGGGCTCATCTTCATTCCATGCAACACTAGCTTGCCAAAAAATTGTACAAACTTCTCTACCACTTGAAAAAGGAAGCTTCTTTGAAACAATTTGCATTACAAATCCTTTTTTCCAAGGTAACATTCCAACCCTTCCCCCATTTTCATTCACAACCACATCACCTCTTGGATTGGGTTTTCCTCCTATCAAAATCGATGGGTTCTCGTAACCTAGCAATCTAAGCATCATGCCCAATTCCCTCTTCTCGTGCACATCACCACAACAAGTGGCAACCATTCAAGCCACCACCATAATTGGTCCCCAAATATCCTAAAGCATGCCATCTCAAGGACCAATCATCTCAACCACCCCTCCAGCAACCCAAATCCCAATCACCACCACAATTCCTCCACCCGTCACGATGGTTGGCATGATTCTTGTTCCACCACCAATTCCACCAAAAGCCAATACGAAAAACTCATTCATCATGCTAATCGAAACCCTTCAAAAGGCCAACCAATAGAGAGTACTCTAGCAAAAGTAGCAAGCTCAAGTGCAAGCCCAAGCACAAGCCCAAGCTCAAGCACAAGCTCTAGCCCAAACACAAGCCCAAGTACAAGCCCAAGCACAAGTGCAAGCTCTAGCACAAGTTCAAGCCCAAGTGCAAGTGCAACCAACAACAAGCACAAGCACAATACCAAGTGCAATTGCAAGTGATTCATCTACAAGCCTACCAATAAGCCCTACAAGACTTCCAGGTGCAGCAACAAACTAAACAACAAGCTTTGTTAGCACAACAGTAGCTCAACCAACAACAAGCTTTGTTGGCCCAACAATAGCTAGACCAGCAACAAGCTTTACTAGATGAACAACAAATTGATCAACAACAGGCTTCATGGGAACAACAGCAGATGGACCAACAATAGGCATTGTTGGAACAATAGCAACAAGATCAACAACAAGCGTTGTTGACGCAAATGCGGGCATACCATTAGGCTTTGAACGCATAACCAAGCTCGTAGAAAATGTCGAATAGTACTCTCCCCACGCATCAAACACCTCCAACACCTCACCACTCATTCATCCCACCTCCCGATCCAAGCAAGGATGTCACAACATAGATCAAACTGCTCTAGTAGCAAGTTTTGGACTTACAAGAAGGAAAAACCACAAGGACACCAAGGAACTTATTCCCTTACCCTTTCGATAGAAGCCTCACCATGATACCATTCCCAAAGGGATTCGAGATCCCCAAATTTGACAAATACAATGGAATGAGTAACCCCGAAAACCACGTTAGGGAATTTTAGGTGCACTGCATGGAAGTCGCATATGATGACACATACCTAATGTGACTCTTCCCTCATAGCCTGAATTTTCTAGCTATGGAATGGTTTTCTCACCTACCCATGGGCATTAAAACATTTGAGGAAATTGTGGAGGCTTTCCTTAAAAATTACGCTTTCAACATGGGTGCGGATGTTAGTTTGGAAGAACTGTCTACACTCAAATAGGAAAAAGGAGAGCTATTCACATCCTTCTTGCAAAGATGGAGATCCAAGGCCAATCAGAGCAAGTGTACCATGCCAGAGGAACAACAAGTTTGCACCATCATAGCCAATCTAGATCAAAACTTGGAATTCTACCTAAAAATGCAATGCATCACATCTTATGATCAACTAATTCCAAAGGCGCTCAACATCGAAAGAGCCCTTACTGTGCGAGGGGGTGCACCAAAATTCACTCCACCATAGGATAACCGCCCATCTAACAACTACAATGATAAACCTTGAACATGGTCAAGGAATAAAAATACCATGAATGATGGCATGGTCGATGCTAAGGTGGTCATCAGTGCCCCTAAGCAGAATACCCAACTCATCATCAACTGCAAAATCATAATCATAACAATGTGCAGACTAATGCGGTAGTAGCACAGCAACAACCATCTTTCACCAATCAAATCAATAATGTGGGTAATCAAGGAGTGCCACCTCCCTACAACAAGTTTCCCCCCAAGAGGAAATTCACAACTCTTGGTGAATTGATTGAGTCCATAATGAAGAAGCTAGTCAAAGAGAATCTAATCAAGATCTCTAACTCCGAGTAGTACACGAACCTAAGACCAAGCTGCCATGGTATAATGAGAACCTCCTTTGTGACTTTCACAAAGTCAAAGGACACACCACCGCCAATTGCATGAGACTTGAAAACATCATCCAAGACCTCATTGAGGATAAGGTCATCAACATCGAGCAGCCGATTGAAAATCAAGACCTGAAAATATACATGAATCCGATGCCAAATCATAACCAAGGGAAAAATCAAGGAAATAACCAAGGAAATAATAAGGGCAAGCAAAAGTATGCTAGTGCTAATCTAGTATATGAGGAGATAGTTGGATGCGTCAACGAAATGGTCACTGCCATAAATATCAAGGGAGCCAACAATGACTGTGGATTCACCACATGAGGTGGAAAGGTTACCATTGCTAGGGCACCTGCTAAGACCCCCATTTCCAATACAAGGGCCATCCCCTATGATTACAATGTCATTGACCAGCTGAAAATAACACCCACCCAAATCTCCATCATGGAACTACTGAAAATCTCCATCGCCCATAGGAAGATCCTTGATGAAGCACTAGCTGTGTCTACCATTGTTGCCACCCTTGACACAGAGCAATTTTAGGCTATGGTGGGTAACATCATTACCCCAAATCTCATCACATTTTCGGATCAAAATTTCCCTCCATAGCCATCTCATAATCATGCACTCCACCTCTAAGTCCTAATCCACAAAAATAAAGTCAAACGAGTCCTGGTAGATGGAGGTGCATGCCTTAATATTTGTTCTGTAAAAATCATAAAGAAACTGGGATTCACCGAGGATTCCATCAATAAGAACAAAAGCATCACAATAAGGGCTTATGATGACCAAGAAAGAGTGTCTCAGGGCACTATCAAAATCCCCATCCAAGTGGGGCCGACAACCATGGAAACCACCTGTCAGGTCCTTGACCTCGACCTACCATACAACATCCTCTTGAGACGCCCGTGGATCCATGGAATGAAGGTAGTGGCTTCAACTTACCACCAATGCATCAAGTTCTCACATCAGAATGAGGATGTCACTATACATGGGGATCTCGAACCCTTTGCCTACTACAAAAACTTGGAAGCCAAGTTTTATAAAATCCCCCAAGTACTGAAAAATGATGGACCATCTACTTCATAGATAGACCCAGCCAATCTCGCCTCCACTTCTATGATAGAGACACCCGCCATCCCCAACATATCTAATATTAAGAATATGATCCAATACAATGGATTTAGTGATTACAGAATGAAGAGAAATGCATTTGTTGTAGGAGAGTTACCACAATCTCCTAGGTCACATGGACAACCCCAGCCAGTTCAAACACCTGTCCGAACTATTAGAGCAGAACCCTCTGGATTCCACCATTGGGAGGACCTCATTTGGGAGAATGTGGATGAAGAGGACATAACAAACACACTATACCAAGATGAAGGACCCACTCCCAACCTACCCATGGAGGAAACTAACAGAGGGTTACAAATGATGTTTGGTATGGGCTATAACAGGAATGAGAGCCTAGGAAGGAACAACGATGGATGGTTGGAGCCCATCATTGTAGAAAGAAGAATGCAAAACCTTGGCCTTGGGTATACTCCTCTGAGTATAGCCATACATGGTAGAGGTACCCCTAGAAGAGCAGTCAGGTCCTCTCCCCGGGTAACAACAACCACTCCTGGACCACCCGTTTGCCTAGGTATCCCACTCGATAATTACACCTTTGATGTCACTGAGGTTCCTAGTAATGATGATGATGATACTATAGCAGGTCTCCCTAGACTTTTTAAAGATTCCACCTTGCTAATGATAAGTTCCTCCATAGCTGAGTCAAACCAACCAACCCACCGAATCACCTTAGTGCACCCCCAACTCATCGATCATGACCAACGGGGACCACTAATTCTAGACTCATTCAAAAATGATGAGGCACTCTCAGAATTCATTTGACTAAGGGATACAATCTTGTGTGGGGATAACAAGGCATGATTCAATATCATATTGGACATACAAGCATACTATGGGGAGATGATTGAATCCTTTAGTCGCAAAAGAAAAATATCGAGAATAAGCTTGGAGTTATTGAGTGAAAACCACACTATGGCACTCTCTAACCATAAAATAGTAAAAATAAAGGATGCATCCAATGGTGAAAACCTCTGTAAGGCGCCTGAGGATGAAGGATTCAATCTCCCCCCTACTACCTTACATCAGGAGAAATCAGCAGTATTGGTAGAACAGTGCAACCCGGTCAACTTAGGAACATAATCAGAACCACAAATCACCTTCTACGCAGAGTCCCTCCTGGTAGAAGAACATGAACTATTGGTAGCATTCCTAAAAGAAAGAAAGGTAAATTTTGCATGGACCTATATTGACATGCCAAGTCTAGATCTTGAAGTAGTGGTTCATCACTTGGCTGTTTACCCCGAAGCAAAACTAGTCAAACAAAAGTTAAGGAAGATGCACCCATAAATAGCCCTACTCATCAAGATTGAGCTACAAAAAATTCTGGATGTTGGCTTCATACGCTCGATCGACTATCCAGAATGGGTATCAAATCTTGTACTTGTCTCAAAATCGAAAGGGGGCATCCGCATCTACACTGATTTCAGAGACCTAAACAAAGCATGTCCTAAGGATGATTTTCCACTACCCAACATTGACATGATAGTGGACATGACGATCGGACATGAGATGTTTTCCCTAATGGATGGTTTCTCAGGGTACAAACAGATAATGATAGCAAAGGAGGACCAACATAAAACAACCTTTACATGTCCTTGGGGCACTTACTGCTAGAATGTGATGCCGTTTGGGTTGAAAAATGCAGGAGCTACATATCAAAGAGCCATGACACTAATCTTCCATGACATGATCCATAAAATAGTCAAAGATTATGTGAATGACATATTGGCCAAATCAAAGAAGAGACAAGATCACATAGCAACTCTAAGTGCAATCTTTGATAGACTAGAACAATACAAGGTCAAACTCAACCCGAAGAAGTGTGTCTTTGGGGTGCAATTGGGAAAGCTGTTGGGATACATAGTTTCAATGAGAGGGATAGAGGTAGACCCTACAAAGGTAAAAGTAATCCTTGAAATGGAAGCACCAAGAACAATAAAGAAACTCAGAGGATTGCAAGGTAGACTCCAGTCCATCCAGAGATTCATAGCACAGCTAGCAGATAAACAGATCGCCTATTCACACCTACTCCACAAGGGAGTCACTTTTAGGTGGGATGGCAGGTGCGAGCAAGCATTCAGTAAAATAAAAGAATATCTACTTACATCACCTATGTTGATGCCACCAATTTTTGGGAAGCCATTAATCCTATACATATCAGCAATAGCAGCCACCCTTGGTGCCCTTTTAGCCTAGCATGATGACAAGGGAACTAAGCAGGCCATCTACTATATCAGAAGAACAATGGTGGGGCATGAGCTCAATTACACATCAATAGAAAAGGCTTGCCTAGCACTAGTATTTGCAGCTCAAAAATTCAGACACTACATGTTGGCTCATCAAATCAAGTTGATTGCCAAGATAGACCCTCTAAAATATCTATTGTCAAAAGCAATGCTCACCAACAGAATGGCTAAGTGGGTAATGATGCTATCCGAACATGATATTGAGTATGTAGAGCAAAAGGCAATCAAGGGACAAGTCATTGTGGATCAGCTCATAGAAGCTCCCATCTACATAGAGAACCTGCTCATATCAAAATTTCTAGATGAGTATATCTTTAATATCAACATAGCTAATCACTGGAAGCTATACTTTGATGGTTCCCACACGCAACATAAATCATGAGCTTGTGTGTTCTTCATCACCCCACAAAGAAACCATATACCTAGATCATATAAAATGGCATTCCCTTGCACCAACAATATTGTAGAATATGAGGCTTTGACCATAGGCCTCAAGATTGCATCACAGTGCAAATCATGGCATTAAAAGTCTATGGGGACTCATAACTTATCATCAACCAAGTCAATGGTGAATACCAAACGAAGGATGATAAGCTCACACCATGCAAAAAGGTGGTAGAAAGCCTCAAATAATCATTCATCAAAATCACCTTTGAGTAGATACCAAGGGAAAACAATAGAGCAATGGATGCAATGGCAACCATCAGATCCTTACTAGATATTCCTCACAACATCTCGAAACATGAATTCCTAGTAGAGCAACTTCTTGTACCTACCTTCAAGGTACTAGAGTCAGAATACGCGTGTGAACTTGTTGGTCTTAGTGATCTTTGGTATCATGACATATACACCTACCTAAGATTAGGAATCCCCCCCACTGACATCACCCCAAACCTAAAGTGATCCTTTGTCAAAAGGTCTTCATGATTCATCGTCCTAGGAGAGACCCTCTTCTGTAGAAGTATCGATGGAGCTTTGCTACATTGTTTAAAACTTGAGGAAGCCTTGATTGCTCTAGCTAAGGTACACAATGGCATGTGTGGTTCACACTCGAGTGGTATGACCTTGGCTAAGAAGTTGCTGAGAACCGGGTACCACTGGTAGACAATGGAGAGAGAGGCACACAACTTTGTCAGAAGATGCTTGCAATGCCAACAACATGGAGACCTTATTCATGCACCAGCTCAAGAACTGCATCCCATTGTTACACCTTGGCCCTTTGCATAGTGAGGGCTCGATCTCATCGATAAAATCTCACCCACCTCATCCAATGGCCATAAATTCATTATCACCGCCACCGAGTACTTCACTAAGTGGGTCGAAGCAATTCCCATGACCTACATCACCGGAAAGAAGATATCCAAGTTTATCCTGGATTACCTCATTTGCTGATACGGTGTCCCCCAATCCATTATCTCTGATATTGATACACCTTTCAAGAATTAGGATGTCTATGACTTGTGCGAAAAATTCAAAATCAAACATCACTTTTCCACTCCATATTATCCACAAGGAAATGGCCAAGCAGAAGCTACCAATAAAACCATTTTAAAAATCCTCAAGAAAATAGTCAATGACTTTGGTCATGATTGGAATTTGCAGCTAAATCCTACCTTATGGGCCTACTACACCAGCATCCACATGCCAACAGGCACCACCCCATTCTCCCTGGTCTACTATTCAGAAGCCATCCTCCCCATTGAGATCGAGCTCCTGTCACTGAGGATATCACTGCAAAACCTCATCATGGATGAGGATTACAGGGTTACAAGACTGAATGAGCTAAAATTACTAGATGAATAGTGAATGGATGCCTTGAATCATCTACAGGTCTACCAACATCTCCTGAAACAGAGCTACAACAAGAAGATCAGGCAACACACTTTCCAAGTTGGTGGCTTTGTGCTGAAAGAGAACCAAAAGAACGTGCCAAACCTGGATACAAAAGGAAAGTTTGAGCCCAACTAGCTGGGACCCTTTGTCATCACTACAAGTTACAAATTGGGGGCATATCAGTTGTCGACACCGGAAGACGAGCCCCTATAGGAGCCCATGAATAGCTCTCACTCAAAAAGTTTTATGCCTAAATCTTGCAAGGTATAGAACCAAAAAATACAAAAACACTCAGAAAATGTCTTGAAAAAATGGTCACCTTGATGAAAACCTGGCAAACAGGCATCTTGGTGACAGCAAAAAAATATAAAAATATAAAAAATCCAAAAAAATCAAAAAAATGATTGAAAATAGTAAAGAGAAAAAATTCATCCTCAAGTGAAAACCACTTCAGTGGCGCTTTGGGCAAGTACCTTGGTGAAAATGTGGAAAATAGGCACCAAGTGTAAATAAATCACCCCCCATCTATCAGGATCTACATGACTCGCTCATTCCATTACATCTCAATAAATTATCCATCCACCCATTTGCTCGCATCCATACCATAGTATGAGCTAGTGTCTATACCATATTCCACCATGGAACTACTTGGCATTTTTTAAGGTTAGTTTGTCCTGCCTTTATTGAAGAAGTCTATCACACCACACTCGGGGCATGTTCTTGTATCAGCATCGGATTGGATTCATGTATTTTCTTGGGGTCTACTTCAAATTCATCAAAAAATACAAAAAACATCCAAATCATTCAAAAATACAAAAACATGTCTAAATATCATAAAATCTTCAAAATTTCATCATTAAGTCTTGTTAGATTTTCACCTTGTCAAACTACATCATCTCTGAGCTTGAACATAGGCAAGGTTGATCTTTGATCATCCCCTGAGACAGTTTAGGTTAGTCCTTAGGCATCTGTCACATTGGCAATCTGTTTGCCCATCTAGTCTGCATCTTAAGTTAGTCCTTTAAAACAATAAAATGGCAATCCGTTTGTCCATCTTATCATCATCAAGTCTATTGTCAGTCGAACTACGTGGTCTCTACATATACAATGTAGGCAAGGCTAATCTATGGATCAGCTCTCGAGACCCCTAGGATAGGTTTTTAAGTTAGTCAGTTTGTCATAAATCTCGAAAATACCAAAAACAACCTCAAAACATTTGAAAAAACCCAAAATGGTGCATCCATTTCATCTCATTTTCACCCGTGTTCGTCTCACTTATAATAAAGTCAATCATCACCTTCACCCGTTGGTGAGTCAGTTAGAAGCAAGTCTAGAAGGTTTCAAAGTGAACACCTAATCGACAGAGTCTTGAAAGTCTAAGTCAGTAAGCAAGCAAGTTAGTCAACTTGGAGTATCAATAGCTTATCACCCAATCAGTCCCACTGAAACCTTGATCACAACATGCCCTAGGATGAAGCTTTCCTGCGATGGACATAAGCATCAGGTATCCCTCACAGTAGTTAGTCTTGGCCAACGGTATGAAGAACATTAGCTTGTTTGTTTACTTTGTCTTGGTCTTTTTGACTTATCTTATTTTGCACTCATTCCAAGGACCTCTCGATGATGCCTAAGAAAAATAGGTTTAGAGAGAAAGAAATGGGGGCAACGATCATTATCTTTTTATTTTCTATGCTTGTGGGATACGCTTGTAAAATAACTTAGTCATGTATATTCTATTTGGTTTGTAGGGAGGATATTTTAGGTATCTTGTTGACCACATAGGAAAGCTTGCTTTTCTGTGTTTTGGTTTGAGATGTTTAGAATGTCTGAGCTACATCCTGAATAAAGTATGTATGTTAAGTGTGAACAAGAATTCTCCTATCTGATTGTTAAACCAAAGTCCATCACACTAGTTACCAATGCCATCCTGGTCCTTTATACCTTGATGCATCGTACCTATGTGTGTTATTAAATATAACACAATTGACCCTTTAAAAATCCCAAATTCCTGGCAATGCAAATCACCATCATAACTAACTCATTAATTATGCATTCTTCTTCTACCTTCTTTCCACACTAACATGGTATCATAACGGTAATCAAATCATCGCCCATCCATACACCCTGCATCCACATAATCATCAAAAACACATGGCATTATATCATTATTTTAAGTTATGAGGAATAATATAAATTTATTATTCTAAACATCTTAAGACAACATTACATCATACATAATCATTTGCATCTGTTTGCATCCATTACCATCATTAATATGCATTACATCCATAAAACATGAAAAATATACAAAAAGAAATGCATCCATTACATACGTTGCATAACATAAAGCATAAGAATAGAAAAAATCTCATAAGCATCATACATTTGCATATCATACATGTGCACCATACATATCATAAACGGACGAATCATCTCATATATATCATCAAAAAATACTGTTATGATACAAATCAGATCAGGTGTACATCAAGTACATAATACAATAAGGCAAAAATACTATAGCTCGTATATCAAAAATGAAGCAAATTGTCTTGTGATCAAAAGCGAGGCGGGCCCTACTAACTGCTGCCCTCCCCATCCAGCCTCTCACCATGCACCTTTATCAGTTGCCTCCCTGTCTATTGGGAAAAGTCTAGCACTCTGTGGTCAGATGGTACTACCTGTCGATAATGGTGTTGATAGTACTCGGCCTCTCTGATAGGATCCCTATAATCTCAGATATCGACTGATCAGCCCCGGGATGTGGAAGCAACACTCTCTAACTATCTCCGCCAGCCTATCTCTTGATCCCTCTCGGATTGTACCTGATCTCTCTCTACTATCAATGTGGAAACCCGCTATTGAGCCTCATCCCGTGCAGCCATCAGAACTTGTATCAACATGTCACAGGCATCTGGCTAGCCCACTGGCTACCCTGCTGGTTGTCCTACTAGCTGGCCCGTTGGCTATCTTGCTGGCTGTCCTATCAGCTGTACTATCGACTGCTGTTGTGCTAGCACATGGGGCTGCCCATCCTATCCTAGCACATGGGGTTGCCCATCCTATCTTGTTGCATGTTGTGTAGGATCCCTTAGAGGTGACTACTGAGGAGGTGGTATACCTCCCTAACCCTTGCCTGCTAACCTACCTCTCGTTCTACGACATGGAAGCATTGTCCCCAGAACTGTGGATCTCACTGGTGGCCTGAACCATGCCCTGAACACTAGAGTCACCCCTGCATCTACGGGCCCCTAGTCATATGCCCAAGGCCTAGCCACCAACTACCCAAAAGAGGTCACTGCCTCGTCTATAGGAATGGGTTGTCCCCAGGCTATCTCCTTTGCCGAACGGGCAAAGATGGTTATATACTAAGCATTGGGTATATCTTGCACATCCCTAAACTTTCTAGCCACCCGATCAGGAAGGTATCTCTCTATCAAAGTATGCTCTCGACCCTGCATAAATCTATCCTAGTGAGCAAAGAAGAGCTGCTTTGTATCATTCATCCATGGGCCCATACCCATATACGACCTCTAAATGAATATTGTCATCTCATCCAGAACTTGCCACTAGTGAGCTATGCCATCTATGCCCATATGGGTGAAACGAATCATCGCCTCACCATACCACCACACCAAAGGATCATCAATATCTAAGGCAATCGGTATTACAAATGGGGGAAGCACTGGAATCTGCTCAAATGCCCAAACACGAAGAAGAATCAATCTAGCCCCAAGAGCCCGACCCTCCAAGTAAGAAAACTCATGCAAATCCCTATATAAGGAGGCCAACAACACTAGTCCTCAGGCATAACACATTCGGTGAGTGCACATCTACTGCCATGCTAGTCCCCAACCTGGACTGAAATATCGGTCGCACCGATCAGGAGCTACAAGGCCATAAATAATGGCAGCCACAATCAGGCTGTAAGTAGGGGCTATACCTCAATACCTCTCCAAATCTATTTGACCGTCGTAGAGCATGAGCTCATCCACACCCATGACACCAAAGCAGGCATTCCTCTCCTCCTCCAAATCATAAATCACTCACTCTCCATGAATAGGCAGTCGCAGCATGCACTAGACATCCTCAAGAGTGATAGTGGCCTCGCTAGTGGGAAGATGAAAAGATGAGGTCTCGCTATGCCACCGCTTGGCCAAAGCATGCATCATACCTAGATGTGCTTGCACGAGAGGGACATAGGCAATGAACCACAAACCAAGCATCCCAAGCTGCTCCTACAAAAATATGTGCATATTGGCTAATCACTCAAGTACTGGCCATCGGTGCTCCCTTGAATGAATAACCTCCGGTGTCTCCTGCACAAGGAAAAGTACTACGTCAACTTCCCTAAAAAAAATCTAGTGTCCATATCACCTTTCACTTTTGAAATAGCAAAAGCGGTGTTATTCGCAAAAGTGGTGCAGTTTGTAAGTCTCCAAACTACGTCGCGCAATAGGCTTAGATAGCAAATCTTTTGCAAAGTCTGTCACGTGGTGGACTTAGATAGTTATTCGCCCATGCGGCGTTGTTTGAGTAGGCGATTGACTTAAAAAATTGAAAATCCTTAGGTCCTAACTCCACTACGTGGCACTTTATGCCCACGCGGCCCTATACAGGACCGCGCGGGCCAGTTTGAAAATTTTCCATGGCATAATATTACGCTGTGCTGACTCGACCGTACCTAAACCCTAATAAATGCACATAAAATGAGAAAAGTAAAAGTGAGATAGGGGTACATACCACAGGTCCTGTGATGACTGGTCGTTGATATACTCATACCCACTCTGACATGTGTAGGGGAAGCTCTCGTCATGCCATTTTGTCTAAAACTCGGAGCTCAATGTTAATTTTCTAAAGTGACCCCTCGAGGTCTATTTAAGCTCAAAAATTAGGGTTTTTTGACCTAATTTGACCTTCTAAATAGGGTTTTTATGCCTCAATCCCGTTTTCACCTAATCGAGAGTCATTTTGCATCCCTTCTGGCATTTCAATGCATTTTTCTGGCAATTTGGGGCATTTCTAGCCTGACAGGCACCTTGTCATCTTTTTTGCGAGATCATCCAAAAAAAATCAAAAATTTCATCCGATCTCTCAAGGGGGCAATATCTAGCAATATCTTCTGCTGGTGTAGTAGTGGGGCATCTAAAAAATTTGAAAAAAATCCTGGACCTTTGATCACAACAGTTTTATTCTTTGAATCAATGCAACAAGTACATTGCTTCAAAGAGGGGCAAAATGTAGATATGGAAAATGTACAAGTTCATTTTGGCACACTTGATCCCGATTACTAACAACGATTCCTCACATTCTTAGCATTTCATTACTTGCTATCTTTTAATTCCATAAATCACTATTTATTGGATTAAGTCTTCCTCTTTCAATGGTTAAATTAATCAATTAATTTAATTAACCATTGCATATCTGTTTAATTAAATAAATCATTTTATTTAATTAAAGTCTCTAAAGTCCTCCTATTAAATTAAATAAATTAAAACCTTATTTGATTTAATCTAACATATTCCTTCCTGATTAAATAAATCAAATCATTTATTTGATAAATCATTTTCTCTCAATTCTTGACTTAAATCAATTCATAAACATAAGTCTAAAATTGTCACATCACCTAATTCTTCATTAAATTAATCAAAACATTGGTTAAGTTAATCCTTCTCACAAAAATCTTCTAGAGAATGCAAGTTGCACAATAAATCAATTACTTTGATTTATTAATTCTTCTATTTTCCCTCACAAAGCATCAAAAAGGAATATTCCCTCATTTGAATTGAAAAGGTCAAGTGGACTTGGTCCTTCCAACAAGGTATTCAATGCCTCTTACATGTCCTTGACCTTGAGCCAAGTGACATTTACTTCACTTCTCTTCCCCCTTCAACAAGTCAACTCAACATTTCAAATTCAAATTTATACATTTATCATGCACATTGGCCAAAATGTGCTCATTCCTCCTCCAATCACATGTGGACAAGTGGCACAATGCCATTGGATTATCTTTTGTCCCACATTGCTTATTTTCACTATCTCTTCCAAGATTGGAATCTATAAATTGGATACCTCTCCTCTTAATCTTCATCCACAATTCACATGCAAAGTTACTCTCTTCAATTGAGAACTAATTTTTCCCATTTCATCCAAGCATGCCTTACATTTTCATATTTGCACCAAGATTATGCTCAAATCTCTTTGGAGATTTGACCATTTCTTCATCAATCTACATTGCAACATAGGAATTGGGAAAGGGCCAATTACAACATTCCATTGGCACCAATTCCCCCATGTGATCATCATTCTAATAGCTTTTATTAGGATTTAAGTTTATCTTTTGTGTTGTGTTCTTCATCTTTGTTCCTAATTTTAGATTTAATAGATGGATTTTGTGGGGAATCTCTCACTCTTGTATGCATTTTGATCTAACACTAACCATGTGTGTTGTCCATGTGCATTTGTAGGTTTAGGGGTTCATAGATAGAATAAGATATGTAGAGTTAAATTAACCATCATGAGTTAATTCATAAGCTTTTAGAAAGTTTATTTTATAAAATGAATTATTTTATTTTTATTTTGGATGATCTCACCATACAGGTTGATGTCATCTTTCAATTGATTTTTGATAACTTAAAAAGCTAATGATGTCATCCTTAGGAGGCCCATTTTTTATGTAAATTTCCCCTAATGGTTTATTTGCCATGGGGAATCCTCTCGAGGCTTCCCTTCAGATGCTTCCTTTTCTCATAGGCATGGATTTTTCTTCTTTCCACATTGCATGACTCAGTGGCTTTCTTTTTGTTTAGGTGGGGGCCACCGCGTAGTTAATTTTTTTGGAAGCTTGTCGACCGACATTTGTTCGGGTGTGAGTTATTTTTTTCTTGATGTGTATTACACATCTCAACAACTTGCTTTTTCTAGGATGCCTAGTGGGATCATGATGAGGGTGCAACCCAAGACACAAGAAAATCACACAGAAAAACCAAAGATTCTTATTATTTTCAAAGTATGAAATTCTTACATGCAGAGGATCTCCAATCCTTGAGTTTTGCAATACATGAAAATTACAGAAAATAAATTATAGAAATTGCCCTATTCGCAACATGTGATCTTCTTTCCCAAAAACTACTCAAACAAATCAGAAACCAGCCCATAAATAGCCCCTTTCCCCCGTTTGGATCCAAAAACCACATTCTAATTATGCACCAACTTCCACAAGCCCTAACTCAAGATCTAACCGTCGGATCTTCAATGATAATACCTTTTCGAAAAGGTCTTGCGAAAATGAAGTGCCAAAAAATGGGGCCTAAAGGCTAACCACTTTCGTTTTCTGCCAATTTTCAGGCCCATCCGAAGCCTTTAAGTCCCTCAAAATTAGCTTCGAAGGTTTTGTAGGGCAAAAAGCAAAAACTCAAACTTGAATAACTTTTGAACCGGGAATGATATTTGCCTGATTCCTTCACCAAAGTGTTTATTATTTTGTCCTAAAGCTTCCCTTAAATTTTTGTCTCCTCACGCCTTTAAAATCATACCTACTAAAAATAGCAGTCGAGCAGAAAAAAATAGAAAAATAGTTCTGAAAATTGGGAATTCTTCTTCGACGAAAAGGGTATCCAGAAATGTAAAAATATCTACAAAAATCTAAATGAAAGTAAATATATTTTTGGGTGATGTAGGATTGCCCTTACACCACTGGATGCTCCTGCATCAGATACCCAGGGTAATTTGAAAAGTGACCCCATCACTTCTTAGATGGTTGAGGAAAACCCAAATGGTCAACCTCTGCCTTAGACAACCAAGATGAATCTTCCACAGGCCTTCCTCTCCACTTCACCAAATATTCTTCATACTGCCTATTTCTGGTACTTCTTCCCACACGACTATCCAAGATTTCTTCGATCTCCTCCTTTTCTGAAGTAGGTGCTGGAATACCACACTGTTCCATTGCTGGTACTTCCTCTGCACCACTCTCATGATATTCTATCAAATCTGCAATGTTGAACACAGGGGAAATGTTGAATCCTTCTAGCAACTCTACCTCATATGCATTCCCTGAATCATGCCTCTTCACAATTTTACAAGGACCAAACTTCTTCATCTTTAGCTTGTTATAGGTTCCTACTGGAAACCTTTCTTTCCTCAAGTGGACCATCACTTTATCACCAATCTAAAACTCCTTATACCTCCTCTTTTGATCTACCTTAGCCTTATACTACATATTCATCTTGTTAATGTGTTCTTTTACCTTCTCATGCATATTCTTGATGTGTTCTGCAAAGTCTTCAGCTTCAGCACTTGTCTTCTTTTCTTGGTCCATCTTCCTCAATTGTGGAGCAGTCCTAGGACTACTTTCATACACAATCTGGAATGGTGATCTACCAGTGCTTCTATTGACAGAATTGTTGTAAGCAAATTCTGCCTGGGGTAAGATCAAGTCCCGTCCCTTTGGTTTATCTCCTACCAAGCATCTCAATAGATTACCCAAACTTTTGTTCACAACCTCAGTCTACCCATCAGTTTGTGGATGGTGTGTTGAACTAAACTTCAACTCTCTTTTCAACTTCTTCCACAAGGTCCTCCAAAAGTATCCAACAAGCTTGGTGTCACGGTTTGAGACTATACTCTTTGGCAGACCATGTAGCTTCACCACCTCTTTGAAGAACAAGTCAACAATGTGTACTGCATCGTGGGTCTTCTGGCATGGGATGAAATGTGCCATCTTCGAAAACCTATCAACTACCACAAATACTGAATCATTCCCTCTTTGTGTCCTTGGCAAATCAAGAACAAATTCCATACTTATATCCTCCCACGGCCTCTCTGGTATAGGTAAGGGCTGATACAACCCTATATTCTGACTCACTCCTTTAGCCATTTGACATACCCTACAACTCTGCACAAACTTCTTCACATCTTGTGACAACTGAGGCTAATAATAATGCTCACTGATAATGGAAATAGTCTTATCTCGACCAAAATGTCCTGCCATTCCTCCACTGTGTTTCTCTTTTATCAAGTTCTCCCTCATGGAACTCCTCGGAATACACAATTGACTTCCCTTAAACAACATGCCTTCTTGAATTATGAAATCCAGCCACTTTGTTCTGTCAACTGTAACAGGTTCCTTGCAAGCATTCCAAGCCTTTGCAAAATCAGGATCATTCAGATACAATGTCTTGAGTTTACTAAACCCAACCACCTCAATCTGCATTTCTATCAACAATGTATGCCTCCTACTTAAGGCATCTACAGCCCTATTTGACTTCCCACTCCTATGTTTTAAAACAAATGTATAACTCTACAAAAATTCTACCCATTTCATATGCCTCTGATTTAATTTTCCCTGACTACTCAGGTACTGAAATGCTTGATGATTAGTATACATAAAAAATTCCTTTAGCAACAAATAATGCCTCCATTTCTTTAATGCTTGAACTATTGCATAAAATTCTTGATTATATACAGAGTACTTTCTCTTTGCATCATTTAACTTTTCACTTAAATAGGCAATGGGCTTACCTTCCTGGCTTAACACTACTCCAATGGCACAACCACTGGCATCACAATCCACCTGAAACACCTTATTGAAATTCAGGAGAGCCAAAACAGGTTGTTCTATCACCTTCTGCTTCAATAGATCAAAACTCCTTGCTGCTCCAGTGCTCCACTTGAACTCTTTTCCATCCCTTCTCATTGTTTCAGTTAGGGGTGCACAAATACTACTGAAGTTTCTAATAAACTTTCTATAAAAACTGGCCAAACGATGAAAAGATCTCACCTCAGTAGCAGTTCTTGGGGTAGGCCATTCCAAAATAGCCTTCACCTTCTCTGGGTCCATCTTGAGACCTTCTGTCGAGACAACAAACCCCAAGTACACTAACTCCTTCACAAAACTACACTTCTTCAGATTAATCAGCAATTTCTCTTCTCTTAAATTCTCAAAGACTCTACCAATATGCATTATATGCTCATCCAGTGACTTACTGAATATCAAAATATCATCTAAATACACAATAACAAAGCTTCCTAGGAACTCTTTCAATACCTTGTTCATGAGCTGCATGAATGTGCTTGGTGCATTGGTTAGCCCAAAAGGCATGACTAACCACTCATACAGGCCCTCTTTGGTCTTGAAGGCGGTCTTCCATTCATCTCCCTCTTGAATCTGGATCTGGTGATATCCACTCTTCAGATCAATCTTTGTGAAGTACTGAGCTCCACTGAAATAGTCCATCAGGTCATCCATCCTTGGCAGGGGAAATCTATACTTGATTGTTATCTTGTTTATGGACCGAGAGTCTGTACACATCCTCCACTCCCCATCCTTCTTTGGTGCTAGTACTGTAGGTACTGCACATGGACTCAGACTCTCTCGAATCAAACCCTTTCTCAATAACTCCTCAACTTTGTCTATTCAACTCCTCATTTTTTGCAGGAGTCATTCTATGAGCTACCTTATTCGGCAAACTGGCTCCTGGGATCAAGTCAATCTGATGATTGATCTTCCTCATTGGTGGTAAACCCTTAGGTACATTATCAGAAACAATATCCTGAAACTCATTCAATGACCTAGAAACTTCTACTGGAACCTTCTCACTACCCTCCTTATCCATTTTAGGAATCAATGCATAACACACATGCTCATGTTTCATGCCTTTTAAAAATTTCCTTCCATCAACATAACAAATTCCAGCACTACTGCATACCTTTTCTTTGGCCTTCTTCAGGGGTTTCAACTTATGGTGGACTCCATCCTTCATCAGGGAATAAGTGTTTGCATGGCCATCATGTATAGCTCACCTATCAAACTGCCACGGCCTCCCCAACAACATGTGGCATGCATCCATGGGGATGATATCACAGAATACCTCATCACGATAGCTTCCGCTCTTGAACTTCACCAGGCACTGCTCATTGACTAGAACTTTGTGGTCTTTCTGCAACCAGGCAATCCAATATGGATGTGGATGCCTTTCCCTCTTCAGCTTCAACTTTGTAACCATTTCTTTTGACACTAGATTATCAGTGCTTCCACTATCAATAATGACATCACAACATTTGTCTTCACAATTGTACCTTGTGGGAAACAAATTCTTCCTTTGTTCTGGCTCCTTCTCTTCAGTCACCAGGGCTCTTCTAACCATTAGGGCTTCTCCCCTTTCAGCATCATCTGAATGCTTAGATTGAGCCTCCTCATCTACATGCGCAACCCTTGCATGACCTTTTGGCCTTTTGTCTATCCTTCCTTGGTATTGTGGACATTCATAGGCTTGATGCCCTTCTTCACCACATCGGAAACAAGTTCCTCTGAAACCACCCCTTTCGGGTCCTTGCCCAAATCTTCTTCATCCTCTACCTCTTTGATCACCACCATTCTAATCACGTGGGCAGTAGAAGTTATCAGTCCTCTAGCTTCGACTGGTACCCACATCTTCATTTTTCTTCTCATCCTCATTTCAGCTTCCAAAAGATCTTCCGCTACCCCTTCCGCTTTGACCTCCTCGTCCTTTTTGCTTACTGTCAAATCTTTTGTTCAACTTCTCTTCAACTCTCAGCGAAAATTGGTAAGCATCCTCAATGGTGGCCATTCTGACTAGGCTTAACTCCTCTTGAATGCTCGGTCGTAACCCATTAAGATAACGGGCTACCTTCTCCTTGTTGGCCTTTGCATGTCCTATTCTGATGATAATCTTGTGAAAATCTTTTGTGTATTCTTTCACAGATCTACTTCCTTGCTTCAACCCTTGCAATTTCTTCAATAGATCTAACTCATAGTCCATTGGCATGAACTGCTTCCTCAGTTTCTCCACCATGCGATCCCATCTGGTGATCTTTCCGTTTTCTCTCTTATTTCTTTCTAGTTGGACCTCTTTCCACCAGATGCTCACATGGCCCTTCAGCTTCGTTTTTGCAAACTTAACCCAATCTGGGTCCTCTACTTCTTTATACTCGAAATACTCTTCCAACTCGTTGATCCAATCAATCAACTCTTTCGGGTTTGGACTTCCAGAAAAACTGGGAACTTCTACTCTAGGTCTTTTTCCAATCTTCGAAATGGCCCTTATCAGCCGCATTTGATCTTGATCAATAGCTTCTTCTTCCTCTTTTACATCTGAATCTTCTACCTCTTCTTCATCCTCACTTTCTTCTCCCCTTCTCGGGTTTACCCCTCTTCTTAACTCTCTTTGTAATGCATTAATTTGTCTCTGGAGGGCTCTGAAACCCTCAGCCGCTAATGGATCTCTTCCACCAGCATTTCTGGCACCTCCAGCACCACCTCGCCTACCACACACTACTCTTGGAGGCATCTTGAATATCTTGAACCCACAACCATAGACCTGGTACGAACTGCCTCATGATCGATGATCTATCCACACGCTCAAGAAAACCCGCTCTGATACCACTTGATGAGGGTGCAACCCGAGACACAAGAAAATCACACAAAAACTAGAGATTCTTATTATTTTCAAAGTATGAAATTCTTACATGCAAAGGATCTCCAATCCTCAAGTTCTGCAATACATGCAAATTACAGAAAAGAAATTAAAGAAATTCCCCTATTCACAACATGCGATCTTCTTTCCCAAAAACTACTCAAACAAATCAGAAACCAGCCCATAAATAGCCTTTTTCCCCCATTTGGAGCCAAAAACCACATTCTAATTACGCACCAACTTCCGGAAGCCCTAACTCAAGATCTAACTGTTGGATCTTCAATGATAATACCTTTTCAAAAAGGTCTTGTGAAAATGAAGTGCCAAAAAGTGGGGCTTAAAGGCTAACCACTTTTGTTTTCCACCAACTTTCGGGCCCATCCGGAGCCTTTAAGTCCCTCAAAATTAGCTCCGAAGATTTTGTAGGGCAAAAAACAGAAACTAAAACTTGAATAACTTTTGAACCGGGAATGATCTTTGCTTGATTCCTTCACCAAAGTGTTTATTATTTTGTCTTGAAGCTTCCCTTAAATTTCTGTCTCCTCATGCCTTCAAAATCATACCTGCTAAAAATAGCAGTCGAGCAGAAAAAAATAGAAAAACAGTTATGAAAGTTGGGAATTCTTCTTCGATGAAAAGGGTATCCAAAAATGCAAAAACGTCTACAAAAATCTAAATGAAAGTAAATATATTTTTGGGTGATGTAGGATTGCCCTTACACCACTGGATGCTCCTGCATCAGACCAAATAAACATACACAAATCAAAAGGGGTGTATGAGACATAGGCCCATCACTAGGTCTCAATCTGCAAGAATTCCTGGCATGCTTGTACCACCACTAGTTTCAATGATGGCGAGAGCTCAACAAGCTAAAACATTAGCTCTAACTTCTCCTCTGCCCCTTGCCCAAATGGCTAGAAATTTTGTAGCCTGGGATGCTAGTACTCCTTTGATAGCCCTTGTACCACCTGTAGTGTGGCTCCAATCCCACCTTTTTCTTTAAAGGTTGTCCCAAAGTTCACTAGGGATGATTAAAAAACTCTAGCAGAGAACTTGCAAGATGTGGTTGATGAATGTCTAGTTCATGCCATTAGTAACCAAAATGTGGATTTTCGACTGCTTGGAGCCTCTTTTAGAGGGAAGGAACTGGACTTGTATCACACTCTTTTGGCTAATACAATTGGCACTTGGGATCAGCTCGAAGATCCTTTCTATGAGCGCTTCTCAAATAATGGTGACAAATCTTGGCTATATCACCAACTGGATCATATAAACTGAGCTCCTCATGAAGCTTTGGCTGATTTCAATGCTTGATTTCATTCGACTTGGTAGAGGGTCCCTATCGGTAGTTAGCAACCTTCAGATCTAGTGTTCATGTTCTATCTAAAGTCTGTAAATGATTATATTTTTGTGATACTACAATCTCTCGGTGGGAATACCTTACCCAATGCATATAGCCTTGTCGTCACCACAAAGAACAATCTTACTATGTATGGAAATTTGGCACTGTAACCTATCATTCCATTGTTCCCAGAATCGACTATAACATAACCAAATGTAGCTTGAACCAATGTGCCCACACCACCCAGTCTATGTTTGTGTACCTGATAATGATGCCAAGCTTAGCTCCAGTGCCTAACCCCCTGGTGATTGAGGTGAACAACATGAGGGAGTAGTTGTGAGCTAATTCAAATGAGTTAACCAATATGAAGTTACAATAGTATACCTACTAGAAGCCTACTTACAAAAACTAACAAAGCAGGAAACCTCCTTTTCATCGGAATCAATGGTAGGATAAATCGTATAGTAATACACAAGCTCAATAGATCTAGCAGATCACCCCTATGACTATGCCAATGTATATTGTCCATCCTAGTTTGAGTAAAGAGCTAGTAGTGGGACATAATAATCTTGTCGAGGAGATTATTCCATTGTGTTTCCCTTGCAATGATGCACACATGCCCCATAATTTCCCACAAGGGAATTTACAATAGAAGATAGCAGAGCAACGTAGTAAAGGCGGTATGCCTGATTTTGGAGGTCATGTGTTTTCTTCTTAGCAAATGGAGAATGTTGTTCTCACTGTGAAAATGCAAAGAATTTCTTTAGAGCAACAGATAGAGATAGCTTTGGACCAGGCACTCTTTTCTTGGATGGAAGGAGAGGATCCAAGGGCCACAAGTATATTTCGATGATCCAAGTGCCATAAGTACAGTCAAATTACAATATTTGTTCCAACCGGAGGTTCACTGGAGAATTTACATCTTTGAAAATTGAAGGGTCAGTTAATCCAATGCCCAGTTCATCAACAACTATATCATCAGTTCCACAACAATCTAGGGCTGCTTTTCTAGGTCCCAAGAATCAACCTCCTTCAAAAGAAAAACATCCCACGACCACCCCAACAGTTGGCAAACAACTGGATGCACCAACTATGAGGAAAAAGGAGCCAACTACCATATCTCATCAATCATGAATGCCATTAAATGTGGTAGAGTAGCTAAAGAAATATTATGCTAATGTCTCTTTGTGGGATATCCTAGCCATCCCAGAGAAAAAGCTTCTATTACAGAAGGAATTATCGGGAGAAGTGGACATGAAAATTCTCGAGCAACCCTTAGAGATAAGACAACCAAGCCAAGCCCATCAAACTTCATGAGAAGAATCCACTAGAGACAACAATCCCCAAAAATAGGAAAATGGAGAAGACACGAAACATTTGAGAAAATCCCGAAGAAGCAGAATTTTGTGAGGCAAAAAAATTTCTGAATTAATAGAAAATTATGAAGAAATATGGAAAAACAGGAAGACTTAGGGAAATCCAACAAGGGCGGAATTCCATGAAGGCAATGAAAACCCGAATGCCTATGTTCTCCTCATCCTCACACAAAATAGATCAAATGACATGGACTAAGAGCCTGTAGCTCAACAATGACTTATCCTACATTTCAAATAGATCAACCATGAATTAGAAACTCACCTCTCAACAATTGGAAAAGGATTGACTATGCCCTAGGTCAAGAACCCTAAAACCTCCACCATGAAAGCACGAAAAAGCTCAAGGACAACTTGCTTGCAAAAAGGGCTAGGAAATTTGTAACAAATGCAAAAAAGCCCCAAAAACCTCAACTAAAGACGAACCCAAGCAAATATTCAAAATAAACACCCGAACGGACTAACAAGACATGGAAAACCCAAACGTTTGGATATGGCACACACACTCAAGTAAGAACGAAGCAATGAATGACTTTAAATTGTATAAATAAAAGCATCACAACCAAAAGAGGAAAATGGCATATCCACATACCATGAGAATAGAAGAAACTAAAACCTGGGATGCGAGCAAACAACCTCCAAGCACGAGAGAAATACAAGAAATGCCCCAAAAATTTGAATGCGGCACTCGAAACCACCTCCAAAAAAAAAATATAGCAACACACCCCAAGCTCTAACACTCCAAACTCAAATTAAAAGTAAATAACCAAACTCAAATGGAAAACCACTTCTAAAAACTCAATATAACATCACCCCAAAATTTTGTGTAATCGCCATTAATGCGATCGATAAGATGACCAAGACCAAAATCTAGAAATATGATAGAGCAAAAGACTTCAGAAAAATGTAGACATCATGAATTTCCTTGGAATTGAGAAAAAAGGAAGCCATTACTGAGCACCAAAGGGAAACCGGGAAAGTCCGGTGAGGGCAGATTTTCCTGAACACAGTGAAAAACCCAAACTGCACCCAAAACTTAATATTTTCAATATAAATCATAAATGGGACATTCTGACTAGAAGGATGAACATCAAAGCACATGCCCAAGCAAACAAAATTCCAATAGAAAGGCCAAGACACCAAAAAGTGAAGAAAATGACGGTCCCAACTTTTAGTGGGGCGTGTGTGCAAAAACTGCACAACAAATAGCTCAACAAAATAGCATAATACTAAATAGAATTGGTTTTTCATTAGTAATATCAACCATTTGGAGCATTAGATAATTACAAAAAAACTTTATAGTGAAAGATAATTATTAGTTTTAAAATTGTAGCAAGCTCTAGGTGAACACAAATAAACATTGAATCACAAACAACAAATGCAACTCAGACCGGTGGCATACTTCCATTGGAGGAGTCCAATTCACCAACACCTAATAGTTCATAGAAGATTCAACATATAGCATATAATATCTCTAGTTATATTGCCTTAAAATATCACCAATTTGTACCTTAACTCAATAATACTTACCAAATCCTTGTACAAAACATATCAATCTGCAATCTCATTTAAGCATTTTAATTAACTCCTTGAATTAAATCTAAAATAAGAATTGCACACACCACAACATTGAGATGAAAAAATAACCCTTGATTACTTCATTCAAAATTCGAATACACTTGCACATAGGAGAGGCATGAGCCCGGATTTATCAGTTAATTTCAAATTCTAGTACTGTTATAAAGCACTAAATCCCCATAAACTCAAATCCTACAATAAAAAGACTCAAAATCCAATTTGTATTTTGTTTATCACTATAGATTTTACAATTTTCTATGCAACTCCACCCTAGATTTCTGACTTGCTAACCTATTACAATGAGAAAAGAAAATAATATGTAGAGGAAAGGAATAATCCAAAAGAAACCCTAAAATCGATCTAGAAATGCCATCTAGAAGAATCTTCACCGTTGAATAGTAATCTAACAAATATCCTTCTCTTTATGTAACAAACTTTATTTTGTTTTCAAAACAACATGTGCCCAATTTGTTCCCCAAAATAAAAATGCCCACGTGTACATTCTCCAGTATTTACTTGTAGTTGAAAGAAATATCTCAACCCCCCTGAGAACTCTTATTTCTGCCCTATGGCTGCACCTTATCTTCAGCAATATATTCCACATAGTGAATATTTTTTACTCATTACATAGAATCATCCCATGCATTTAATATTTTTTCCATTTTTAAATTTATTCCCAACACATAACATTTCATATCTCATGCCAAAATATAATAAAGGCCTGTAAATATTAAACCATGGGACAAAAATAAATTCTCCCCCCTATTGACATGCTTTATTTTATCCTCATAGATAAAAACTTGCCATTTAAAATTTTAAGTTCTCACTTGTTTTTAATCTTTCACATTAAAAATATTTCAATCCCCAAGTAAATGGAATAGAAAAATATTTGATAAGCATGCTAACTCCTCCACCCAGGGCCCACATCTTAACACTATCACGGGGCATATTTAAATCCTTATTTCCCCAATATTTTAAAATTCCCCCAAAGTATATTATATTTAAACAATATATTAAAAAACACCTGGTGGAGTTTCCTATCAAGCAATACTTAATCTCTACATGAGCCCTTTAAACTCATGGGGGCCACCATTCTTCACCTTTCCTGTAATCACGTGATCAATATCTCGTGAGCACTTTTGGATTGCAAAATTGCGGGAAACGATCATGATCTTGTTGCATTTCATCGGATCTTCCCACTATTGATTTCAAATTTGCACCTCTCACTTGTTGCTTGAATCCTTTGTTTTGCTCCTATTTTCTCGAGCTCTACAAAACATCTTATGCTTGAAATGGTGGCCATGCATCCTTCATTCCCTAGTCGCGCCCCAAAAAAATCCCTCCATCTTGTGCCTCTTCCAACAACACATGGGCCCCTCCCAATACATGGCCACTCGCAGCATGTGTAGGATGCACCATTCATGGCTTGATGGATGTCCATACCTGTTACAAATCTCCCATGTCGTGCCTATGCTTTCAATGCCAAATCCAAGTTGTGCCCTCTCATCTGCCAACATTATCATGGTCATTGATTTTTTTCTATGCCTTAACTTCATCCTTTGCTCGCATGTTGGTCATGGAGACACCCTTTGTTTTGGCAATGGTAGCCCCCTTGGCTGCAAGCTAGCCACTACTCCTCCTTCTTGCTATGCGGGCCTTTTAAACAAATCCATTTTGTACATCTACATTTTCTCATAGCTCTGATGGATGAGCATACACCTGCATTCATGGATTTCTACATTTATTTCCTTGTAACAAGTACAAAGGGCACTTCATGCATAAATCATCTCTCTCACACATGGCTACTAATTGCAGTTGGTTGTAGTTTCTAAATCTTTTTTAAAGAATACATTTAGTTCATAGCCAAATGTGAATGGATCCTCCATTTTCTAGCTGGTCACACCATTGCATTTGTTTGGAAGTTACAAAATTATTTTCAACAAACTATTGTGCATATCCTCAATCATGACATTTGATCAGATCACACTTATCTGGGTGTTTAAATAGTTCAAATGTCTTGCCTATGCACTGGCTTCTCCATACTTTGTTTTGAGAAGCTCAAGGCCCCACAATCAATTCAACTACTCCCATTGTTAGAATTTATTTAGATGTTTCTGGGGCTTCTTCAACAAATCCATTTTACATTTTATGGCGCCCCATACAATGTGTTCTATCCTTTGTTTCTCTGTTGACATTAAAAAAATGGATGTGATTCTTCAATGTCTACAATGATGGTTCAACACTTTCACATCTGTCTTCTTTATGCAGAAAAATATTTGATGTTCTTTATTCACCTTGAGATCACTCTTCAATAACCTTGAAGTATATAACCACACATCAAGAAATTTGAACCATATTAGCCTATCAAATTGATTTCCAACCGAACTTAGCCAAATTAAAAATTGTTGTGACTTTAACTAGATACTTGGTGTGCATCATCCATATAGGAGGACTTGGACTTCAAAATTCAAGATTATGTTTGTGTAGACACATCCTCAACCTTCGAGCCTTGATAAGCATCTAGAGGCTCTTCAAGTACTTCTTCCAAATTACCATTTGTGGGTGTATCATGGTGCTTACTCAATCCTTGGACTAGAGGAGTTGCCACTTTTAGCCATTTCACAATATTTTCATTAACACCTTAATGCTTGTTACCCATTACAGATCAATTCTCTTAATGGGATTGCAACATTGGAACCATTATAAGTCCATGCCCATGCAAATCATGTCTAGTCCCATGTGGGTTCAATTAAAAAAAAAATCGTTCTCAAACAACCTTTACCCTCAAATGACTTGACACTACATTCAAGTGAATTTGGAGTTTAAAAAAAATAACCGGGTTGCAATTAGAATCTATTTTTTGTCCCTTTTGTAGAATGGTGAAAACTGGTCAGGTTGCCTCAGGAATCAATCTGGGAAATAGGTCGAACAACCCCCTAGAGAAATGAAAACTTGTAAACATACAGTCATTTGACCTGAGAATACAATGCAATAAATGGCTCAGAAAAAAATGTCACAAGGTGAAAGATATTAATCAAAAAAGTTGCTCAATCAAAATTTTCTAAAATAGTAGTTGCTCTAAACCAATTAAAACTCACTCAATTGCCAATTTGTAAAAATGGCGAATCAACCCCTGGCGAGCTACCATCAGACACATAATTTCATTAAGGTATCCTAAGCATGTGTGAAAAATGAATTTCCTATAATCATAATTGATCAAAAGATATTAATGATCAAAGTTGACCACTCAGAAAGGCTGTCAGGAATGTAGATGTGAAACTAAACAAACTGCATTAGGTTTCGACTTGTTAAAAATAACAAATCAGATCACGAGGCTCTGAAAACTGACACCCGAGATTATTTAGGTATGGATAAAAAAAAAAACACTCATTTTGACATGACAGTCAACTGGTTGTGAAATCCAAGCTCAAACAGGAGGCTACTTTATGACACTGATAGGCTCCAAACAAGAAAAAAGTGCAAAATCCCTCCAGCTTCACTTTTCAAGACCCTATGAAAACTAACCGTGGGAAGCTGAAAATTGACATGCACATTGACACATGTCAATTGAATACATTTGGAAATGGGATTTTCTTGGAAATCAATAGGCCTCAAATTATGACTCTTCAAAGTGGGTCACTCGGATTGAACTGTCAAGTGCACTTCTGAAAGTGCAGAGGCAAAAATTTGGAAATGGGCACTTCAAATTTTTAAAATTTGAGAGTCTCATCACTTTCCAACCTCCAATTATTTTCTGTAATGCATTGTCCCATCATGACGTGTATGTATTTTTGTATGTTTTAATGCATGTTTGTATGTTTTTATTCCTTTGACATACATTCTTCTAGGGAGAATAGCCACATTAAATTGTAGGATATAATCTAATCTCCCTGTAAAATATAGTAAAATCGAGCTATTATCCCTAAAAAGCCATATGTCTTTGACATGATAGCATAATCAGACATGTCTTATCTCGAAAGAAGGGAAATGTGTTATCATGTGTAGCCCATGTTGCAAGGAGATCACCTTCTACAATCAAGACAAGGCTATTCTCGCTACAAAAATACAGGTCACATGCATCATAATAGTCATCATATTTTAAAAATCATATTTCGAAATGGACAAACCCCCAAAAAACTGTGGCATTTGAAACCATTATTTACAAATAGAAAAAAGCTTGGATGAGGTCCCATTTTCATCACCATTTTCCATAGTGATATTTTGTAGGTTGGTGGAGAGGAATGGAAAGGATTTGTAGGAATTCAAAGGTTGAATCAGTGCTGCCACCCTCCATATGAAAACTCATTTGAAAGGCATAGGTACCAGGCTAGCTAGTAGGCATGTTTATCCAGCAGCAATATATGTCATTTACTCTTTCTACCTAGGAACTATGAAGAAATTGATGGCTATTTGTTACAAAGATGGGTTTTCATTGACATGAAAACAAGGTTTTCCCTTGGAAAAAGGAGTTTTCATTTGAAATGCAATTTTTTTTGGATGTTTTTGTGTTGAGGGTTTTTAAATTTTCATTTCCTCACATCTACTAATTTTAAAATTTTGTAATTGCCGAATGGAATAACTAACAACCCATTATGGAAATATGAGTGAAATAACTAAATAAAATTTAAAGAAATTAGAAACCATGCAGAATATATAAGATTTTTTTTTCATTATGCTCGAAGAATGTAATGAAGTCCACTTTAAAATTTCTAAACAACTCTTCCCTACAATCCAAATGTCATTTCATTTTCTTCATCTAATTGGAACAAAATACCCCACTGAAAAAGAAGGCCAAAAAAATAAATCACACCAATGGAAAGACTTGATGGTCAGACATTAACTCCAACCTACCATTTCCTATCTTGTCATTGATAAAATGTGTCAATGTCAGTGGGTTTTCAAAGTCATATTTTGGAATAGAAAAAAACACCAAAAAACGTGGCATTCAAATCCATTATTTGCAAATATAAAAATGAGGTACCAAGAATGTAATGAAATTATAAAATAATAGGTATTATGAAATCTACAATGTACAGTGTTGTTATACATTGTTTGTAGTGTTAAAAAACACATTGTCCCATGTTAGTTAGTTTTTTATGAACAATTTTTTTCGTTATGTTGCAAGAATGTAATGAAGTCCACTTTCAATTTTTTGTACAACTCTTTGTTGTAGTCCAAATTTAATTTCACTTTCTTTGTCTAACTGGAAAAAATAAAATGATCGCATTATTTGCAGAGTTGGAAAACACATAGTCTCCTCTCAGTTGTAGAGGGTGTTACAATACTATATGCATTGCAGGTTTCTGAACACCGATGATTTTCCAACAAGCATTTTTACAAAATAGAAAGAATTTCTTCAAAAGATTTTAAAATATAGATAGTCTGAATGTATTGAAAATCCCTTTCAAAATTTATAAGGATTTTAAATTTGGGAAAAAATTGCATTTAAATTTCACACGATTTTAAAAAAAAGTGCACAAAATAATTATAATTTGGAAAACATAGTGGTGGTTTTCATTTATTTGAATCTCCATGTTTAAATGTAAAGGGTTGTCTCATGGTGGGTTTCTTGCTTCTTAACCCCCATGGTTTTGCAACATGCAATGTTACAAAACAATAGTAATGTGTTCAAAATCACATCTTCCATTGTTGTGTTTAAATTTTGGATGATTGAAAAAAAGTGCATAAAATAGTTGTGTTTTGGAAAACACAATGTGGGTTTTCAATTGTTTAAATCTCCTTGTCTAAATGTAAGGATTTGTCTCACAACAGGTTTCTTTCTTATTAACACATACATTTTTGCAATGTGGAATGTTACAAAATAGTATGAATGTCTTCAAAATCATACCTTCCATTGGTGTGTTTAAATTTCAAGTATATAACAAATTGGATGCTTCATAACACACTTCATTTGTCAACCTCCACATCACAACATACCCAAGCCCTTTCAATTTTTAAACTCCTATATGTAGGTGTGCATTATAAATAGAAAGAACACCAATTTCTTGTTGTTATTAGCAATAATGAATAAACTTGTTGAAAGGGGTGATCGTTGTGTAGTGCATGTTGGAAAATATAATGTGTTTTGAAGCTTGCCTTTACTTATACCAAACCTTTATCTCGAAATGAAGATATACAAAAATATAGATGATGCTCTATTCTATCAAATAACACATCTCTTATTTAAGGGGGAATCTATTAACCATCAATACATAGTGTGCTTCATAGTACGAAATTCATTCTGTATTGCAATAATTCATGTTGGAAAACCCTAGGTGTTAAGAAACAAGCAACCCAAATAGTGTTGGAAAACCCTCTACAACACTATTGGTTAGTAACCCTCACCTCAATTTGGTCTATTTTATCCTCCAACTACTATATGTGCATTCCACTCTTCATCTTTCAATGTTCAAACTAGAAACTCATCCTGTTTTCACCCTTCTTTCTCTAAACCAAAAATGCACACGTCACTCTGCCTCCAATTTTCTCATGCCAAAAGAAAGTAGATTAAAGGGAAACTTCATGGGAAAGCTAAGAAACCTGCATTTATGGACCGAAAAGAGGTAGGAAAACTAACCGAATGGTGCCATTAACTCCTACCTATCGTTTCTCGAACGTTTTTTCACATATGTCGATTTTGTCACTTTTTGTCTCCATGTATGCTATTATGTTTGATTTTAGTTATGGTTTTATGATTTTTTTTTGTATGTGTGTAGGTGTGTCTTTCCGACATAAGCATCTACTGAATTGACAACACATTAACATAAATCAATTATGAGAAAATTAAAAGGATGCAGTATCGCCCTTAACTAATGCTTTAAAAATTTCTCGTGCAAGACTCACACTTCAATGAGGAAACATGATTCATATAAAATTTTGGGATATAATACACATACGATAATGTAACATTTATTTTATTTAAATTAAAGCAAATTTTTTTTGCATTCCCCAGAATAAGCACCCCATCCATATATAGATCATAACTTCAAAATGAAAAATAAATTTTTGAAATTTAATTGTCCAGTACACTTGCGACTCTAGCTATGATAGCTAGAATCACTTGTATTTAGTGCAAAAGCTTCATGTCTCATGAAATGTCCTTCTTAATCCACCTACCCTTGTTTTGTTCAATTTTGTTTCCTCACCTATATCAACCACCTGGAAGAAAGACAAGTGTTAGTGATAGATTAAACTAGAAAATTAAAGACATTTGGTGCTATAAATAATTCAATTCATTCCAAACTTCACTGATATTGGATATATGTTGTGTTGACTACAACACACTGGCTTGTACATACAATAAACAAACATATTAATTTGTACAATGGGAATTTAATCTCCAATTTAACCTATTTCTAACAGTAGTAATATATATCTACAATTATATATGTGATTTTCTCATTTTGTTGGAACTATGAAAAAATGAATGTTCGTTAGGATATCTCAGACCCATAATTTTTTGGTATATGAAAGAAGCCATCACTTGCATAATCAATTAAAAGATACAAGACACACAAGAAAGATACCACACACCACTGCCAAAATTCTATAAATATTTCATTACTTGTATAGATAACTAAAAAAATATAGATTATTGCAAGACACATTGGTTACAGAGCACAGTGTGCATCGTCTATTCAAGAATAAAGGTTAAGAAGCTAATGAAAATCTTGGTGATCACCTTGATTGACCAAAAATTAGTAGGTGATCACATTGGTTAAATATGATAATGCACAAAATAATTACATGTTGGATAACACTCTGTGTTTCAATATCCATGCTTAAATTGAAAGAATGAAGGGCATGAGGAGGAGTTGCACATGGGGAAGCCATAAAACTTACCAAATTGAGGTGAGGGTGAGTAAGAAATTGAGTTGGTACTTGTAAATAGTTTTAGAATAGTATGTGGGTTGCGGCTTGTATTACACCCAGTATTTTCAAACCTAGAATTTAGAAAACAATAAGAATGTATTCAATACCTTTTTTGATCAACGTAGTAACAACCAAATTGTTTTGACATCCCTAGGCTTGATTTCATTACACACCCAATGTTTTCCAACATATAGTTATATATAGACAGTGAGAACATAATTAAAAAGTTTTTTTTAGTACATAGTAAGAATGTAATTTTAAATAGCTAATATCTACACAAAATTCACCTATGTACATACAAAAATGCATGCAACCATACATCGAAACATAAATAACATGATGAGATGTAATAGTTCGGGGTTCTCCAAATAGGGGATAAAAGTGATGAAACTGGCAGACGAGACTAAATGTCTGGGAAACGGTAGGTAGGAGTTAATAACACTGGCAAGTCAGTTTTCTCTCATCCTATCGACTAATAAAACTAGGCCTATGGGCTTCCGCAAGAATGTAGAGGAGCTACCGATGGGGAATACAAAAAAGATACCAAATTAAGGTGAGGGGTGACTAAGAAATTGGGTTACTTCTTGTAAAGGGTTTTATAATGGTATGTGGGTTGCGGGTTTTAGAACACCCATTTTTTTCCATCCTAGAATTTTAGAAACTAGTAAGAATGTAATGAAAACCTTTTTTGATTAATGCAGTAAGAACCCAATTGGTTTGTGACCTCACCTCAATTTAATTACACACCCGATGTTTTCCAACATGAAGTTATATATTGACCGTATGAACATAATGAAAAATATTTGTTTAGTACACAATAAGAATGAAATGAAGATTACCTTTGGAATTTGAGAAAACCACATTGAATGAGATAGATAAATGATAATTTATTGAGTGAAGATATTCTCCCTACAATTCAAAAGTTGAGGAAGGTGCATGTGCAATATGCGCAATCAAAAAATGGAAATGTAAAACTAAACCAACATGTAGTACATAGTATGTAATTGAAAAGGAATCTTCTCTAAAAAAACTTGAAAATAAGCAAACTAGAGTGAATGAGATAGAAAATATGTTGACTGAAGAAATTGTTCCTCCTCTTCAAAAGTTGACAAATGAGCATGTGCACTATTTGAAATGGGAAAATGGAAACACATAACTAGAGGCAACAAGTACTAGAATGCATGGAATGAAAAATGAGTCTTCTCTAAAAACACTTGAAAAGAAGCAGAGTGGTATGAGTGAGATACATAATGTATTGATTGAAAAAATCCTCCATGCTCTTAAGAGTTTGAGGAAGGTGCATGCACAGTATAAGAAAAGGGAAAATTTCAACAAGTGGAAAAACTTAAGAGGTTTCATATTGCATGACAATTTGTGTAGGATTGTTTTTTCAAAGATTGTAATATCACTTAAAAAATCTAACCTCAAATAGCAAGTTTGAAGCTCAAGGAATATTGTCAAATACTTGTCATGTAACCAACTAGCTTGCTGTTATAATTTTTTGAGTACTTGTTTGATGCTAAATGGATGTTTTTAATGCCCAAAGTTTTGCAAATTAACTAAAAACTAAGTGGAAATGGAATGTGTGAATATTTATTCATGAACTGCTCTATTCCTTTATGGTTTTACTTTATTTCATGGCTTTGCCTTTGGTTCTGATGCTACTCGTAGCTTTCTGATGCCACTCGTAGTTAAGGTTTTGGAGAGCTTTCCATGTGCCATCTTCTCATAGCTTCCCTTTGGAATACTTTACTTTTCTTCTTTCGAGCTCTAGTTGTGTGCCTCATGGAATTCTCTCAGGGCTTCCCTTCAGACATTCCTTTTCTCTTCGGTTGGGCTTTCTTTGCCTTCCATGAGGCATCCTCTCAGGGCTTCCCTTCGGATGCTTCCTTTTCTCATTGGCAAGGATTCGTCTTCTTTCCACATTGCATGACTCAGTGGGTTTCTTTTTGTTTAGGTGGGGGCCACGCCGCACTTAAGTTTTTTGAAAGCTTGTCGACTAGTGTTTGTTCGAGTGTTTGTTACTTTTTTCTTGAGGTCTATTACATGCCTCAACAACTTGCTTTTTATAGCATGCCTAGTGGGACCAACTAAAATATTGACAATTCAAAAGGAGTATATGAGACATAGGTGCATCACTAGGTCTCAAACTGCAAGAATTCTTGGCCTGCTTGTACCACCACTAGTTTCAATCAAGGCGAGAGCTCAACAGGCTAAAACATTAGCTCTAACTTCTCCTCTGCCTCTTGCACAAATGGATAGAAATTTTGTAGCCTAGGATTCTATTAGTCCTTTGATAGCCATTGTACCACCAATAGTGTGGGGTCCAATCCCAAATTTTCTTCAAAGGTTGTCCCAAAGTTCACTAGGGATGATTAAAAAACTCTAGCAAAGAACTTGCAAGATGTGGTTGATGTATGTCTGGTTCATGGAATTAGTAACCAGAACGTGGCTTTACGGCTGCTTGGAGCCTCTTTTAGAGGGAAGGCATTGGACTAGTATTGCACTCTTTCGGCTAATACAATTGGCACTTGGGATCAGCTCGAAGATCCTTTCTATGAGGGCTTCTCAAATAATGGTGACAAATCTTTGCTATATCACCAACTAGATCATATAAAATGAGCTCCTCATGAAGATTTGGCCAATTTCAATACTCGATTTCATTTGACTTGGTAGATGGTCCCTATCGATAATAAGCAACCTTCAGATCTGGCGTTCATTTCTATCTGAAGTCTATAAATGCTTATATTTTTGTGATGCTACAATCTCTCAGTCGAAATACCTTACCCGATGCATATAGCCTTGTCATCACCACAAAGAACAATCTTATTATGTATGGAAATTTGGCACTGTGACCTATCATTCCATTGTTCCTAGAATTGACTGTAACATAACCAAAGGTAGCTTCAACCAATGCTCCCACACCCCCCAGTCTATGTATGTGTACCCAAGAATGACGCCAAGCTTAGCTCCAGTGCCTAACCCCCTAGTGACTGAGGTGAACAACATTAGGGAGCAGTTGTGAGCAGTGACAAATGAGTTAACCAATATGAAGTGACAATAGTATACCTACTAGAAGCCTGCTCACAAAAACTAACAAAGTAGGAAACCTCCTTTTCATCAAAATCAATGGCAGGATAAATCGTACAGTAATACCCAAGCTCAATAGAGATAGCAGATCATGCCTATGACTATACCGTTGTAGATTTTCCATCCTAGTTTGAGTAAAGAGCTAGTAGTGGGACATAATAATCCTATCGAGGAGATTATTCCATTGTGTTTCCCTTGCAATGATGCACACATGCCGTAAAATTGCCCGCAAGGCAATTTACAATAGAAGATAGTAGACCAATGTTCTATTCCTAATTCTGGAGGTCATATGTTTTCCTCTTAGCAAATGGAGAATGTTGTTCTCACCATTCAAATGTAAAGAATTTCTTTAGAGAAAGAGATAGAGATAGATTTGGACTAGGCACTCTTTTCTTTGATGGAAGGACAGGATACAACCACCACAAGTACATTATGATGATCCAAGCACCACAAGTAGAGTCAAATTATAATACTTGTTCCAACAGGAGGCTCACTGGAGAATTCACATCTTTGAAAATTGAAGGGTCAGTTAATCCAATGCCCAGTTCATCAACAACTATATCATTAGTTCCTCAACAATCTAGGGCCACTTTTCCAAGTGACAAGAATCAACCTCCTGCAAAATAAAAAGATCTTGCGACCACCCCGACAGTTTCCAAACAACTGGATGCATTAGCTATGAGGTAGAAGGAGCCAACTACCATATCTCATTAGTCATGAACAGCATTCAATGTGGCAGAGTAGATAAATAAATATTATGCTAATGTCTCTTTTTGGGATATCCTAGCCATCCAAAAGCAAAAGCTTCTATTACAGAAGGAATTATTGGGACAAGTGGACATGAAAATTCTTGAGCAGCCCTTAGAGATAAAACCACCAAGCCAAACCTTGACATAATTCTAACAAATCAATCAGCAAAAAAGTAGTTCGGGAAAGAGGGTAAGCCTAAAACCAAGCCTTTCTTTCTAACACTTATCATTGGTAAAAAAATACTGCATAATTGTATGGTTTACTCTAGTGCTAGCACTGCCATCACACCCAAGCTAGTAGATGAAGCTCTAGGACTCGAATACAAGCCTCTTGAGAAGGGATTAATGCAACTGAATGGGAACAAGGTTCAAACCATCAGAGTAATTAAAGGATTGCCTATGAAATTGTTTGTACTCCCCAACATTATTGTGAACCAAGACATTGTGCTCATCGACATCCCTCCTTTGTTTGGGATATGTCTATCTCAAGAATTCACTACAAATATTGGAGGTTACCTCTCTCTAAATTGGTGACACCTGATCCTAAGAACCAAACATGGAGCTAAGTTGAAGATATTGTCAGAGAATTTACATTCTGAGCATGTGGCTGATAAAGCCATGATCAATTTTTGGGTAGCACATACCTTAATAACCCCATAAGAGATGCTCAACACCAAGGTTCTTGAGGATAAAGAAGCAAGCAGTTCTTGGACTAAAAAAATGAAGAAGCTCTCTTAAATGAATTTATAAGCACAAAAATTTTTGGAAACTATCATGCAACTGGGTTGGGAACATATATCATATATGGGGAGGATCAAATTATGCCTAGAGTGACTAAAGATTTTGAGAGTGAAGGGACCTCAGAGTTATGGGTGTTGCACTTTGATGGAGCAAGATGTAGAGTAGGAGCTGGCACTATAATATGTTTGGTATCTCCATCTAAATAAAATACCCTGAGGTCATATCATTTCCAATTTGTGTCTTGAAAAATGAAGTAGATTATGAGGGCCTTGTCCACAACTTGAGTTTAGTGGAACAAAAGGGTGCAAAGAAGTGTTCAGAGATTCAGAACTGGTGGTTAACCAAATCCAAGGGCTATCATCTACTAAGAATGTCTGGATGTCATCATACCGATATAGGGTCTGGGACCTGATTGAAGGCTTCGAGGCATTCAACATCCAAGTCGTACCTAGAGAGTAGAAATCTGAAGCAGACTGAATGGTAGTGGTCAAATCTCAGTTTGAGCTAGCCTATGAGTTAATTGATAACAAACATTTAGTGTAAGTGATTGTATGGCCTACAGTCCAAACAATGATAAAAAATGGAAAGTGTTTGATAGTGATGCTCATATCGCATCATTTCTCTAGGTTTTTGGAAAATTTGTTGACCAATTATAGACAAAGATAGTTTAGGCCTATGGAGATCAAGTGGTCTAGATTAAATCAAACAAGATTCCTAGAGGTTTGGTTACTCTCGAGATTCCGTTTGATTCTGATGATGTGATAAATGACAAGAGAAGGTTTGTAGTTGATAAAGGTGATTACACCGATTCGCACATTGGAGGAGATAAAAAGCTTAAGGTCAGAAAGGGAAACTCACAAAAGAATAAAGAAAGGTTGAAATATTTTTGTGAGAAGTATTTGAGTGTGGTAGCATGATCATATGATGATCTTAATAGATATGATCCTAGAATTATCCAACACACCATTGAGCTACTAGAAGGAGAAAAACCTGTGTGTGAAAAGTAGAGGCCAGTAAATCCAAAGATTGATTCGTTACTGGCTCAAAAATTAAAGAAGTTGATTGAATCTTGGATAGTGTTTCTGAGCAAGCATAGTACTTGGGTGTCTAGCCCGATGCCATTTCAGAAGAAGAATGGTGATATATGACTGTGTGTTGACTTTTGAGACCTAAATAGGGTGTCTTTAAAGGACCACTACCCTCTGCCTTCCATGGAGGCAATTATACAAATAGTTGTTGGTTCCGAGATATTTTCAATGTTAGATGATTTCTCTGGCTATAATCAGATTTGGGTGAAGGAGGAGGACCAACACAAAATAATGTTTACCACCAAGTGGGGAACATATTATTATGTTAAAATTCCCTTCATAATCTCAAATGTTAGAGCCACTTTCAAACAAGCCATGGATATTTCTTTTAGGGATTTGATGAATGAGATCATTCTTATTTATCTAGATAACCTGGTGGTTTTATCATAATCTGCTGATGATCATTTTGATCATCTCAAAAAAAAAAATCCAGAAGTGCCAGTAGTTCGAGATTTCTCTAAATTTGAAGAAATGTGTGTTTGGGGTCCCACAAGGGAAGTTGTTGGGCTATGTCATATCGAAGGAAGGTATTGCCATCGACCCAAAAAAGGGTTGAAATGATCAAATATATCCCATTTCCTGTCAACAAAAAAGGAGTTCAATATTTTTTGGGCAAGGTTAACTTCATCAATCGGTTCATACCGGACTTTGTAGGGATTGTTCTACCAATCACCTTGATGTTGAAAAAGGACCAAGCTTTCAAATGGATAGTGAAAGCTAGAAAATATTTGGAATAGATTAAAGAAGTCATCTCTTATGCTCCCATGTTGGTTAATCCAGATTTGTTGAGAGACTTCCTCATGTACGTCTTTGGTGGTATCACGAGTATTGCTACTATGTTGATGCAGAAAGATGATGGAGATAAAAGAAAATTGTCCATCACCTTCTATTCATGCACTCTAAAATATTATGAGGTAAAGTAAAACTTTGTGGAGAAGCAAGATTTTTCTATTGTAAAGGAGTTGAAGAAGTTATAACACCTCATATCATGCAACTAGGTGATTTTCTATGTGTCGCACCCTAGTGTGCATGAATATATTATGGAAGGTGAGATCACTGAGAAGTGGGCTAACTAGATAACCAAGATTCTAGAGTATGATATCGAGATCAAGCTAGTCAAGACTGTGAAAGGGAAGGGACTATGCCAATATTCGGTTGGAAACAATGAAGCAATGAATGAGGTTGAATTTTCAAAACCTGTGTTGTTGAATGAAGAGAGTTCTGGAGATGATTGGTTGGATGGTAGAATTAATTTCATGTAAACAAGAATTTATTTGACCAACCTCCCCTCATTTAAAAGGAATTTTTATCGACTGCAGAATAATGGATATGTACTCTTGGAGGGGATTATTTTCAAGAGGAACTTCAATGGTGTCTTGTTAAGGTGCGTGACATAGGAAAAATAAAAAAGGATATTGGAGTAGTACCACAGTGGCCCAACTGGAGGAAATTCTTTAGAAAAAAATACTGCAATCAAGATTATGCATGCTAGTTATTTTTGGCCGGCGCTATTTAAGGACTCATATTCATTGGTGAGGTATTGCAATGAGTGTTAGTTTTTTGTTGAGAAAAGGAATAAAAATTCCATGCCACTGAAACCAATTGTTGTGGAAGAGCCATTTTCTCAATGGGGCCTTCACTTCATTGGCATGATCAACCTAGTTTCATTAGCCAGACATAGATGGATCTTGACAACCACTCACTATTTCACCAGGTCGACTGAAGTTGTACCTTTGAAAAATGTAATCGAGGTAGAAATCATGATCTTCCTGGAGGAACTTGTAGCCAAGTTTGGTCCACGAAAGGAACTTATGTCAAATAATTTCAAATCCTTTCTTGGCTCCAAAGTTAACTAATTTTCACTAAAATATTGAGTCTTCCTAAAGACATCCTCCAAGTACTACCCATAGGGAAATTCCCTTATCGAATCTACGAACAAGAAATATTCTTCAGTTGATCAAGAGGATATGTTTAGAACATCAAAGGGAGTGGCATACATAGCTTTGGATAGCACTATGGGCATATCGTATCACACCCAAGAAAATATTGAAAACATCTTACGAGATAGTATACGAGAAGGAGTCTTTGTTTCCAATTTCTATGGAAATTCCTGTAGTCCAGCTACTCAAGTCTCTTGAGATTGAGAAAAATGGAGTGATGGAGATGCAGTTGGTAGAATTGCTTGAGGTTCAAGAGAAACGAGAGCATGCTCTTGAGATAATGACCAATCACAAGGAGGTGGTAAAGAAATGGTTTTGACAAGAAGACATCTAACCAAAGTTTGCAATGTGGAGACTTGGTGCTCAAATTCAACGAGCGTGGAGAAAAGCCCGGTCAACATGGAAAGTTTGATAGTCTCTAGGAGGGACCATTCGAAATCACACAATGCAAGCAACAAACCTTGTTGGAGCTGCAAATAGCAGAGGGCAAGGCCTTAGGTATTCCAATTAATGGAATACACCTCAAGAAGTTAAATTAATTTGGCCTTTGCAGTGGGTGTGTAAATATGTATATATTTTTCTTGCTTTGTTTATTTTGGGCCATTCTCAGTGCTTTCTTAAATCAGATACCACATTGATGCAAGGAAATGAGATGAATTGAAGAAAAGGCCAGAGATTCTGGGATTCTCATTCCATAAGCAAAATTCCCTTGTGAGTCGCCAAGCTATGAATATTTATTCATGAACACATATGTTCCTTCTCATTTTTTCTTTCTTTCACAACTTTACCTTTGGTTCTGATGTTGCTCATAGCTTTCTGATGTCACTCGCAACTTTTTGATGTTGCTCACAGTTACGTTTGTCGAGAGCTTTCTGTTTGGCATCCTCTCAGAGCTTTCCTTGGGATGCTTTGCTTTTCTTTTGTGAAACTTTGGTTGCATGCCATGTGGCATCCTCTCAGGGATTCCCCTCGAATGTTTATTTTCTCTTTAGTTGGGCTTCATTTTCTTGCCACATGGCATCCTCTTGGGGCTTCACTTTAGACACTTCCTTTTATCCTTGGTTGGGATTTATCTTCTTGTCATGTTGCATGTCTCAGAGGCTTTCTTTTTGTTCGGGTAGGGGCCACCCCACAGTTACTTTTTTTGAAATATTTTTGCGTCGAATTTTTTCGGGTGTCAGTTATTTTTTGCTTGAGGTCGGCTGTAACTTTTTTCATCTTGCTACCTCATGGTGATTGTTTAGGTGTTCTTTTCTTTTCTCAAGGGTTGTTGCAACTTCTTTCGTCTTGTTTCCATGTGGCCCATCTCTCCTTGGAATGCCCCTGCTGATGTGTGGTCATTCCTTCTTTCACGTGGGTGGATTTGCTGGAGATTTTTGCATGGTGCTCATTGGTAGCTTTGCTCAAGCATCTTTCTTGTTAGAGTTTTCAGAAAGTGGGCTAGCTTATTTAAGCAACATGTTCTTCATTTTGTGTGTGGTTAGATGGAAAAAAAATTCTACCAATGAGAATTAGCCTCTGTAATGTTTGATTTAAATATGAATACGTAGACTATGCCAATCTTTTTGGCCTCTCCATTTTCAATAATTTCATAGTACATTAAACTGTGCTCACATTTTCTAAAGCATTCAAGTATCTATTTCAATCTTTTGTAATCTTTATATAGCTTAGCACAATACAAATCATGTTGCTACTCTTTTTTGCTAGCTTTTGCTATATGGATTATATTATGCAAACGGTTTGATATTCTTATGTTTGTAGCATTCGGAATTGTCTATTTGATATACACTAATTACTACCCGAGCCTTTGTTTAGCATTGTGCTTACTTATCTCATTATAGGTCTAGCGCATCGCCTTAGTTTAGGTCTATTTATTTTATGTTTATCTTCTTCCCCTTTTCTTCCTTCCATTAAAAACAATGAAGAGTCAACTTCGATAAAATCCTGTTGGTCACTTAGCTACATGTACAAGTCCCCCAATAGACAAGTTTCCCATAAGGTTGTTTCCATCCAAAATTTTACATCAACAAAATGCATGAGTGTTTTGGTATTTTTAAATGAAAATCATGAATATCATATCTAAAATATGCACCTACAACCAACTAACATTATGTCAAATAGTTGTAACCATTCTACATATGCAACTATGGGACATGACTTAATTACAACTAAATGAATGACAAATTATTTCTCCTCTATTAAAATGTTGCTCAATGAAAATGTGAATAGCCAAGACTCTTGGCTTTACAACAATGAAGTATCAAAATCTGAGAACAATGGTAGCCACTAACAACTACATACATAGGCTGAAAAAATAATGCAAATTAATATGACTAACCTAGAATAGGTGCTCCTAATGCTAAAGAAGATGTAACAACCACCAACCATCTAAAATATGCCTCCTCTTGACTAAATCAATGTTACCAATGAGCTTCCCCTATTCTAGAATTAATCTGATAAAATAAAATAATTTCTGCCCCTTATCAACCTCCAATGGCATCTAAAAGATTTGTCCCTTCCTCTAGAAAGGTGTGCCCTCACTCTTAAGAAAAATCATAGCAAGTACTAGCTGCATAAGAAAAATTGTGGCTTCTTGGGTTGTGGAAGGATGAATAAAATTTTTGATAAAAATATGAGTATATGAAATGTAGATTGAACTCCTTAATATGCCAAATGGATGTAAAATTCTAGCAAAATATAACTCCAAACAACTCCTCCAAGATGGTGATGACTGCAATTTATATCAGACCTTAAGAATATGGAGTATGTTGCCAATCAATTCCTTGGATAACCAAAATGATGAAGAGTTTCTACCACCAAAATTATCTCCAACAATGCCCCAAGAAAACTTATGCAAAATTTTCCCTTGGTCACTAATTTTTCCCAGCTGAGATGATTGATGTATCACCTCCACAAATGCAACCCTTCAAAAGATATTTCACTCCCTCAATTATGCTATCAATAGGAATTTTATGTTTCCTATGATAAAGAAGCAATCTACATAAACCCTTGGCTCCACAAGCTGAATTATCAAATATCAATTTCAAATCTGGATGATTAGAAGCTTAGGCAACCCTTGTATTTTTTTTTTCTCTAGCCCTTCATGAAGCTTCTAGAACATTATTTTATTCAAGTGACTTTTATAATATAATATTTTATTAAGTCACTTTATTAAGTTAATTAAATTTAATGTTACCTTTCAATTTTAATTTATTTGATAACTTTATAGATAATTAACTTAATACTTTTTAATTAAAATAATCAACTAATTTATCCACAAGAAAAATTATTAATTTGGACAACTTAATTAATTAAATCAATATATCTGCAAAACGGGGACATTACAAAGATGTTGCTATGGATGTTGTTGAACAAGTAAATTCAATCATGAATAACTTCTACAACACAATATATTTTTCAGTATGAACTATAATAAATATTTTATTTATTAGTTCTGAAGATTCATAAGTCTCACTTTGTAGACTAATAAGTTGCAACTTTCCTATGACACATTGCATGAAATTTTCTTGTCCATCAAAACTTTTTCTCAAACTTCCCTAGCTTATTATCCTTTTCAAAAATAATAAATAGGAATTTGAATATTCCTACTCTTCAAGCGAATTTTAATGAATTCCACTCAATTATTAACACACATTGGATAGCTTCGCATTTCTAATTTCAATTCAATGAGATAAAAGAGGAGTTAGCCAAACTATGGTCAACATTGATTGGAAGTGCATTAAGATTTACACTTCAAGAGGAAGATACTTCAAAATATTTTTGTACTCTTAAAAGGACAATAATGTTCATGAAATTCTTGAAAAAAAATTTATGGAAAAGACAACTTAGGTGCTCTATGTCCCAAGAAAATTATAAGATTTTAGTTTCACATAATTAACTGTAGACAACATGATTCTATTGAAAACGTTTAGTTTTCTAGACAGTAAAAATGTAGTGAAGTCCATTGACCTTCATATTTTAAAGCAACTCTTACTTACACTAAAAGTTGGATTTCAATTTCCTCATATGATTTTGAAAATAAATGCAAAATATAATTTAGAACAAATAAAGTGCTCTCACTAAACTAATTGACATGGGACACTATGTTTTCCACCAATCCATAGTATATATATATATATATATATATATATGTTGCCAGCAAATAAAATGCTTGAACAAAATTAACTGACACAAGATAGTGAGTTTTCTATATAATATTTTTGACATAGGATAATGAGTTTTCTAAATAGAAAAGAAAATTATCTCCAAAATACTCAAACAAATCTTTTCATAACAAACAAACTGGCATGTGATAATGTGTTTTCCAAAAATCCAAATAATGCGAGCATTTTATTTGTTCCAATCAGATGAAAAAAGGGAAATTCTATATTGACATCACAAAAGAGTTATTCTAAAATATGAAGGTAGACTTCATTACATTTTTGGAGTGTACAAAATAAAAAAAATTCATGAGGGAATAAGTGAGAGGAGATAGTGTGTTTTCCAACTCTACAAATAATGTGAGCATTTTATTTGTTCCAATTAGATGAAGAAAGCATAATAAAATCTGGACTATTTAAATGAGTTATTCAAAAACTTAAAAGTGGTCTTCATTACATGGGTATGTGCAAGATCATGATGGGCCAAAAAGTGGCGATATGTAAGTGATATGATGACCCATGTGGCTGATGACTTTTTTTTTACCCAAAATTGATGAAACAAAAAGTGTTTTTAAAGGTGATTCTCATCTTTACACCAATATAAATTATGCTTTACTTTGAATTTAATAAATAATTATTATTCTTTTTCTAATTATGACTAAAGTCTGGATTGATAGGCTGATTGAAAAACATCTATAGCTTTCAAACAGTGTTGCATTCTATGCTTCACATACTATAGGATTACAAATAGAAAAATTGAATTTCATGAAGTTTTGACCAAGTTAAGGTGGTTAGACATACGAGTTTTCATATTTTTTAAAATTTATAATAAAAGATTCATAATTAATTATTTACTTGGAAAACAATTACCAAAAAATATGCATCACATCAGGACATGAGTCCTCTACTTATATCTAAAATCTTATAAAAAAATATTATCATTTTATTGTGGTTAGGGTGGTCAGACAGACACCTACTTCTTATATTTTCCTTAAAATTTAAGTACTACTGCATTGAAATTGCAAATGTTCACCAAATATATTTTTATTTTTGTAAATAAACCTATTAGTTTAGAAACTACATTCAATTTTCTATAGATTCTATTCTTACATATTGTTGAAATAATATAGATAACTTATTCAAATTTTTATGTCAAGTTGCCCAACTCTGATTTTTTTGAATTTATTGGCACTTAAGGGCCTATTTTTTCCATGATGATCTTGCACATACCCACATTCCTCAAGAATAATGAAACAAAAATTTTCATAACAAACTAACTAACATGCTACAGTGTGTTTTCCAACATTGCAAATGATGGCAGAATTTTATTTGTTCCAATCAGATGAAAAAAGGGAAATGCCAAATTTGTGTCACCAAAATATTTCTCTAAAAGATCAAGGTGGAATTCTTTACATTTTTGGAGTGTACAAAACCAATACTTTTCATGAGGGAATAACTAAGACGAGACATTATGTTTTCCAACAGTTCAAACAATGTGAGAATTTTATTTATGTTTTTTTTTCTCTTGTGATTAGTACAATCCAAATAGCATTTCACTTTCCTCATCTCATTCGACCAAATAAAATTCTCACATTATTTGTAGTTGGAAAACACACTATCTCCATATAATGTTTTAAAACCCTCTACAACTAAGAGGAGACAATGTGTTTTCCATCTCTACAAATAATGCTAGCATTTTATTTGTTCCAATTAGATGAAGAAAGCAAAAGAAAATTTGGACTGTAGAACTTGTTATTCAAAAACTTCAAAGTGGTCTTCATTACATTATTCAAGCATAATGAAACAACATTTTTATAACAAACTAACTAACATGGGATAGTGTATTTTCAAACACTACAAATATGGGAGAATTTTATTTGTTCCAATCAAATGAAAACAAGAAAATGCAATATTTACATCACCAAATAATTTTTCTAAAAGATCAAGGTGGACTTCATTAAACTTTTGGAGCATACAAAACAAACACTTTTCAAGAGGGAATAATTGAGATGAGACTATGTGTTTTCCAACACTGCAAACAATGTGAGCATTTTATTTCTATTTATTTTTCTCTTCTGATTGGTACAGTCAAAATGGCATTTAACTTTCCTCATCTCATTCGACCAAATAAAATTCTTACATTATTTCTAGTTGGAAAAAACACTATCTCCATATAAGGTGTTAAGAAAAAAACAACCCATATAGTGTTGTAAAACCCTCTACAACTGAGAGGAGACAATGTGTTTTCCAACTCTGTAAATAATGCGATCATTTTATTTTTTCCAATCAGATGAAGAAAGTGAAATGAAATTTTGACTATACCAATGATTTCTTCAAAAAATTCAAAGTGGTTTTCATTACAATCTTCAAGCATAGTGAAACAAAACTTTTCATAACAAACTAACCGACATAGGATAGTGTGTTTTCCAACACTGTTAATGATGGGAGAATTTTATTTGTTCCAATCAAATGAATAAATGGAAATGTCATATTTACATCACCAAAAAATTGTTCTAAAAGATCAAGGTGGGATTCATTATGCTTTTGGAGCGTACAAAACCAACACTTTTCATGAGGGAATAACTAAGACGAGATAGTGTGTTTTCCAACACAACAAACAATGTGAGCATTTTATTCCTATTTATTTTTTCTCTTCTGATTGGTACAGTCAAAATGACATTTAACTTTCCTCATCTATTTGGACCAAATAAAATGCTCACATTGTTTGTTGTTGGAAAACACACTGTGTCTATATAAGGTGTTAAGAAACAAGAAACCCATATAGTGTTGTATAACCCTTTGCAATTGATAGGAGATAGTGTGTTTTCCAACTCTACAAATAAGGTGAGCATTTTATTTTTTTCAATTAGATGAAGAAAGGGAAATGAAATTTGGACTATAGCAAAGAGTTCTTCAAAAATTTGAAATTGGACTTCATTACATTCTTAGACCATAATGAAAAAAAACTCTTCATAAGGAACTAACTGACACAGGGCAATGTGTTTTCCAACACTACAATCCATGTATAACAAAATTGTGTCTTGCAGGTTTCATAATACCTACTTTCTTCTAATTTCATTACATTCTTGGCACCTCATTTTACTATTTGAAAATAATGGTTTCGAATGCCACTTTTTGGGCATTTTTTGTCCATTTTGAAATATGATTTTGAAACCCAACAGTGAGCTGAAACATTTTCTCATTGAGAGGATAGGACACAGTAGGTTAGATTTAATGTCTGACAATCAAGCCTTTCCATTGGTGCAATTTTTCCATCCAACCTTCTTTTTTCGTCGAGACATTTCGTTCCAATCAGATGAAGAAAGTGAAATTCCATTTGGACTATAGAAAATATTTGTTCAAAATTTTGAAATTGGATTTCATTACATTCTTCAAGCATAAAGAAACAAAACTCTTCATAAAAAAATAACATGGAACATAGTTTTTTCCAACACTACAACCAATGTATAGCAACACTATGTGGTGCACGAGCACCTGCCAAGGTGCCAGAGTACAAGCATATTTTGAAATATTATTTTTAAATCTTTTCCTTTTTGTTGTGTAAGGTCTTTAACACTTTTAGATTGGGTTTGAGGACCTTTTTTTCGCTCATAGGAAAAATTTAAATAAATTGGGAAAACTATTTGTGGGCGTTTCCTAAGTTTTTGTTAAAAATTGAAAGCATGCTGTGTTTTCCAACAGTTAGTTTTTGGCCGTTCTTAGGCTCAATGAGAAAACCTAACTATTTTGGAAGCATTGTATGAGCTCATTCTCGACCTTGGAAGAGGTGGGAAGCTTTTGACATTAGAGTTTTTTCATGTGAATAGAAGGAGATAGTGATGTTTGATGTGAAAATATAGTTTTTTTCTGTTCTTGCATCTGAAACAACAAGTAGATGATTTAAGTTAAGCATTTGTAGGCTTGTCTAGCATGTAGGGTAGTTCTTTGAATCAGTCTTGTGGCATTTTTAGTTAACAAATCCATCTCTATTTACTGTTCTTCTACATTCTGTATTTTTTTTCTCTTATTGTTGTTTTGTTTGAAACTGGTGAAAATGGGGTCTTAGGCCGTGTTCTTCCTGTGCCAATAAGCATGGGCTCATTAGGAAGGTGGCCAAGATCCTTATCTATACATAGGTTAGTGGTATGGAATTTTAGAAGTTCTTGGAGCATGCATAATGTCTTTTCCTAGGCGAGACTAATGGTGCCCAGCTTGGAAAATCCATTCTTTACACTGTTCAAATGTGGTAGGGGTATTGTATGTTTGAAAATGTAGAGTGGGAAGTGATTGTAGGAGCCCTCACCAAGGTTATCACTAAGGTAGAAACTTTGTTTGATCATCTGGAGGCTAGAAGTTACAAACTGTCCAAGAAAAGACCTTAGAAACACTAAGTTCTTGTATAAATCTATGTTAGCCCTATGTATGGCCTGAAAAGGTCCTAAACCATAAAAATCTTGAAGTGCTCCAAATTTGATCCAGAGTGACAGTAGTAAGTTTGGCTTGATAAGGTGAAGGAGAGGAGTGATAAGTGTTTTCCTTGTGTGAGGAGGCCCAATCCTAGTGGCCCTCTTAAACCCCTAACCTAGGGTATGATGGCAGCGATGAAAGAAAGGAGAGTTGAGCCTGGACAAGGACCATTCCTAGACCATTTTGAAGTCAAGAAAACATATGCACACCCCTGCAACATTGTTAGGAGTATTTAGAGGTTGTCTAGTCTTTAAAGGAATTAAGGGCTAGATGGAGAAAGTGAGGAAAAGCATCAAGAACAGCTTGGTAGCAGCAAACTAAAATTTATAGCAGGGTTGGCAAGTGACCAGGGGAACCTAAATACTTTTAGGACCTATAGGTTGATTGGTGAAGTGAAGCACCAAGGGTTTATCTATTGGAGACCCAGAGCATTGAGCCAGTGATTGACTCAATCCAACCCTGTCCCTATTAGATTGGTATCAGAGCCAGTGAAAGATTTGGGAAAGCAACTTATATGTTAGAAGTTGAGTCAAGTGAAACTCCAGCCATGGTGACAAATGCACAATTAGCCAAGAGGGTTGAAGAATAGGAAGAGGACAACAATTCCTTAAAAGAGAGAATAGAGTAACTAGAGAAGGCATTGAACAATGCAAGGTTGGAAGGTAAAGCGCCAAAAGAAGAAGAGGTTGCAGAGGAAGACAAGGTCGCTGAACCTGATCCTGTTCTAGAGGAGGAGCCTTTCTTGAAGGCATTGAAAGCCCTGAGTGGAAAAGGACTTGAGGGCATACCGTTGTTCTATGGAAGGATGGATCCTGATTTGGTCATGGATTGGATAGATGGCATGGAGAACCACTTTGAATGTGATGGAGTCACTGAAGCACACAAAGTGAAGGTTGCAAAATCAAGGTTGAGAGGATTAGCCTTGACATGGTGGAAATTTATTCAGACTGAGAGGGAGAAAGAAGGCAAGCAGCCCATATCAACTTGGAAAGGAATGGTTACTGAGGTGAAGGAAGCATATATGCCAGATGATTATGAAATCCAACTTCATAAGAAGAGACAGAGTTTAAGACAAAAAGACCTAGATGTCAACACCTATAATAAAGAGTTTCATAAGCTTTTCTTGAGATCAAATGTGGTAGAAGATGAGAGCCTAAAAGTGGCTAGGTACCTTAATGGCTTGAAGTGGAACATACAGGAAGAGATGGCTTTACTCAGCCCCAAGACAATCCATCAATGTTATCAGCTGGCTATAAAGATTGAAGAGAGGAATAAAAGAAAGCATGATCAGTCCTCTAAGGGCAGAGGCAGAGGCAAAGATCAAAGAGGATAGCATGGAGGTTACCAAGGAAGAGGTAATGATCAAAGAACCCAAGGAGAATCTAAGCTTACTGAACATGGAGGTGAAACATCTTCAAGAGGAGGATTTAATAGAGGAAGAGGACCTCAAGGAGGTTCAAACAGAGGAAGAGGAGCAGGCAGAAGTAACTCCTACTTTGCCACCATGAAATGTTATCACTGCAATCAGCTAGGTCATCTAGCTTATAGATGCCCGGAGAAAGCTTCTTCAAGCAATGACAAAAGAGTAGCTTATGCACAAGAGGACACCATGAGTGTCAAATCACCTGAGATCAGTCATATAGAATCAGAAGTAGGTGAAAATCTGATGTTTAATAGAGTGTTGATTAGACAACCGGTCAAGGAAGAACCCAAGCAAAGGAGAGCTTTGTTTAGAGCAAGGTGCAAGATATTGGAAAAAGTATGCAAGGTCATTGTAGATTCTGGTTCTACAGATAATATCATCTCTGAGGAGGCAGTAACTAAGTTAAAATTGCAGAAGGTACCTCATACCAATCCTTACAAAGTCACATGGTTGAACAAAGGGTAGAGTGTTCTAGTGAATGAGCAGGTTACAGTGGAACAAGCTGATTTGTGATGTACTACCCATGGATGCATGCCATCTTCTTCTTGGCAGGCCATGGCAATATGATAGAGGTGCTATATATCATGGAAAGGAGAACACCATTGAATTCAAGAAGGATGGAAGAACTTTCAAGTTGCAGTCATTAATAGACAAAGATGAGGGGCAGTCAAAGGTTCCTAATATCATGTTGAGCAATGGCAAAGAGTTACTTAAGGACCTACACCAAGGAAATGCAGGTTATGTGGTCCTAATGCAGTCCAAAGAGGAAGAAAAGGCTGAGAAGATAGTCATACCTGAAACAGTTCAAAGGATGCTAGAAAAATACAAGAGCATAGTGAGTGATGGAACACCTACAACTCTACCACCAAGGAGAGCTATAAGTCATTAAATTGATTTCATACTTGGAGCCTCATTTCCTAACAAAGAAGCATACAAGATTACACCTGATTAGAACTTAGAGGTGGCTAGGCAAGTGGAAGAATTGTTGAATCAAGGTCTAATTCAAAAGAGCATCAGCCCATGTGTAGTCCCGGTGGTTTTGGCAACCAAGAAAGGAGGTAAATGGAGACTTTGTACTGATTCTAGAGCAATTAATAGGATCACCATTAGGTATAGGTTCCCAATACCTAGAATTGAAGATTTGATGGATTGCCTTGGAGGAGCATAGTATTACACCAAGTTAGACCTCGAGTGGCTATCATGACATTAGGATTAAAGATGGAGATGAGTGGAAGACAACTTTTAAGAAAAATGATGGGTTATATGGGTGGAAAGTGATGCCATTTGGTCTCTCAAATGCCCCTAGCATGTTCATGAGACTAATGAATGAGGTGCTTAAGGATTTCATAGGGATCTTTGTAGTGGTCTACCTTGATGACATACTGATTTTCAGTAAGACAACAAAAGAACATTTGAAGCATGTGGAGATGGTTCTTAAAAGGGTGCAAGAAGAACAATTGGCAATTAACCTTGAGAAGTGTGAGTTCTTTAAGCAAGAACTTGTATATTTGGGGTTTATAGTTTCCCAAGAAACCTTGAAGATGGATCCAAGCAAGGTGGAAGCCATCCTCAACTGGCCCACACCAACCACAGCAACAGAGGTAAGAAGTTTTCATGGTTTAGCTCAGTTTTATAGAAAATTCATCAGGAATTTTAGTGGTATATGTGCACTAGTGCTAGATACTATTAAAGGTGGTCTAAAAGCAAAGTTTAAATGGACACAAGAAGCTGATAAAGGGTTTGAAAAGCTGAAACAAGAGGTAGCAACCCAACCTATACTTTTGTTGCCTAGTTTTGATAAGTTATTCACAGTTGAGTGTGATGCAAGTGGAGTAGCAGTAAGAGGAGTCCTTAGTCAAGAAGGTAGGCTTGTAGCCTTCTTTAGTGAAAAACTCAATGAAGCCAAGAAAAAATACTCCACCTATGTTCTGGAACTTTATGCTTTAGTGCAGTCCCTTAGGAAGTGGAGGCATTATTTATTGCCCAAAGAGTTTGTGGTCTTCACAGATAACCAAGCACTCAGTTACATCAATACCCAAGAGAAGCTAAGTAATAGACATTTAAAATGGATGGAGTATATCCGAGCCTTTACATTTACCATTAAGCACAAGAAGGGGCAGCAAAACAAAGTGGCAGATGCATTAAGCAGGAGAATGTTGATAGTCCAAGAGATGCAGCTGAAAAGCATAGGATTAGAGAGTTTCAAAGACCTCTATGGTGAAGATGAAGACTTCTCAGAAGCCTACAAGGTATGCTCTGATTTTGAAAATCATTTTCATAGCCAATATGCTGAGTATACACTAGAAAATAGATTGTTATTTAAGGGTAACCTGTTATGTGTTCCAAGAGGGTCAATGAGGGAAATTTTGATTTAAGAGAAACACAATGGCAGTCTTAGTGGGCATTTTGGAATAAATAAGACTTTAGAGCTGGTACAAAGGTTTTATTACTAGCCTAGGTTGGCAAGAGATGTTAGGAAATATGTAGAACTATGTGTTGTTTGCATGAAAGCCAAAGGGGGAGCTAGCAATGCTGGTTTATATCAGCCCCTGCCTATTCCTCATAGACCATGGGAGTGTGTGAGCATGGATTTTGTGGTAGGTCTTCCTAAGACCAAAACTGGTTTTGATAGTGTTTATGTAGTTATGGATAGATTTAGCAAGATGAGTCACTTTATCCCTTGCAAGACTACACATGATACAAGTTACATAGCCCATCTTTTCTTCAGGGAGATAGTAAGGATCCATGGTTTTCCATTAAGTATTGTATCAGACAGGGATGTGAAATTCATGAGCCATTTTTGGAAAACATTATGGAGCAGATTGGGAACAAATTTATCATTTGGATCAACTTACCATCCTCAGACTGATGGTCAAATAGAGGTGGTTAATAGAGTGTTAGGTAATCTATTGAGATGCTTGACAAAGGAATATGGACAAACTTGGGATGTGGTGATTTCTCAAGCTGAGTATGCTTACAATGACAGTGTTAATAGAACTACAAGGAAAAGTCCATTTGAAGTTGTGTATGGGATGCACCCAAGAGGAGTTTGTGAACTCAGAGACCTTGGAATAATGGAGAATAGGAGTGGACATGCAGAAGACTTCACTCAGACCATGAAGGAGATTCATGAGTAGGTTAAGAAGACAATTACAACATCAACACAAAAATTGAAAGGTTAAGTTGATGAGACAAGGAGAGATGTACAGTTTGCAGTAGGTGATTATGTGATGGTTCATCTTAACAAATCAAGGTTGTAGAAGGGAATTTCAACCAAAATGAAGATGAAAAGAATAGGACCATGCAAGGTGTTAGCTAAGTATGGGAAGAATGCATACAAGGTAGAGCTTCCATTAGATTTGGGTATGTCTCCCGTCTTCAATGTTGTTGATTTGATCAGGTACAAGGGAACAGTCAATGATGAAGTTCAGAATAGTCAAGAAATCTTTAAGGATATTAGTAATATACCCCTTCCAAGTCAAGAGAAAGCTTAGGCAGAGAAGGTCTTGGAGTCCAGGGTGAAGAAAGCAACAAGACACAAGGCATACATGGAACATCTTATCAAGTGGAAGGGAAAACCTGATTTTGAGGCTACCTGGGTTGAAGAAGTAGATTTCAAGAAGCAAGGAATTGATTTATCACTAATATCTCCTCAAGTTGTTTGATCTTTGTGCTGCGAGGGGGGAGAATGGTGCAGGAGCACCTGCCAATGCGCCAAAGTACAAGCATATTTTGAAATATTGTTTTTAAATATTTTCCTTTTTGTTGTGTAAGGTCTTTAACACTTTTAGACTAGGTTTGAGGACCTTTTTTTGGTTCATAGGAAAAATTTAAATAAATTGGGAAAACTATTTGTGGGCGTTTCCTACGTTTTTGTTAAAAATTGAAAACACACTGTGTTTTCCAACTGTTAGTTTTTGGCCGTTCTTAGGCTCAATGAGAAAACCTAACTATTTTGGAAGCATTGTATGAGCTCATTCTCGACCTTGGAAGAGGTGGGAAGCTTTTGACATTAGAGTTTTTTCATGTGAATAGAAGGACACAGTGATGTTTGATGTGAAAATACAGTTTTTTCTATTCTTGCTTTTGAAATAGCAAGTAGATGATTTAAGTTAAGAATTTTTTGGCTTGTCTAGCATGTAGGGTAGTTCTTTGAATCAGTCTTGTGGCATTTTTAGTTAACAAATCCATCGCTATTTACTGTTCTTGTACATTCTCTATTTTTTTTCTCTTATTGTTGTTTTGTCTGAAACTGGTGAAAATGGGGTCTTAGGTCACATTCTTCCTGTGCCAATAATCATGGGCTCATTAGGAAGGTGGCCAAGATCCTTATCTATACATAGGTTAGTGGTAGGTAATGTTAGAAGCTCTTGAAGCATGCATAATGTCTTTTCCTAGGCGAGACTAATGGTGCCCGGCTTGGAAAAGCTAGTCTTTACACTATTCAAATGTGGCAGGGGTATTGTATGTTTGACAATGTAGAGTGGGTAGTGATTGTAGGAGCCCTCACCAAGGTTAGCAAGAATGTAGCAACTTTTTTTTATCATCTGGAGGCTAGAAGTTACAAACTATCCAAGAAAAGACCTTAGAAACACTAAGTTCTTGTATAAATCTGTGTTAGCCCTATGTACGGCCTGAAAAGGTCCTAAACCATAAAAATCTTGAAGTGATCCAAATTTGAGCCAGAGTGATAGTAGAAATTTTGGCTTGATAAGGTGAAGGAGAGGAGTGATAAGTGTTTTCCTTGTGTGAGGAGGCCCAATCCTAGTGGCCCTCTTAAACCCCTAACCTAGGGTATGATGGCAGCGATGAAAGAAAGGAGAGTTGAGCTTGGACAAGGACCATTCCTAGACCATTTTGAAGTCAAGAAAACATATGCACACCCCTATTATGTTTTTATGAATATTTAGAGGTTGTCTAGTCTTTAAAGGAATTAAGGGCTAGATGGAGAAAGTGAGGAAAAGCATCAAGAATAGCTTGGTAGCAGCAAACTGAAATTGATAGTAGGGTTGGAAAATGACCAGGGGTGCCTAAATACTTTGAGGACCTATAGGTTGATTGGTGGAGTGAAGCACCAAGTGTTTATCTATTAGAGACTTAGAGCATTGAGCCAGTGATTGACTCAATCCAACCCTATCCCTATCAGATTGGTATCAGAGCCAGTGAAAGATTTGGGAAAGCAACTTCTATGTCAGAAGTTGAGTCAAGTGAAACTCCAGCCATGGTGACAAATGCACAATTAGCCAAGAGGGTCTAAGAACAGGAAGAGGACAAAAATTCCTTAAAGGAGAGAATAGAGCAATTATGATTTTCAATGCCACATTTTGGTTCTTTTTGTCCATTCTAACTAAGAATGTGAACAATGGTGACGTTTTGGGATTTAAATGGTTTTAAAAATATATCAGTTCATTATAGAACCCATGTTGTACTTTCCAACCTCGTAATATATTATGTATGGTTTATGGTTTTAAAAAGTGGTATTCACTTATTTAACTCATATTTCCACAATGGGTTTTCATTTATTTTATTCGATAATGTAAAAATTCCAAAACCATTGTTGGTGTTTTTCTAAGAACCAATCATATTTCAAAAAATACCTATTTGTTTGCCACACTCAATGCTTGAATACTTGAGAGATAATAGGACAACCTAGGAGGGTGATCCCAAAATGTATATCTTACATCCTATATATCAAATTATATCATACATTGCATAAAAAAGCATATGTATTCCCATTAGAGGCTAATAGATGAAATCCTTCAAGAAATGGGTAGTTCCTTAAAAGAATCAAATACCAAAAGCCAAGAATACAATAAAATATTACAACATCACACAGGTAAATCAATTGAGATATATTTATAAAGGACGTTCTCAAATCAAAGACTAGAACCACAAGAAATGCACTCATCGCTTTTAGACTAGTGTCTTATCTCAAGGTATGGAGTCAAAAAAAAGCAAACTGAACTGTAAGGTAAATTTAATCTTAGGCATCAATGATCTTATTGAAATTGCATTTAAATTCACATATTAATATTTGAGACCCACAACTACTTAATAAATCAACTTAACATGTACGTAAATCCATGTTCTAATTAAGGTATTCTAATTGGTTCATTAAACCAAAGTCATAATCAGAACATATTTCAATGTGAGAGATAATGAAAATCAATGAAATGATCCTTGAACATATTCTCATTAATAATTCACATAAAATGCAACAATGGAGAGGCAATTGAATAAAAATATTAGCATATTTACTTCAGACATGCCTAGAAATTATACAATTAACAAAATTAACTCTCTTAAATCATATATGTTGTGTTGTTTTGCACACACACCCCTCTGAATGTGGGGACCCTCTCTTGGCCTACCTTTCTGGGCTTGTTTTTGTGGCTTGCCCCCTCTTTTGTGCTTATCTTTGAAATTCTTAGGGTTTCAGTCTTTGGTGTTGGCCTTGGCTATGAGTGCCTTTGTGTTGAGTTCCTAGTTGTTTTGGAGTCTTGCAGATGTCCTCTCTGGGGTGGTCTTCTTTCGCCTTTTGTTTTCTCCCTTCGTGTTTTCTTTTGGGTCCTAAAGGTTGGTTTTCTCCCTTAGGTTTTCCTTTCTTTCCTTATTTTCCTTGTTTCTTTTGTTCTACCAGAGATGAAACCGAGATGGGACTTAACTCTAAACTTAGGCTAAGTTCTCAGTTTTGTTCCCATTCCCATTTCGGCTCTACTTCCTATTCCCTTCCTTTCTTCTGCATTTTGTTCATTTTTATCCTAAGGGTCGCTTTCCTCCCTTAGTCTTTTCTTCACTTCATTTTTCCTTCACTTTTCAGAGGTGAAACTAGGATGGATCCAAAATTTGAACTTTGGTTAAATTCTTTCTTCTGTCTTTGTTCCCGTTTCAGCTTCGCTTCCCATGTTCTCACTTTTTCATTATTTCATTGGACTTCAGCCTTCGGGTTGGTTCAATGCTGTTGGGTTTTCTTCTATTTTTTTTCCATCATTTTGCTGGGACCGGGACCGGGATGGAATTTGGCTTTTAACTTTGGAAAAATTTTAGTTTCCTCTCCCATTCTCATTCTACCTCCACTCCTGCTGGCGTTGCTTGTGTTTCTGCCTGCACCTGGTTTCTCTTTGGTTTCCTTTCCCATTCCCATTCTGCCTCCACTCCCATCGGGGTTTGTTTTGTTTCCCTCGATGCCTACTTTCTCTTTGGTTCCCTTTCTCATTGCTTCTCTACCTCTTCCTATCTTAGCTCTCTATTCTTATTTTGCTTGTGGCTCTTCCTCCACCTGGGTTTTTGCATGATTCTCTTGCCTTAGGAACTTTTTTGGACCTACTTGGATTTTGATGGTGTATTGGGAATTAATGGTATCCTATTTGAATGCAAGTTTGATTGAGCAGTGATTTTTTGGGTGTAATTTTAATATTTTTCATGATTAGCGAGTGTTATCACAAAGCCCATTCCCATATGAAAGGTCAATGCATTTGGTGTTCATTGATGATGGGCAGATTTGGTTGGTGTATTCAACCTAGTTTCATTCAATCTGGGTCATCTGTTTGCTTGAATTTGGTTGGATCGGTGTCTCATGTTCCCCTTGGTGTTTGTGCATGTTGTTGTTCGCACAGGTGGAGCATTGATGGCGGGTGTGGCTCAAGGATATGTCTCCTTGACTTTGTGTGATCCTAGATCGATCTGATGGGGTCCTTGTTGCATTCATTGTTGAGTTGTGGGTTATTGCTAACTGTCAGGGTCGATTTGGTTGGTGGTCATGTTTCTTTGTGACCATAGCTTTGTTTCACATGGGCCTGTTGTTCTATAAGTATGGCACTCTATCTCTTGATAAGTAGGAGGTTTCTTCCACAATGTATCAAATGAGTTTGACACAAAAACTACATGGTTGAATCTTGATAGCAATATCATAATTTGACACGCTGTGGAAGAAACCTCCTACTTATCAATTGATGAGCTAAAGGGGCTCTATAATGAATGGTTCATAAGGCATAACACTTTTTGAAGGTTTTGCAAATGGGGTAGCAAGTTGAGTGGGCTTAACCTTGGGGGAAACTCTATGGTTAAGCATGCTTGAGCTGGAGTAGTACTGGGATGGGTGACCTCCCAGGACAAACCAATGCTTCACCTTTGTGAGCATCACCTAGATGCAATGAGTGCTAAGTGGAACATTTATTATCATGAGTGATGGGTTCTTGTGAACCACTACTCATGAATCTTGGGTCAATGAGTTTGACTCGAAAACTACATGGTTGAATCCTGATAGTAATATCATAACTCTACCTCTTTTTAAAGGGTTTGGCTAGGTTATAATTAGCTAGGTTTGATCTGGATTAGAAGAATAAGTCAGAGGTATTGTAATAAGTAGATTTAGTAGTATAGTAGCATGTAAGAATATTAGAAGTTAGTTTTCACATTTCAAGAAAATGCTATAATAAACCAGAATTATTGTTAATATGATGACTTAAGATAAAGTGCAGGCATTCTGGTATGACTTGTGCCTCCTTTGCATTGAATAATCTTAGATGTTTCTTGTTCTATCTTTCAAATCACTTGGAATGTTTGGATGTAGCTTAGATTTAATTTGTAATGCTTGTGATTTAATGCCTAGAGTGTTGCAGCAATCCCTGGTTCACATCTTGGGTAGTTTCTTGATTGTGGGAATGTTGTGCAAGGTCAACCTATACCTCATATTCATGTGCTTAGTTCAACTATAAATATTCATTCAGTCCTATTGAATGAATTTCCATAGCCTAAAATTATTTAACACCTTAGAAGATTGCACTATTCTCTACAAGATTGCAAGTATAGACTAAGTCGACCAGAAACTAGTTTAAGGGATTGGTCCACTCCAAGTATTTCATAATTTGCATGATTAATCTTAGAAGTAGTGTTAACAATTAGAACTTCTGAAACCCTCATATTTTATTGTTTCTTTTATTAAATGGTTAGAACTTGAAGTTAAAGCATCACCATACCTTAAAATCTAATGAGTTTAGAGATTCCATCATTTGTACTTAATACCCCTTGTGATTACTAGAATATTCACATTTTATCACTGAGGTTTATCTACTACATAGTCATGATCTGGCACCCATGAGACCTTGGGGTTATCTCTTTGATAATACAGACCAACCTTTGAAGATAGATAGGATAAATTTTATTTTTTATAAGTTGTTGATGTGCAGAAACACCAAACAACAAGATTGGCGCTAGAGGGAGGGCTTGAACAAGCAAGATGGAGCATTTTCTAAATTCCATTTCTCCTGAGAGGCTCAGAAGGAGAACCAGATCTATACCAAGAGAATAAGAAGAGTTTCAAGAGTTACCACCTCCAACTAGGTCAAGAAGGACCAGAAAAAGGTAGGAACCATCATACAATCCATCATTTCTGCCATCCCCACCTCTATCCACTTTATGTTCATCTTCATCTAAGGCTGGTTCCATTCCACAACCCCAACTAGTCACTCATCAACCATTACCACCTCCATTAATGGATTTATTGGAAAATAACCCATCACCCCTTACATTCAACAACTACAATGTTATGCCCAAGAACCCTGAGAATTTTTTCCCTAAGTTATATACAAATGACCCTAATAGGACAACATAAGAGCACATTAGGATCTTTCAAAATTGTGTGAGAGATAGAGGTATTAATCATGAGGATGTTGTATGCAGACTTTTCCCCTATTCTCTAAGAGAAGAGGCCTTTTATTGGTATAACGATTTACCTGTTGCATCCATCTCTAACTAGGTTGAGCTTGAGGTCACATTCCTACTAACAATTAATATCCCCATTAGTGCCAATGAGCTATATATGTAGTTTATTGGGGTAAAAAGACAGGTTAATGAGCGTATAGGATCATTCAACAATAGGTTCCACTAAGCATACACTAGACTTCACGCACCTTATGTTGGAAATGAGGACACTGCCCTAGAGGTCTACTTTGAAGCACTTGACAACCTTACCTCCACCTTCCTTAAGTGTAGAACTAATCCCCTAACTACCTTGCCCACTACATATATGGAGGTTGTTAAGGTCAGTACAGACCAGAGAGAACACTTTTTTGGACCTCTCCCATCTCTGGGACTAGCTTCTCACCCAAGCATAGTCCAATCTCTCACCTAAGCTTTGACCAATCACATGTCTATCATGAATCCTATTCCATAGTCCAATAAACCAAGTCCAAAAAATGCTCGGTTATCCCCAACAAACTGCTAACCATCCCCTCCATTCCCTGCCACAAGCTAGTTTCCCTATATATTTGGAGAACTCGAAAGTTTTGGATCAGTCTACTGGTTCATGAGGAGTGTTAGGATACTCCCCAACAACTATGAATCTAGTCCCTTATAACAATCTTGATAAGGAAAGGTTAGATGAGATAACTTAGTAGGTGAAGAAGTTGAACATGGAGGTAACTTACATAAGGAACAAAAAAAAACAACTCCAAGCTAATCAGAAGAGCATTTAATCAAGTTATAATAAAGGGAAACACTATGACAAAAGTAAGAACTTTGAAAGAGGACAAGGTTCTGGTCAAAACTTTGATAGAAATCAACAAGGTGAACAAGGATTGGACAAAAGACAACCACCTAGGAAAAATAGGTTGTGCAACACTAGGCCTAACAATGGAGGAGTTCCCACTCCACTAGATCAAACTTCCAATCTAGAGAAACCTCCAGGTGGTGTGTACTTGGCAGAGGTCACTTTTTCTGGATAGTGTAGGCTTCACAAGACAAGTCAACACTCTAAGATTTACTGCCTTGAATTTCAAACTGTTGCTTCCACTTTTCAATATGAAGTTGAAAAAAACTCCATCGGCCAGGAATTGGTGCCCTGAAATCCCTATGAATCCCCAGTTTGTGTTGAATCATTATTTATTCCCTAGGGATGAGGAGAATGAACCAAAAGAGGAATCAAACAATGAGAGTGGAGAGGCTGAACAAGTACTCAATAAAGCTGAAATATCTTAGTTGTTTGATGAGGAAATTGAGAATGATGATGGCCCATTGGATGAAGAAGATTTTGGTGTTGAGGAAGTGAAAATGTTTCAGCAACCTGTTAGAAAGTATGATCTAAGGAGCAAGCCCCATAGGAATCCACAAGCTGGAGGACCGTTTACTACATCTCCCCCTCCTCATAATTTTACTACTCCACCATATCCACATGCCAATGACAAACCATCCTACCCTTAGGTGCCAACATGATACCTCATGAAAGAAGGACAACCAAATGTTTCCAAAGGAAGCATTGTTGATGAAACAAAGGATAAGAAGATTGGTCATTCCAAGGAGCTCCACACTGACATGAATGTGGAACAACTGTGAGAATATGTCACTGAGGAACACAGAAAATTAAAGGTGATTCTTTCTGATTTTGAGTTATTAAGATTTCCTGAAATCAGAAATGTGGTCTTTGGGTCCTTTAATTCAAGTATAGCAATGCTAGGAATAGCTACCAATGAGGTAGTTGCAAGGCCTCCTATTTCACAAATACCCAAAGGTGCTAGTCTATCACAATTCAGGGATAGGGGTAAAGAAAAAGATAAGATTCATGTTGACCAAGCTAACTCACAGTTGAGTTTATTCTAAGGCAAAATGGAAACCCCTCCTTTTCTGATTTCCATTCGTATATTTGGCAAAAATCTACACAATCACCTATTGGATTTAGGGGCATCTACAAAAGTTATGCCATTTATTGTCTATAGGGCTCTTGGTATTACCCCTGTAGTCTCTCAAAATAAATTCACCTAATTAGACTAAACAAAGGTGAACATTATAGAAGAACTATATATGATTCTCACGCAAGTTGCCTCAAACCCTAGAGTGCAAAAAGTGCTTAATATTTAGGTAGTTGACATTCCTGACACCTACGATCTGATCTTGGGTAGATATTTCACCAAGGAACTAAATGGATACACATCTGTAGACCACTCACACATGTGGCTCCCCTAGAAAGGAGTCCCAAATCAGATCAGAATTGAGAGGGAATCAAGAATGAAGTATGTCATTACTAAGTATCAAAATACTAAAAATGAGGTATTTGTATCAAAAGTCAGTATGGGGAACTATGTCCTAGCCTCCCTTGCTTCAGACAAAGAAGAAATATTGGTGTTTCAAAGCTCTTCTAGTGAATCCACATTAGAAGCTCGTAGATCTAAAGTACAACTTGAACAAGCAGAGGAACTTGATGACCAGGCGGATAGACAACTCAGTTTGTTGGATAACTTCCAAGAGTTTATACTGAAATTTGTAGAAGATAAAATTTAGTTGGGTAGAAATATAAACTTTGAAGAATTGTTTCGTCCTAATTGGTTCCTGAGTCCATGATACTCCCCATTTCGAACTGGAATGTTTTTTTGTGTCAAACTACAGTGGAACAGATACAAAGGCACGTTAGCACAACCACAACCATTGAGTCAAACATACAAATCTATCAAAATAGTCAAAAGGGAAAGGATCCAAAACCTCCTTGTTGATGGTGTTTTCTCCACAACAACAACTTAGAAAGAATATGATATCCTATCTCTCTTGAAAGGTAAATCTCTATGGAGAAAGAGATAACCCCAAGGTCTCTAATGTCAAGTCTTGACAATGCAAATAAAATAACTCAAAGATAATGTGAAAATCGTTGGTTATCACAAAGGAACCTTACTACAAGAAAACACTAGACTTGAATTTATCAGATCTAGCAATAATTCATACTTCAAACACTCAATTGAACCCAGATAATAAATAAATAAAAAAATATAAAGGTTTCAAAGATAATCTAAAGACTAATTCTAACCCTAAGATTGACAATTCCGAAAGATAAGATGCTCAAAATGGACCGATCTCTCATAAACTACTTTTTGTTTGACCCACAGAAATATGCAATCTCACAAGAATAGTGCAATCTTCTGAGGCTTTAAATATTTTCAAATCATGGACATTCATTCATGAAAACCCTATTGCAATTGAAATGAACAAATATTCATGATTGAACTAAGCACAATTTTAAGTCGAGACTAACTTTGCAAAGCAGCTAACAATCAACTAACTGCAAAAAGTATGGACTATAGATCACTACAAACATTCCAAGCATAAAACCTTAAGCATCACCAAACCATATAACAATAAAATTAAGAAATTTTAATGAAAGGACAACAAGAACCATGCCAGAAAAAACTCAAAACAAGAGAGATACCAAATCATAATATCCTTCCTTATATTAATTCATCCAAAATGGAAACAATTCCAGTCTTCTATTACAACACTTGCTTGAAGATAAACCCTAATTCACTCAAATATGAAATCTTCCAACTTCTCCACTATACGCTACTCTATATATCTATCCTCTATTATATATCTTACAAATTATGTAGCATGCCCAATTTATAGACAACCCCCGAGAAAGGTCGGCCTAAATAAGGGTTTTAGAATAATAAATTCCTTACAATAGGTCAGCCACAAAAGATATTCGAATACAACATGAAATGTACAGTTTGCATTAATTTCATCTAAGTCGGCCTGGGGTCTCAAAACTTTGATCCAATGCATGTGGATAATGGGAAGCGCAAACATTGATATAGCCCTATATAACTACTTCCCATCCTTGTCTTTAACACACTCCACTTCGCCATGCACTGCCAACAACACTCTGTCCAATTTGGCAATAGGTGGCACAAGAAAAACCCTAAGTTTTATTTCTAGAGACTTAATGTCATCTCTTGCCTACCTTATTGTACCATCCCAATCAACCCTATTTTTTAAATACCTATCAATAACTGCAATGTAGGTTGTAGCATCATCTAGCTTATGTTCAATGACTAGACCTTCACTGAGTGGAGAGTAGAAATCTCTCCACCATTTCCAGAATTGTTCCAAATTGAGATGCTTTGGAGCAAACTTCTTCCTCCCTATCATAATTTCAAATATGAAATGCACCTATCATAAATGATAGTCAAGGTTTCCTCAATCTTCTTTCCTTGTTTATAAATCTTCATCAAGGCCCTTTTCCTCATCTACAAGATCACAAACCATTCCCAAGGCTTAGAAATCCCTAGGAAAGGAATAATCCCACTCTTCACTGGTTTATCCTCAATGTATTCCATAATTTTCCTTTTTTTCTGCAATAGGAGATCAATATCCACTTTGTCCTGGGCTAGCATAGTCTTTATCCACTCTACTAACCTCATGGTATCCCATGTAATAAAAAAAATATCTTTGATGGCACCATCTCCTTTGGTTTGGACTCCTTGCAACCAGCCAATTGTGGCCTATGTAGTGCCCTTCATCTTTTCAAGATCAAAGATTGTCTCTTGAGGCAAGAAACTAGCAGCAGAGGATGAAGAGCCAATGGACTACAAGTACCTCTTCAATTTCTCATTCTCCTTTTCCAACTCATTCTTGGTCTATACCTCCTTCCTCAATATTCCAAGGATCACAACATTGGAGCCTTCATACTCCTCAATATCCTATTCCATATATGCATGCCCTAGATCGATGGTCCGCACATGATAATATTTTGTAGTTACCCCATCTCTATCTTTATTAGGAGAAGGAGTAGCAGCATGGTCCACTCTGTTGCTAGATCCATCTCTTTCAATCATGTAGATGACCCTAGCCTTCTTTTTTGTTTTACTTTGCCCAATGTTAGCCATTAGGTCATCCCAATTGGGAGGAGTGTCCTCCACTATTACCTATTTTATCTTTAGTTCTCTATCTAGCCAACCTTGAATAGTGGATTCAGTCTGCACCTTATCTTGTTTATCATTTTCCCGCTAGACACTAGGTGCATATTTCTCAATACTTGGCACATTAGGGATTTCACTAACTAAACCCTCCTTCTACATAGATTTTTCCTCTACAATAAACTATGTTAATGAAAGAATCCTAACTTGTATTTCCTCCTTTTGAGGGAATTTTCCCTCCCAATACTTTACAGGTGAATCTACATAAGCTATCAATGGAGTCTGAATTACCTTATCAATTTCTACATCTGCATTGTAGAGGACTCCTTCCTATAATTCTTCCTCACAAAAGTCCTTAGGATCTTCATCCTTCCTTGGCTCTTCTGGCACAGTGCTAGTATCTTGAGGAGGGGGTATGTTTTATTGTTCAATGATAGGAGTGGTCATAGGAACATCCTCATTTGTTCTAGCATCCTTTGGGGAAGGATTCCTTGACCTCCTCATGTATACCTATGTTTTCTCCCATGAAATTTCTATCTCTACCAGAAGTGTCTCAACCTCTTTTTCTGATTTGGAAGTTTCCTTTTCTTTCTGTGACATTTTCACAAGTCTTCTTCTCTTGAGAAAAGGAGCAGTAGTATCCACCTCTTCCTTTTCCTCTTTATCATTCTCAACCCCTCTCCTTTAAACACGCCTTATCTTCTTGGAAATGGGCTTCCTTTCTTTACCTACATCTACTACCTCTTCAGTTTGAACATTCCTGACCTTGATCTTGATGAAGAGAGTCCACCTTGGCCTTAACCTTAGGATCTTGCTCATGTGAATCCTCAAAAGTAGAATGAGACTCCAAGTCTCCCATAAAATCATAGGTGCATTGCACACCTTAAATTTCTAACTCTATCATTTTGTGCTTAAGCCACATTTTGGTATACTTAATCACATGAATCATGATTTGCTCCAATTTTGTCTTTTCTTCATCTAATAAGTCAATCTCTCCATCTGGTTTATCCTTCACAGCCTCAAAGATGTGACCCTGAATCATATTTCCATCCTCCTCAACTTGGTCAGGAATGGAATTTATGTTATATAACCTTACTAGGTCCACTGGCAGATTGGACGATTTCTTCTTTCTTACATCAAACTCATCGCCAAGGTTATCCTAATAGTCTTCAATGTTGTCCTTGTGTCTACACTCTCTATTGGCCTTCTTCTATGCCTCACCTAGGATATCAAACCTTTCCCTCTTGGAATGAAAGGAGAGATCAAAGGTATTCATCTCCTCCTTAGAAGCATGAGCTAACTGGATGGAAGGGTATACCTCATTTGGGCCTATCTTCAAAGGGAATTTATTCCCAAACCCTATTTTATGTTTGTCTCCCTTCACAATTACATTTAACTCAAAAATATTCCTTATGACTTCCAACAGTATGATATTTCTCATAGAACTATACCATATAAGGGAATCCAACCACATGTGCTAACCCAAATTAGAAAGTTCTGCTGGCCAACAAAGGGAGGCCCTGTGCTGCCATTTCATCCTTGAACTCCTCATTGCCCATATACCCACATTGTTATCAGTAATTCTTGACTGGACATAAGTCAAGCTGCTCTTAGGAATCTTACTCTTTATGTCAATCTATACCTTTTCTTCCTTGGAGATAACATAGCCTTCAGCACCTGGATCCATTGCCTTTCCCTTGCCATTCCCAACAACATCTTGTTTTGATCCTGCCTGCAAACAAGTAAAGACAACCAAAATGAGATCCAAGATAAACAACAAGTGTCAAAATCCATATTAAGTCAACTATTTCAAAGTTTGAAATTTAGCCTCCTTCACAAAATCAAGTCTGTAGAGGAATCCCAGAGAAATATGAACCAAGCATAAGCCTTTGAAACAAGCATACAAACTCCACATAATCATTTTAAGCAATCAATACAACCAAAGAATAACTTTAGATTACTTAGCATAAGTTCATTTAATCATCTAAATTCATCATCAACAAGCAAATTCTTCATACAGTCATCAAATTCTTCATTCCCACAAAACTTCAAAAAAATCTACCTTAGATGGAAATCCCTAAAACCAAGAACAGTTTCAACAAACCGGGAAAATGAAGGAAGCACAAAACATCTGGGAAAATTTCGAAGGTGCAGATTTCAGTAGAATCAATACAAATTTACCATAACAACCCAAATTTGGTAGCGTGACCAAGAAATAGACTTCGAGGAAATCCAGAGGAAGCGAAATTCCATGAGGCAAGCAAAAGTCTGGATTAAAGAAAATTATGCAGAACAAAGAAGAAACAAGAAAACTCATGGAAATCCAGCAAAGACAAAATTCCATGAAGACATTGAAAACTTGAATGCCTATGTTTCCCTCATCCTCACCCAAATAGATCGAATGAACATGAACTAAGACCTTGGAGCTCAACAATGACCTGACCTAAACCCCTAACGGATCAACCATGAATTCAAAACTCACCTCTCAGTAAATCAAGAGTGATTGGTGATGCCCTAGGTCAAGAACCCTAAAACCTTTGCCATGAAAGCACAAAACAAATCAAGCACAACTTTCTTGTAAACAAGGATAGGAAATTCATGGAAAATGCAAGAAAGCCCCAATACAACAATAGAAGACCAACCCAGAGAAAATACTCAAGGCAAGGACCCGAACAAACTGGAAAGACAAGAAACCCCCAAATGCCCAGGAATGGCATGTGAATGAAGAAAAACAATTCAAACCAGAAGATAGAGAGGATATCTACATACCATGAGAATAGAGGGAAATAAGACCAAGGAATATAGCAATAAACTTCAAGCACAAGAAAAATATGAATAATGCTCAGGAAATTTGAATAAAATACTCGAAATCACTACCAAATGCACAATCCAACACCACACCTCAAGCTCACGCACTCCAAACTCAAATGGAAAATTACTTCCCAAAACTCAATAAAACACCGCCCCAAAATTTGTCCAATCACCATTAATGTGATCGACAAGATGACCCAAACAAAAATCCAGGAATCCAATAGTGCAACGGACTTCAGAAAAATCCGACCATGACGGATTTCCCTAGACTCAAACAAAAGCAGCCACAACCAAGCACCGAAAGGAAACCAAGAAAGTATTGCCATGGCAGATTTTCCCAAAACCAGTGAAAAGCCTGGAGTGCATCCAAAACTTAAGGTTTTCAATACAAATCCCAAATGGGCCACCAACAGGCAAGACGAATCATTAAAGCACATTCCCAAGCAAGAAAGACCCCAAAAATAGAAAGACCATGACACCAAAAAGCAAAAATGAGGGCCCCCACCTTTAGTGGGGCGTGTGTGGAAAAATTACACAACAAATGGTGACTCTGCTGGGGAAATTCTCTAGAGCATTTCAAGAAAAAACTAGAATTAAGAACCCAAAATCTTTGGCTTCAATCCTTACATCAGGAAACCTATGAACATAGTGTCAAAAACCACACGCAAAAAGACTTTTTCCTATACCAGGGTCCAAGTGTGTAAATTTGCATTTATTTACTATTCCTTTGGTGCAACGGGAACTAGAGCGAATCTGACCAGGCTACATAAAGGTTCTAACTTCATAAGTAAGCTGGATAGAGCTTCACTGCTAGTCAGGCATCCATAGCCTCAATAAGGTTATCACTATGACCCTCCCAAGTATAGCTCTACTACCAGTTAGGCATCTATAGTCCCGATAGAGATACTAGGATATCCCTAATAAGGTGAAGGTTATTTTGATTTTCAATATGTTGCTTTTCTCTTTTTCTCTTTTAAATATTTTATAAAACCTTTTCACCTCATAAGTAATGAAACTGATAGTCAGGGATGAGGAACACAGTGCAACTAAAGTAGAATATAAGATTTGTCACCAGGCCAAATTACATAGGAACCCTATGTAGCTTTCAAAATCTTTAATTTTAGTGTGAAAGTGTGAGACCCAAATATTTTCCAAAGTCTATCCAAAAAAAGTGACTCTAATTATAAGTACAAGGGGCATCAAACTATGGAATTCCACCACTTGACTCCGAAAAACTGATTAGAATTTGTAAAAGAAATTTCCAGAACAATCCCAAGAAAATAGCCTATTTATACAGATGCACCAACCCCAAGAAAGCAAGAAACCAACAACAAAAACCAAAATAGAAAGCAAAATGAACCAAAGAAAACCTATACTAACCAAATAAAACAAGCAAAGAGAAGCAAGAAGAAAACCTACTCTAGCTATGTACAGGGATGAGCTACAAACAACTCAAGATTGAAATTAATGCTTTAGATATTGCCCATTGATAGGTAGTGGGATATCCTCACTAGTTGGGGTTTTTAAGCAAAAAGCATTATCTCCCAAGATTTCTAAAATCTAGTAAGGACCAAGCCAGAGTTTATCTAATTTACCATGCTCTCCCTTACGGTCATGGGCTTTATCCAGTAGAGAACCAAGTCAGAGATTCTAAAGGCTTTCACCTTATCCCTCCTATCAAACCATATTTTCACTAACCCCTGATGTTTAGCAAAATTTTCTAGGGCTTCATCTCTTTTCTCTTCAAGGCATAACAACTCAGCCAAATGGGCTTCACATTTATCTTCCTCATTGTATTATCCATTAGTGAACTGTAGGGTAGGAATCTTCAATTGAATTGGAAACATGGGTTCCAAACCAAACACTAGGTGATATGGAGAGGTTCCTATAGATGCCTTATGTATAGTGCGGTCTACCTAGAGAGAAAATTGAAGTTGGGTATGCCAATCCTTAGGGTTTTGTTCTAGCAACTTACGGATAACAGTCAATAGGTTCTTATTAGAAGACTTAGCTAAACCATTACCTTGAGGGTAATAATTGGATGCTAATTTAATAAAAATTCCATGATCAAATTCTCAGTTGGAATGTTTCAGTGATGCAAATGTAGGACCATTATCACAAACTAGAGATAGTGGAAAACAAAAATGATTAATAATTCCTAACTCAAGAAAATTGATTACCACATCTGAAGTGCATTGTTTACAAGCAAGAGCCTCCATCCACCTAGTAAAATAATCAGTTATGGTGATAATATACTTGTGGCCCATAAAATATGGAGGATTAATTGGACTTATGAAGTCCATTCCCCACTAGGCGAATGGTTCTACCTCTATGACCGGTTGAAGTGGGAGAGCTACATGTTTTTTATTACTTGTTGTAGTTTGACATATACAACAAGTCCTCACATGTTGGTGTGCATCATTGAACAAATTAGGTTGATAATAGCCTACCCTCAAGATCTGATTTACAGTGGATGATGTAGAACCATGGCCTATGCCATATCTTTCATGAAATTCAATCATCACTCTGGTAGCTTCTCCCTTCCCTAAACATCTCAGGTATACACCCTCATGATTTTTCCTATACAGGATAACTCCTTTCATCATAAAACTTCCACTTTCCAAGCACAAAACTCACCTCTAAACTATACTAAGGTGATCAAGACATTGTTGATTCAGTAAATAATAAATTATTTCATCATACCAATCTTCTAGAGATACCTCCTAAAGGTAATAGTGTTGAGTCATGAGATCAAGACCTATCTCACCCATTGTCTTCGTCACTCCTTGTCCTCTTACTAATTTAATGGGTTGAATCTCCATATCATATTCCTAAAACATAGTCACCCATTTGGCTCTTTGTTCACCTAACTCATTCTACATTAACAATAGCTTTCCTCTAGGATCAGGCACAATGGTAAAAACCTTATTCCTCAAAATATAGTGTCTAAAATTTTTCACTACTCTGACCAAAGCATAGGCCTATTTTTCCACATTGTGATATCTCAACTCTGCATCCTTTAAAGGAGTGCTCATGAATTCTATAGGATGCTCATCGCCTTGATCAGAATTTTGGTTTAACATTCCAACACAAGAGTGATCAAAAGCGAATGAATATATGTAAAAGGGTTTAGCATAATCTAGACTAACCAATATCAGAGCCTCAACAATAACTTTCTTGATTTCTATAAATACCTCTTTAGCTTTTGCATTCCACTCTACTTTTTCCTCTTGTTTCAACACAATGTTCAATGGTTTCACTATCTCTACATATCTAGTGATAAATTTTCTAACAAAGTTAATCTTCCCAAAGAATGACTTCATCTCTTTCTTACTTGTAGGAGGCTGAATCTTCAAGATAGCCTATATTCGTTTAGGATCAATAGCAATACCCTGTTCTAAGATAATATTTCCTAGTAATTTTCCTTCTATGACTCCAAAAATGCACTTCCTTGGATTAAGTGAAATACCAAACTCTCTGCATCTTTGGAATACTTTGCATAAATTTGTTATGTGATCACCTCATTTCTTAGAAAAATTGTCAAGTCATCTATTGGGTCTCAAAAATGTTGGTTTGAAAGAACCACGAGAGATTGCAAAGCTCTCACAACATTATTGGCCAACTAACAAGGCCAACCAGTATGATTAAACCTTCTACTCTTAAGTCTCTGCTAAACCTAGGCGGGTGCACCTATATGAATGATGCAGATTTTGAATTATGTTCCTACTTGACCAAACTATCCACAAATGGCAACTTGATAGTTGAAAGATGTGATCCTAATTTGGTATAAATTGTATATGCAATATCTAATAGGGTCTAAATCTGGTATGTTCAGTTAACAGATGTCAAGTGAAATAGATAAAACTAAGTAATGAGAGTAAGGGAGACTAGTGCCTTGTTGGGTAAATAGAGTCAAATGAAAGTTTCTGATGAGTGGCTTTTATCAAGAAAAATCTCTAATTGTTTGGAATATATGAGTTTATAATTGGTATAAACATGCAATAGTGTGATTAATAGACACTACTCCAGGCAGAATATTAATCCTAATTATTTGATTCTTCTTACTGATCCAAATAACATTCCCAAATTATTGTAATTGACTGAAAGGAATTCAATTCTTCTTTTAGAACCCAATTAATCAAATCACATAGTTACAACAATTGTGAACTGATAAATTGAATATATTCTTGATAATTCAACTTAAATAACCATGAAACATTGAATTGGAGACAATCAAATAACTAAAGAGAATTTAACAAACAACTGATACTAGAATAGAGCTACCAAATCATAAGTATTTCATTATCTTCATCAAATCTTATACATGCAACAAGGTTCCTTCAAACATTCTAAAAAATATTGTATCTCTTACTAACTATCTTCTATAAAAAAAAATTGTCCCCTTCCTCTTTGTAAACAATGGATACTTATACATTAGTAGGTGGAAGGATGTGTCCTTTCAAAAAAAATGTTATAAGCATAAAACACTAACAAGATTAGCAATAACTAAGCTTTGTTGAGCCACAAGTGAACTTCAGACATGTTCTCTTTGTAATCTTGGTGCTCATTTTTATCTGCATATCCTAATGCATCGCAGATCATGATCTCCATCATCACCATTCGTTCGTTCTGTTAACATGCTTCATCCAATGTTGCATCCTTTGCAGTGGTTGTCTTTAACATCTCTTGGAATACTAATTCACATTTTTTCTTCCATGTATCCATTTCTTTTAATTCTCCTTCATCATCAAAGAACCTATTCAATCTTCTCTCGGCGACTTCTATCAATTCATGTGCATCCTCTTGTAACTCCTCAAAGAATCCTTTGTTCTTATCCATGATATGATGAGCATTTTCAATGCTTTCATTATTAGGAGTATCTGTTTGCTTTAATTCCTCAAGTTTTTCTTGGATTCTTCTATCCACTCTCCTATGTTCTTTTATTGCATCAACGTATTGTGAATGTTTTCCCCAAATTTTATTTAACCAAGTGGATAAAGCAACCTGCCGCCTTTTGATTATTGTAGTAGGTGTGTTGATTTTCCCCTGAGAGTATGCACTTGATCATTCCCAATGGTCCTTCACCTATGAACTTTCACCTTGGGTTAGAATCTTTGTTGGCCCTATTGCAACACCTACCATGTCCTTTAGACGTTCATTTTCTCTCAGTATTCTTTCACTATTAGTTTTGTACATCTCTCTCTCTCTCTCTGATCAATGCTTGTATTTGGGATATATTATTTTTAGCTATATTGATCCCAATTTATGCAGTTGCAACTGGATCAGCTTCGCTAGCCTTCAAAGTCATGACATGTCCAAATTCCTTCTCAGTATCAATGAAAATTGACTTCTTGTGGGGGGGGATATAAAGCCTAGATCATCTTTTTCTCTTCATCAGGATTGTATTTTGACCCTGTATACACCTCTATCACCTTTTCTATGCTCAGCTTATGTGTACCATTGTTCTCTTTCAGAAAACTATCAAAAACTAATGTAGAATTTAGATCTAGCCCTAGGAAAATCATGACACCAGCCTTTTCCAACATTTCTCTCCCTTTCTCAAGAGTCATTCTTGTCATATCTTTATCCAACTCTTCCCTCAATTTTTTGAACAACTTCTCCTCATTTCCTAGGGTGACATTTTCAATGAGTCCTCTTATTTCATTTCCTTTTTGTTTGTATAAGAATGTTTTGAATTCTTAGGTTTTCACAAATTCATCATCTGCTATAAAAGATCTATATTATTCATGTCTTGTATCCACATCCACAGTTTCCTCAATATTCATCTCTTTGGAAGAATAGGTGTAATCTTGAGTTCTTGTCCTTGATACCTTTCTGGATGGACCTTCTAGCCTATTAGCCTCTAATACTTCTTTACTGGAAGAAAAAATCTCAAAATCTATGAATTTTTTATCATTTTTCTCAATTACCATTTCTGCTTCTTCTGCTTCCAAGCTTCTAATTATGTCATCAGACTAATAGGGCACATGCTAATACCCTCCAAAGTTTATCCTCTATCTGGCAGAATGAATATATCTCTCTAGATCAAATTTTTTCCTTGATGATGCTTATCTCATCTTATAATGCAATAATTTATCTAGAATTAAATTGTATCCCTCCTTTGCTAACACAGTAAAATCACCAAAACATAGCGTAATTGGCATAAAATATTGCTTACCATAAGAGCTTAAGTTCATTACACTGGAGAAATCCATTTTCCTAAAAATCTCTAGATATGCAATCCTGTCTAGAACTGTCCTAGGCAAAATAAATGGAGTACTTTAAAAACCATAAACCCTAATCATAGTGGCATTTTCTAAACAATACCAATCCCCCTAGTTGTGGTTGATTGGTCCATTATAATCCTTAGGCTTGAGAAACCTCTTTATTTTATCAGACAAGGAAAAGTCACAAGGATGATTATAAAACCTATACAAAGTCTTTACAAAGTATTCTTCAAAATGTAAGAAATTAGACTTATCAAACCTATTGTCCCAAATACCAACCCACGACTGAATAGGCAATGCCTTGCCTTCCTTATCAAATTGTGAAATCCTCAGCTCTTAGGGCTACAATCATAATTCCTGTCAAAAATATAGGACTGAGTGCATCAACAATGAATAATTCCTGAGGTGCAGGACAAATGCTCCATTATTTATTGCCATTAACCCTGCATCCATCTCTTTAAACACATGTGAAGCATAATAAAAAGACCTAGAATTATGATATTGAACATCCACAACAATCACCATAGGTATAACTATCATATTCTCTAGGACCTCCATCCCCAATACCTATCCCACTAAAAAATAAGTGTACTTTATGTAGGGTTCAAAGAGATCCTAATGAAATGGTGGTCCCTCATTGTCGTCCATTGGATTCGGTTTGCCATGACACCTAATTCTATGCAGGGGTAGCCTCCAACCCTTGTAAATGGTATCAATTCTTTTGAATTCACTCTCGAGCTCCTGACTTATGATCTTCTCATTGCACATTCCTTCTAATTTGAAGACCTCACTCATTGAATTCTTAGACACATGTATCATCAGGTTCCTAGATAAATCACATATGGCACTACTCTTCAGATTATAATGACCAACCAATAATTTCATCAATTCGACATCAACAAAAACATTAGGGCACACTAGTTTTCCCAAATTGAGCCTCCACAGGTTACTTACTAGCTCGAAGCGATTTCTTCTATGGTAGTGGAAACTGAACAATTTGTACCCTCTAATTGGAGTCCAAACATCTCCTATGAGCTTACATTTATCATCCAATTTATCTACTTCCACCTTAAGTTGTGTAGAACGCCTAGCTTTAGGTCCTAAACCAAGTAGCTGGTTTATGAGATCTTGGTTTAATTTTCTCTCAGAGCTTTCTAGTCACATTTCAGTCTTTTTCTTTTTTCCCTTTGGTTGACTACCCTCCCCATGTTTTCTTCCTTTTATCTTTCATGAACTAGTTCCTTCCATTCTTTGAAATTTACAATTTTTAGAGGATGAGGAATTTACTCTATTTTGCCTGAAAATTCATGTTGGACGAACGCTCTGATTGTTTTGCTCATTCCTCTACTCTCCTTTTCTACCAATTCTACAAAAAGTGATTTCAATTGAGTTCACCTTGATTTGCAAAATATTTTATGCTTCGTGGTGCCATTAATGTCTTCACTGAGACATGAATGAAGTAATTTTTTTGAAATTCTTGTTGTCACATCAGGTGTCATATCGGCAAGACATTTCAAATCTTTGGTCGATTTGTCTATTCAACATTCACACATCCACTAAGACATCATGTAGTTCTCCCGACATCACAAGTCTCCCCGATAGTTTTCCTTTTTAGTTTTTTAAATCTCCATGACCTTCACCAAAGCAAGCTATCACCCAGACTTAACGAATCTAGCCAACGATTCTTCTTGTCACTTCGAAGGCTCTTTGCCTCACCGAGATATTCACTTTGTCAACTTTAATTCGTCAAGACCAAGTAATTGTCCTACCGATAGATAAATATTTTCCATGACCTCTCTTAGATCTCCCCACTAAGACTTATCTCACCAATACACTTTTTCTTCGGTGAGACCACACAGATTGTCTCTTCAAATTTTGTTATCTCTATATGCTCAATTTTGTTAGTATAACATGAGAGGTTGGTAAGACTCCCTGAACTCTCCTCGATATTATTATATTATCGAATGAGTCTTCCCTTTTGTTTATCAGCAAGACCAGTGAATGTTTCAGGAAGTCCTTTGAAATCTCACCTTGATGACTATAGTTTGGCCAATACACCTTATTATACTCCAATCGGTAAAAAGAAATTTAACTCAATATGACTTCACATCGTCACGCTGATACCTTTTGTCTTGCTGATAGAATAATGTGAACCCACATTCTTGTTGATGGTTAAAATGACACAAACAACATTAAAACATAATATTTCTACTATATTTTTTGTGAAAAAGAAAGACAACATGTAATAGCCTAACTCCCAAGGTCCTAGTACTTGGTTCTCAACTATTTGATATCACTCAATTGGTTCATGCAACTATAATATTCAAGGGGGTTGTGCTGGTAACAAAGGATTCAAGTTATAACTCTTTTTATCAAAATAGTTCCTGTAAATCAATGGGTTTTGAATAAAAGAAAAAGATAGAACAAAGGGGTAAACCAGTAAATATGAACCCAATTTATCTAGTATCTGGACATATACCTTCAACCATGAATTTTTCCTAATAGATCATAAAAACCATAAGATGATACATTCTATAGCATAATCTATACCACTGCATACATTTTAGGTGCTTAATTAACTTCGCAATTACTCTTCACAAATATCTCAAGGATTTCAAAACAACACACATTCATTCATCATCAAAATTATAGATCAATGGAATTTTTAATAACTTCAACTCAATGACAATCTAATAAGATGATCCTTAAATCTGATTCCTTCAAATGAATTTCATCATTCAAGAAACTCTTATGTTCAGCACAATCACTACATACAGATAGATCATAACTTATCAGCCTTATCAAACAAACAATTTAATTCCAAACACCATCGTTCGAGTAAACCTATAATTCTATTAACTATAAAATATTTAATTACAATGTATCTCTACAAAAAAACTCTACAAAATTTCTATCTCTCAACATTAGGCAAGCCAATCTAGTTCTCAATTAGCCGACCTTTACAATGTGATACCCATCTGGTATTTATAGATATACAAAAAGTTCGAACCTCACTTATATTTTAGGCTTTCCACCTTTTTAGGAATTTAGACTCTCTTGGAAACTCAGCTCAATTTGATCTTGAGTTCTTACATTAGACTTTCAGTCTTAACAAAAATAGAAGATAGAATAGAAGAGGAAGTCATGCGCTCAAAAAGCTATGAATGTTGTATGCATGCAACATGCAAAGAAGGATAACATCATGCATGCAAGGATTCATGCATGTGATGCTGGATCTGCTAAGAACTCATTGTAACTGGTGAACACTTGCTGTAGAGTCTCCATCTCTGGCCCAGCAATCCAGTCATCTTCAAATTTAATATGATCCAGCTCAGCTGCAGTAAACTCCTTCATACATTTCACTTTTATCAATTCTCTCCCTACAACCTTTATTTCCTCTTTGACCTCTACAAGTCGATATAACATAAGCTCTCCACCATCATCTCCCTTTTGCATAAGTCCTTGGAATCTTTCATCCCACTTTTCCTTTATTTGGTTAAAAGGCATGCCCTCTTTTGTAAATGCATTTATATCCACAATAATAGCAATAGCTGCTTCTAATTCTTCTAATTGCTCAATCAATTTATTTACAACTTCCTAAATCTCATCCTTATGCTTTCTCAAAAAGCCAGTCCTAAACTTGAGTATGCGAGAAGTCTTCTCTAAAAAGTCTTTTTTATCATCTTCAAGTATAGACTATTCTAGAAGAGTTGTTAGAGGCAATGTATTTATCTTTTCTAACTTTTCACCATATTCCTTATACTCTTCTTCCTATTTTTCTGATACCTCAATATATTGATACATCTCTTTAATCAATCCTTCAGTATCCTTATAGACTTCAAATCCTTTTACTAAAATCTTTCCTACCTCTTGGTTCAATATCTCTGTCCACCTATCTACCATCTTCGCCTTTCCTCTAACCTGCTCCAAATCATCAACCTCATTTTTTCTTAACAAAACAAGAGTCTCAATGGCTGCTACTTTTTGTGACCTTGGAGAGGAGACACTCTTCAAGAATGAATGTAACTGATCCAATTGAGCTTTAAGCTCATCTTTATTTTGTTTGTCCTTCATCATTCTTGATTTAGTTGTTGAAGCCGCCACATCAATCAGATTCATTTGTTGATTCCTAGTGGGTCTTCCCAAATTAACCGTACTCAATTGATAGTCTGTTAGCTGCATATCCCCTACCTCCTTTTTAGTCATAGGCATGACACATTCAACAACTATCTCCCCTTTATCTATGAGTATTGTAGAATGTAATACTTTATTCTTCTTTTTAGGCCTTTCCTATTCAATTCCCTTCATCATTTCCTCCCAATTAAGAGGTTGAGGAGGTGTTCTATCTCTCTTCTGCAGGTCTAACTTCAACCATATAGGAGCACTAGGAGTAGTCATCATCATGGAAGAGGAAGCAACAATTGTAGAGGGAGGTTGAATATTTACCTTAGGTTGAGAATCAACCTTTTCTTTCTCTGGTTGCTCCTACAGCACATGCATCTGCACTAACTTCTCAACCTCTTCTCTATCTCTTTATTCCTGCACTTTCTTGTCTTCTTCTTCTTTTCTCAATCTTTCTTCCTCCAACTGATCCTTCTCCATTTTTTCCTTCTCTAACCTTTCCTTTTCTAATTTCTCATTTTCTAAGGCCTCTCTTTCTAATCATTCCACTTCTAAAGCTTTAAGTCTTTCAACTTCTGCTTCTTCATCCTTTTCCTTCCTAATTAGCTCTTCTGCCTCTTTTTCTTTTCTCATCTTTTATGATTCTTCCTCCTTTTGTCTTTCTTCTTCTTTTCTCAATCTTTCTTTTTCCAAAACCTTTTGTTTCTCTTTCTCTATCCTCGTCATTTCTAAGGCCTTGAACTTCTCTACCTTTTCCCTTTCTTCTTTAGCTTGTTGTTCCTTTACTAGCTCTTTAGGAACTCTTTTCTTTTTTAGAGCTTCAGCTTCTTGTTCTTTCTGTCGAGCTTCCTCTACAAGCTTCAGTCTAGCAACCAGGACTTCCTTTTCCCTCTGATTTCTTTCTTTCTCCTCCTCAAGATCATGGATCTTCTGTATCAATTCTAACTTGTCATTTTCTACTTTGACCTTGATCTTGTGCTCTCATTGCCTCATTTGCTTCTCTATTTCATCAATTGTTGCCCTTGTTTCAATTTATTTTGCCTTTAATTGTTGCTGGTGAAGTAGAGCATCAACTTGTACCTTTACATCCATTTCCTTTTGCTTCTCCCCTATAGCCCTTGCATCAGAATCTCTTGTAGCATCTTCAAATAGTTTCCATTGCTCCTCTTGTGTCAGAATCTGCTCAATAGTCCCCTCTAAAGGCATGTTTTCTTGCAGATCATTCTTTGAAAGAGTTTCATCCGAGTCTATCTCAATTTCTACAAATTCTTCCTCCACTTCTTTTCCTTTAGCAACTTCAGCCATGGTATGAAGAGCTCCTTCTTGAACTTCTTTACTCCTTTTCATTGTAAGTGGGGCTTGTATGGATGACTCACCCAATGTGGGCATAGAAACAATAGATTCTATTGGAACATCTCCCTCTGGTGCCTCTTCTTCTTCATCGACCACCTCAAGTTCTATTTCTTCAACATCAGGAGGAAAGAATTCCAATGGCTCTTTGGGAGGTGTCTTTCTTTTAATCCTCTTTTACCCTTTACCCTTCTTAAGAGTTGATTCTTGAGGAGCTTGAGTTCTCAACATTAACCATTGCACACTTCTATCCAAGACTGTTCTTCCAATTTTCTTAATATCAATTGTTTCTTCCTCATTCCAGTCTATTGGATCTAAGCTTTTGGTGCCAATGTTCAAGGCTTCATATGAGGGATCTAATACAATTCCATCATCCACCAAAGTGTCAGGAATATTTTCTTTAATACCAAGCTCTAACATGAGTGAGACTGATAATCTCTCATAATTATTTTTCCTCAAGTCATACTCATCCTGCCGATCACACCAAAAGTCTTCTAACAGATTAAAGTGTCTAGTAAACATTGAAGGTAATAAGGCATACATCTTCTACTTTGGATCAAAATACTTTTGAGCTATATACAATCCCAATTTTAACTGTATCAACTCATTACAAACCACCTTCACTCCCTTCAAGTGTTGACAATTATATTCACCCAGTGTCATGGAAAATTTATGGCATCCTGTCTTGTGCTTCATCCCAAACCTAGCATTAACTCCAATGGCCTGATACACAAACTCCATAAGCACTATTTTTTTACTGCAACATCTTGGAATTAAATGGGGATGACCTTCAAAACCAAACAATCTAAAGTATGTCAATTTGGGGTATTAGATGTACCAACTTCCCCATTCATAAATGAATGCCATGGCTTCTTAATTTAATCGATACCCTGCATCTCCATTCAATTGATTGATGATCACATATAAAAAGGCATTATTGACTCTCCTAAAATGAGTCTTAGCCACCTAAAGAGTCAACCGATCATAGCGCTCCCACACTTTCTTTTTTCCATCCAAGGCTCCTATCATGCCCACCTTATTCAATCCTAGGAAAATCCCCAACCTTGCTGGTGCATATACAATGTAAGATGTCATGAAGAAAGATTTAGTCTATCTAACCCTTGTGATTTGATCATGTATGGCATCAGAAACAATCATTGACCAATCAAACTGGTAATCACCCTAAAAGATTACTTGAATAAAATGAAACATCCATTCCTCGAAGTGGAAGGCATCCCTCTTCCCAAACACTCTAGACAACATTAATATCAAATCATATATCTCCTTCTTGAAATCTACCCTCTTTGGCTGGTCTGCAAGCTTGCTTAAAGATTTCTTCTTTGTGCTTAACCACTTTTTGTTTAAGTGAGACTTATTGGAGTCTTTATGCTTGTTATATTTCTCCAATGCCTTTGCTTCAGTTAGCTACACCAAGTTCTTGGGATGAGGAACATTAAATATGCTTTGGAACATTTGCGGAGTAAGATCTATAATCACATTATTTTGTGAATCCATGCATAATCTTGTAGCAAGATTGTAAGTACTGGCTACTGTTAATATCAACTCCGGACACTGGACTAATAAAGGAAACATAGTGATATGTGTGAGACCTGAGTCAACAATCCTTTGTGTTCTCCCTGTCAAGTTTGCTCATTCTGCAAAAGTCTCTTCATGTAATTCTTCAAAGCTATACTGGCTCAAATTAGTATCCGTGATATCTGACCAGTATGATTCCACCTTGCTCACTTTCACCACCGGATTCCTATGATCATACCTGAATGTATAAGGTAGCTATTCTGGTTTCACCTTCTTTATTTTTGGTGTTGTCTTTCATGTTCCAGCCGGTTGATTCCTTCGAGCACCCTCTCCTAACGTTCCTGACATCTTTCAATTCTTCTGCAAGCAAACCTCTAATTAGATCTTTAGATATCATCACAAAACATGCTTTTAAAACATACCTGTTACACATACATCAGCGTCGGGACTAGACAAAAGCTCAAAACAATCTCTTTTTCAACACTGGTGGACTCAGAGCAAAAACCGATATAGAAACTTCACCCAATAACAAATGGGCTAAGAGTCGAAGTCAGGGAGGTTTTCGGAACGGGGATCGGAACAAAAAAAGGATTTGATTTTCTTTGAATTTTCATTTTTTCCACATTCTATTTCCATTCCACCTCCGCCTCTAATTTGATCATCGTTACTCTGAAGAAAGACTTTCCCATTATACGCAGAGCTAGACATGGGATGAGAATAGAATCGATAACTTTTGCAAACAAAATTCTTAAGTTCAAGATTGGTTCCGATGCCGGCCTCTTCCAATGTTATCATGTATTTCAAGGAAAACCTTTTAGAACTCGAAATCGGAAACGGAATAAAAATGGAATCGATAACCTTGTAAAACAAAACTCTTAGGTCTATAATCCATTCCAATCCTACCTCCGCCTATGCTAATCATGATGTCATCAAATACTTTATTCATTTTCAAGACAATTTCATGATTAAGACCTAGGTCGCTATAAAATGGCAAGGGAGCTTAAAACTCTACACCCATATGACCATGGGGCACAATTGCATTCTAAGATATCATTTTTTAAATCATTTTAAAAGTGATTAAAGAGACCAATGAAACCCTAATCTAACAAACCTGACAAAAACTAGGGCACGGGTTTAAACCCTACCATTTTACTAGACGACGAAAGCCTAATTAACTTTAATCTACCCTAACTCACCGTAAAATCTCTAATTTACCTCATTGTAACTTCTAATCTAACTAACGCCATTAAAAACTCTTAATCTAATATAATCTACTGCAAACCAAAAACAAACACGATGCAATCACGATTAAGACATGAAAGTGACGGTGCCCTAAAAATAGAAAGAAATGACACGAATGTACAAGACAACAAAGAGACAACCCGACCAACAATATAAAAGACCCATTCGAACCAGCATGCCAAGAATCATGAACTTATAATGAAACGACAATGCAATTCAAAACATGGGCAAACATATATACAAAACACATAACAACAATAAAACCAAAGAACAACAAAGATAAGAAACCTATCTCAAATGCAAACAAACCCAACTAACTTCTAAACTGATTCGTTCACAATGACCCCCTGCTCTTTCAATATTTTTGCTCAAATGAACTCTGCTACTGCTCTATCATGCTCTTAGATTTTTAAAAATAACAATAATGATCAGTTTTACCCTTAATAAAGGTCAATACATAAATTTCTACCTACACTAAAAAACTGTCATTAATGCATTAAAGCGCAGTAAAGGTAGAGTCAAAACTGTAAGAGAACAATCACTCGTCTGCAGTGTGCTTCAGTCAAAAAAGTCAAGGACAAAGAGTGGCAGGGGTAGAACTAAAATGGAATCAGAATCTCAACTTTATAAAATTTCCAAACCTCATTCCCATTCCGGCTCCACTTCTGCCAACTAAAAAACAAAACAAAGGCAAATACAAAAAGTTAAGTAAAAGACCAACCTAATAAAACAAAACAAAAAAACCAAGACAAAGCAAAAATAAAAATAGCAGAGGTGGGATCAGAACGGATTGTGATTTTGCAAAATTTGATAACAACCATTTTAATTCCCACTCGGCTCCGCTTCTTCTAAAGACCAAAAACAAAGGCAAAGAAAAGACTATCGGGATAGAACCAAAAACAAGCCTCAAAAGAACTTTCAGAACCCGATTCAGTTCCAGTTCTAATTCCAACAGAGAAACAAAAGAAAAACAAAGTATTGGAAAAAGTAGACTCCAAAATTTGTTTCAAAAACAACTAAATAACAAATGGGGACCCAGTTTGACCAAGGCAAAAGATGGGGTGGTTATGCAAGGCATAACAAATGGCGACTCGGCTGGAAAAATGGTTTACCTATTTTCAAAATACCCAAAGAAAAGTTTAGTCACCCAAAAACTACTTGGCTTATAAACACCTTACCTTGAATGAGATCAAATATTTGTAGGGTAATCTTGAGTTTGAATCTCATATGTTATGTGCTCATGAGTTATTTCTGAATCTGAGTGTTTTCTTATATTGTGCATCATTCTTTGTAGATACTTTCTCTGCTTGTAAACAACTATACCTAAGTTTCAAGCTAAATAAGTTGAGTCCTTTAACTATCATGCAGTAAAATCCTGGGTATTGCTCCACTGCCAGACAGGCATCCATAGCCCCAATGGAGATACCTCTAGTCCTCTCAAAGCATTGCTCTACTGCTAGATAGGCATCTAGAGCCCCGATAGAGATACTTGGTTACCCACTTGATATTGAGCTTGCTTTTCTTTCTTTCTTTCCTTTTTTTTTTATGTATGGAAACTCTTTTATGCATCTCTCAATACTCATATTCAATGAATCTAAAATGTGGGTTGAGTACTACAATGGATTTCATGATAGTCTTGGAATCTGATTTTTAAATTGAAACACAGATAGAGTCATTCTAAAACAAATAGGTAATTACTCATGCAAATGTTTTTCTAATTTGGTGACAGATCTTTGATCACAATTCATGAGATAGTCACATTTACATCTTCTATCCTTAATAACTTTTCCAACCCAAGCTAGAATGATCATAAAACGTATGTTTTAGAATGAAATCCTTTTCAATGATTATAATGAGAATACCTAAACCAATTCCTCTCCTAGTACCAATAGTATACTTTGAATAACAACCCCCTAACTTAAGATGAGCAAAATAAGAATCCCCAACGAAACAAGACAAAACAAAACAAAGAAAGAAAACAAAACAAAATAAACAAAACAAACAAAACAAAAACTAAAAACTTAAAACTTAACACTAAAAACAAAACCTTATGTACATATGATATAATATATTACATTCCTTTTCAAAACACCAGACTTTCTATGCACCAAAATAGTGTTTGAGAAACTAACCATTAACTAGTAATGGAACAAGCTCTCCTGTTAAGGTACTCAAATGAAAGGCATTCTCCCCTAAGATTTCAGCTATTTGGTAGGGACCTAACTAGAGTCTATCAAATTTTTTATGGTCTCCCTTCCTTTCTCTAGCCTTATCCCATAATAGCACAAGGTCTGATATTCTAAAAGCTTTTACTTTGGCTCTTTTGTCAAACCAGTGCTTGACAACAGCCTGATGTTTAGAGAATTGCTGCAAAGCAGCATCTCTTCATTCTTCCATGTTCAATAAGTTAAGCAGTCTAACCTCAATCCTATCATCCTTATTATAAAACTCCTGCATAAACTTCAGAACAAGTATTTGTAAATGAATGGGGAAGATTGGATCTTGGCCATAAATTAACTTATAAGGTGAATTCCCTAGGGCTGCTTTGATTCTGGTTCGATCTGCTCACAAGGAAAATCTTAGTTGGGTATGCTAGTCCCTAGGGTTACTTTCTAACAACTTTTTTATTACTTCCAATAAATTCTTATTTGTGGACTCAGCCACTCCATTCCCCTAAGGGTAATAATTGGAAGTATATATTAACACAATATTATGCTCATAGGCCCATGAAATAAATTTAACAGAAGAAAAAGAAGGGTCGTTATCACATACTAGAGCAAATGGAACTCCAAACGTAGTTGTGATGTTCTCTGTCAGGAACTTAATGACCACCTCCGTGGTGCTATTCTTGCAAGGTAGGGCCTTCATCCAATGCGTGCAATAATCCATCGTATTCAAGATGAATTTATGCCCTGTAGATGAATTTCGATTAATCAAACCTACAAAATCAAGTGCCCACTGGGAAAATGGCCTTACCTCATAAACGGGCTATAGGGGCATCATAGGATTTCTTTCTCTTGATGTAGAAGTTTGAGATACATGACAAGCCTTGAAATGTTGATGCACATCCCTAAACACATAAGGCCAATAGTAACCTGACCTTAAAATATGATGAGCCAAAGCATCAGTAGATCCATGTCTTGTTCCATGCCTACCATGAAATTCACTTATAGCATGTTTAGCTTCTTGCTGATCCAGACAACGCAAGTAGATTCTTTAGAAATTCTTCCTGTAGATTGATCCTCCTTTAAGCATATAATGATCACTTTTCATCTTTAGTGCTCTTCTTTGAGTAGTATTCATCCCTTCTGGACACTTGTTGTTGAGGAGGAAAAAGACTAAATTTGTATACCAGGGATCTTTTGTGAATGACTAAACATTGTATTGTTGACAAGTAATACTCTTGTCCACTTCAGCCATTGCCTTTGACCAACCTTGACCTCTTACAAACTTCATTGGGTGAATCTCCACATCAAATTCTTGTAAAATGGCCATCCATTTCCCTCTTCTTTCTCCTAGTTCACTTTGCATCAGGAGGGACTTTACAGCTAGATTAGGGACTATAGCCATCACTTGACTTCGGATTATGTGGTGTCTAAACTTCTTCAATACTCGCACCAATGCAAAAGCCTATTTTTCTATTGATGAATATCTTACTTTTTCATTCTTAAATGGAGAGCTCATAAAAGCAATAGGCCTCTCCTCATTCTCTTCTCTTCTCTACATCAACACTGCTGCACATGAATGCTTAGAAGAAAAAGAATAAATGTAAAACGGTTTTAGATCATTCAGGCTTGTTAAAATAGGTGCCTCAGATATAGATTATTTAATCTACATGAAAGAAGATTTAGCCTCTTCACTCCATTGAATTTTTGCATCCTTCTTCATCATTTTGTTAAGTGGTTTAACAATTTATGCAAACCCTATTATAAATTTCCTGACAAAATTAATCCTTCCAAAGAAAGATCTCATCTCCTTCTTACTTCCTGGCCTTATCAAATTCAAAATGGCTTCTACTCGATCAGGATCTATGGAAATTCCCTCCTCTAATATAATGTGACCCAAGAGCTTCCCTTCAGAAACTCCAAATACACATTTCTTTGGATTGAGAGAGACACCATAACTGATACATTTTTTTAGTACTTTCTCCAAATCAACAGCATGATCTCCTCTACTCTTAGAGAATATGGTTAGATCATCAACATAGATGATTATACACTTTCCTATTAGGTATTTAAAAGCTACATCCATCGCTCTTTGAAAAGTAGCACCAGCATTGATTAGACCAAATGGCATCCTCTTGTAGGTAAATGTGCCCCACTTTGTAGTGAAAGCAGTCTTCATCCTATCCTCATGACTTACCAATACTTGATTGTATCTTGAATATCCATCCAAGAAGGACATCATTTGAGATCCATTAAATTTTTTCAATACTTCATCAAGAGAAGGTAATGGATAATTGTCCTTCTCAGAGGCTTTGTTTAAATTTCTAAAATCCACACATAACCTGATTTCCCCATTCTTCTTCCTCACAGGAACTAGATTAGCCACCCAGGTAGAGTGTCTAACTAGAAATATTATTCTTGCAGCCAAAATCTTCTGTACTTCTCTCTAGATTAGAGGCTCGATTAATGCATTAACTAGGCGTTGCTTTTGGTGAAACGGCTTGGCTTCTGACTTAAAAGGAATTGTATGTGTGATGATAGATGTATCAAAAAATTTCAAATCATCACAGCTCCAAGCAATTGCTTCAATATTCTACTTCAAGACTTTGATTATCTCATGCTTTATCTCCTAAGGACAAGTCTTCCCTATAAGAACATTCCTTTCTACCCCTGAGTGAGTCAAATTAATGGATTCATACTTGCCTCCCTCACTCTTTGTAGGCATTCTCTGATAAGCTCGTGGATCTGAATCAAATATCCTTTCCAATGCTATCATCCCTTTTGGGATGTTATTGCTCTTTAAATCCATTATCCCTTCTAGATTGTCACTTTTTGTATTGTCACTTTCTGGATTCCATTCTCCTTGATCCCTGTCAAATTCATCAATTATCTATCCTTGAGATACATCAAAACTTTCCAAAAAGGACAAAATATGTTGATCATCATTAAACACCTGGAAGTGTCTAACATTGTTAGGAATTGCAGGAACTGAAATCAACTCCACAGAAAACCTCTTTAGATTTGAATCTTGCATCGGCTCTAATCTACTTTCTGCAATGGTAAGAGCATCTGCTATTTGATTTGCTTCCCTTGGAATAAGAGTAATCCCAAAGGCATCAAAATCTTTTATTAAATTCCAAACCCTATTCCTATAAGCAACCAATATTTTATTATGGCAAGTGTATTAGCTACATACCTATTTCACAATTACCTTAGAGTCTCCCATCACTGTAAGAGTAGTTACCTTCTTCTTATGAGCAAACATAAGTCCTCTTGCAAGTGCCTTATATTCAGCCACATTGTTAGTGCAACCAAACTGCAATCTATAAGAAGCAAAATAAGTTTTCCCTTTTGGGTTAGTTAGTTCAATTCCTGCTCCACTTCTTGCTTTGGATTTAGAACCATCAAATTTAAGAGTCCATAACTGGTATTTAGCTAGAAGCTCTTTCTTTTTAGAAACTATAGGGATTTTGTCACTTGTGACATGTGGCGGCTCGAAATTTTGCTGTTTATCAGAATTCGTGTTGAGAAGAAGCTTAGTTAATGATTTTCCTAATTCCTTAATTTGTTCACCAACTACTTCCTGAGCAATTTCTTGGGCTGAGTCAGCATCTAACTCATCTTCTATTAACTCTTTTGGCATTGGAAAAGCATCTGGAATAGGGGTATTAAAATGAAACTGAGATACTTCCACTTCCTCCTTTTGATCCAAAAACCCTAAGACCTGAGTCTGTTCTATTGGTAAAGAAACTTCTTCTAGAGAAAGACTGACCCATGTAAGAATAGTTGCATCCTTAGCTTGGAAAGAGAACTCATTGATGGGAGTCTCAGTTACCTCTTGAAATTCTTGCTTGGGTATATCTACATGCCTTAGAATATCTATGCATGACTGACATGTCAACTCCAAATGATTATAATAGTGTATTCTACACCAATTAGGAAGCAATAAATTACTCAAATAAGTTTCTATTCCTAAAACCATCCTATCTTGTTGCAATTTCCTTATTAGAACTTGTTGGTTGATGTGAATCATCGAATCAATGTGATCTAAGGATAATGTATCCTCAGGACTACTTATAGAGAAAGTAAGGACTTCCTCTTGCTTGTAAACACCCATCTCAGTCTCAAAGAATGCTACTTCATTTGGAGTATCATACTTTGTAATCATGTGTTTGAGCCTAGGTTCACTTTCAATTCTTATCTGAGTGGCAACCCCTTTCCATGGTAACCACATGTGCGAGAAGTCCAAGGACAGATATCCACCTATGCTTTTCATTAGCTCTTTACTTAAAAGCATCCCATATGTTTCTGGGATGTTAGCAACTTGAATATCTATATAGGTCTAGATCCTTGGGTTTGATCCAACTTGCACATGCATGTTCTTCAACTCACCTACAACATTAACTTCGGTTTTATCCAATTGAATTACCTTTTTATTGGTTGGAATAGGACTCAACCCTAACTTTTTACAAATTGAAAAAGACATGACATTCCCTAATGCTCCAAAATCTAATTAGAAATTGTGTAGATTCCTTCCAAAGATTCTCAAACTTAACAAGAAAGGTGGGGTACTGGTCTTACTTTTATACATAGCAGCATTCATCTCCTTTGCGGGAGTCACTTTACCTTTCCCTTTCAAGTGATCTGTTTCTTCCAAAGCTTTTAATACCACCTCCCTTTGAGTTGGGCACCACTTCATGATATCAAAGAAAGATAGTGATGTCTTCTGCCTTTGCAATTCTGCAACAAAATCAAACTCTGAATCATTCTTAAATTGATACTTAGGAAAAGAAGGTTGATTACCTCTATTCTGAGAATCAGAAGGTCCCTTTGATGGGGGTGGATTGTTATCTGCATTCTGATTTGGTGGAACCATGTTGTTAGGGCATGTAGATGTAGTGAATGGCCATTTATTCTAGTTCCTCAGAAAGTGACCACCCTTAGATTGGAAAGCTTGAGCATCATAGACATCTTCTTCCGGATCATTATCCTCTTGCATAGGGAATTGATACTTTTCTTCAATGGTTTCATAAGTCATGGTAGTGTTGGCTGGCCCATTGCCTTGATTGTAATTTCCTGCTTGAGGATGGGTATCAGCCTATGCAATTTTCACCATCTTCTCCATTTTTGGGCAATTGACCTCAGAATGGGCTACTGTATCATGCAACCTATGTCAATTTGTCATAAAATTCAAATCAGCAACATTAGCTGTATTTGATCTTTCTTCACCTGCTTGATAATTATGGGGAACTCCTCCATTGTTAGGTTCGGTGTTCCACTGCCTATTATTGTTGTTGTTTTTATTGAACCTCTAATTGTATCCTCTATTTTGATTTTGATAATTCTAGTTTGAGGAGTTTTGATTCTAGAAGTTCCTATTGGTGTTCTGATTAGAGTAATTGCTCTAATAGTTATAACCTCCCTGATTGTTGTAATTCTGGTTTTGATTATTGGGAGGGTTTTGTCTGAGCTATGCCATGTCATTTGAAATTTGAGAGAGAGTCTTTTTGAGAGTCTCTACTTCACTTGTAAGTTGAATAGTTTGCTCATTCTGCACATTTTGAACTATGGCTGGGGAATGGACATGGGTTGGTCCTCCCCCTTGTTGCGATTGATTTTGAGGTTGATGTTGAGGTTGCTGTTGTGGGGGTTGATGTGAGGAATCATGCATGCTATTTCCAAAGAAGGGCACAGTTGGTGGTGCTTGCAACTTAGATACAAGTCCATAATGGGAATAAGACATCCCTGGGACAGTATTGTATAATGGTGGATTAGGCATCTGATAATTGATTGGAGGAAAAGTTGGTCCTAACCCTCCAGATTGAAAATTTGTCTCCTGTTGCAATTTGATAGCCAAATGATAAATCTTAGACAGTGATTCAATCTCATCAAGTTGATAAGTTCTTTGTAAGAACAAACCAATTAAAGGATCAACAGCTCTTAGATACGCCTATATGGCCATGGGCTCCTGCACTAAGTAAGGCTCTTGTAGCCTACGATACATCCTATGGAACCTAGTGTTGAACAAGGGCAATGGTTCATGATGTTCCTTTTGTTAGTGTAATTAATATTTAATTACACTTGCATAACTTTACTAAGGTTGAGCTATTTTTAGGTCAACATTAGGGTTGCATACTTTGCTTTTATAAAGCAAATCATTTCATTGTAATATTAAATTCTTGAATATATCATTTTGCACATTTGCATTCAAAGCTCTACTTTTTTATGTTTTCTCTTATGTGGAAGGTGTTTAGGTTTGCATGTATAATCTAGGGTTTCTAACACCTTTTTGATGGTGGAAAATTGGTGATACAATATTGCAGGGTTCACATAAATCCTGAATTGATTAATAAAAGCATTTTCTAAATCTGTCCAACCCATGATAGATCCTTGGGGAAAATTTAGATACCAATTATATGCCATATCTCCTAAAAAATAAGGAAACAATCTACATACCACATCTTGATGAGAAACTTGAGCTCATGTGCAAGCATCTTTGAATGCTTGTATATGTTCCTTTACACTTCTTGATTCTCCATGCATGTATTTCGGATAGAACTTCTCTGGGTTCTTTGGTAAATCATGGAATCCGCTTGGAATAGTCCCTAACGGGGAGGGATTACCCACAAAATAAGCCATTGGTGGGATTGGTTGGGCAGGATGTGGTGATAAAAGCCAAATTGGTGGTGGTGTGGATGAAATTGATGGAAATCCTGGTGGAGTAAGTGGTGGTGGTAATTTAGGTATTTCTACCCTATGAGCACGAGGTCTGGGTCTAACCGAGCTTTGAAGTTCTTCGAATAGTTCATGATTAGTAGAGGATCTAAGAACCCTCTCGTATTCCTTCGATGAAAAAGATCTTCCCTGAGCCAGCTTGTCCCTTCAGGCCCTCCTTCTAGCGCAAATTTTTGTTGATGGTTAAAATGACACAAACAACATTAAAACATAATATTTCTACTCTATTTTTCCTAAAAAAGAAAGACAACATGTAGTAGCCTAACTCCCAAGGTCCTGGTAGTTGGTTCTCAACTATCTGATGTCACTCAATTGGTTCATGCAACTATAATATTCAATAGGCCTGTGCTGGTAACAAAAGATTCAAGCTATAACTCTTTTTATCGAAATAGTTCCTATAAATCAATGGGTTTTAAATAAAAGAAAAAGATAGATCAAAGGGGTAAACCAGTAAATATGAACCCAATTTATCTACTATCTAGACATATACCTTCAACGATGAATTTTTCCTAATAGATCATAAAAACCATAAGATGATACATTCTGTAGCATAATATATACCACTACATACATTTTAGGTGCTTAATTAACTTCACAAATATCTCAAGGATTTCAAAACAACACACATTCATTCATCATCAAAATTATAGATCAACAGACTTTTTAATAACTTCAACTCAATGACAATCTGATAAGATGATCCTTAAATCTGATTCCTTCAAATGACTTTCATCATTCAAGAAACTCTTATGTTCAGCACAATCACTGCATACAGATAGATCATAACTTATCAGCCTTATCAAACAAACAATTTAATTCCAAACACCATCTTTCGAGTAAACCTGTGATTCTATTAACTATAAAATATTTAAGTACAATGTATCTCTGCAAAAAATCTCTACAAAATTCTATCTCTCAACATTAGGCAAGCCAATCTAGTTCTTAATTAGCCGACCTTTACAATGTGATACCCATTTGTTATTTATAGATATAGAAAAAGTTTGAACCTCACTTCTATTTTAGGCTTTCCACCTTTTTAGGAATTCAGACTCTCTTTGAAACTCAGATCAATTTGATCTGATTTCTTACATTATACTTTCAGTCCTAACTAAAAATAGAAGATAGAATAGAAGAGGAAATCATGCACTCAAAAAGCTATGAGTGATGTATGCATGCAACATGCATGCAAGGATTCACGCATGCGAAGCTGGATCTGCTAAGAACTCATCGTAACTAGTGAACACTTGCTGTAGAGTCTCCATCTAAAGCCCATCAATCCAGTCATATTCAAATTTAATCTGATCTAGCTCAACTACAGCAAACTCCTTCATACTTTTCACTTTTATCAATTCTCTCCCTGTAGCCTTTATTTCCTCTTTGACCTCTACAAGTCGATCTAACATCAGCTCTCCGCCATCATCTCCCTTTTGCATAAGTCCTTAGAATCTTTCATCCCACTTTTCCTTTATTTGGTTAAAAGGCATGCCCTCTTTTGTAAATGCATTTACATCCACAATAATAACAATAGCTGCTTCTAATTCTTCTAATTGCTCAGTCAAATTATTTACAGCTTCCTGAATCTCATCCTTATGCTTGCTCAAAAAGTCAGTCCTAAACTTGAGTATGCGAGAAGTCTTCTCTACAAAGTCTTTGTTATCATCTTCAAGTATAGACTATTCCAGAAGAGTTGTTAGAGACAATGTATTTATCTTTTCTAACTTTTCAAAATACTCCTTATACTCTTCTTCCTATTTTTTTGATGCCTCAATATATTGATACATCTCTTTAATCAATTCTTCAGTATCCTTATAGACTTCAAATCGTTTTACTAAAATCTCTCCTACCTCTTGGTTCAATTTATTTGTCCACCAGTCTACCATCTCCACCTTTCCTCTAACCTACTCCAAATCATCAACCTCCTTTTTGCTTAACAAAACAAGAGTCTCAATGGCTGCTACTTTTTGTGACCTTGGAGAAGAGATACTCTTCAAGAATGAATGTAACTGATCCAACTGAGCATTAAGCTCATCTTTCTTTTGTTTGTCCTTCATCATTATTGATTTAGTTGTTGAAGCCATCACATCAATTAGATTCATTTGTTGATTCCTATTGGGTCTTCCCAAATTAACCATACTCAATTGATATTTTGTTAGCTACATATCCCCTACCTCCTTTTCAGTCATAGGCATGGCACATTCATCAACTATCTCCCCTTTATCTATGAGTCTAGTAGAATGTAAGACTTTAGTCTTCTTTTTAGGCCTTTCCTGTTCAATTCCCTTCATCATGTCCTCCCAATTAAGAGGTTGAGGAGGTGTTCTAGCTCTCTTTTCCAGGTCTAACTTCAACCATATATGAGCACTGGGAGTAGTCATCATCATGGAAGAGGAAGCAGCAATTGTAGAGGGAGGCTGAATATTTACCTCAGGTTGAGAATAAACCTTTGCTTTCTCTGGTTGCTCCTATAGCACATGCATCTACACTAACTTCTTAGCCTCTTCTCTATCTCTTTGTTCTTGCTCTTTCTTGTCTTCTTCTTCTTTTCTCAATCTTTCTTCCTCCAACTGATCCTTCTCCATTTTTTCCTTCTCTAACCTTTCCTTTTCTAATTCCTCTTTTTCTAAGGCCTCTCTTTCTAACCATTTCGCTTCTAAAGCTTTAAGTCTTTCAGCTTCTGCTTCTTCTTCCTTTTGCTTCCTAATTAGCTCTTCGGCCTCTTTTTTTATTCTCATCTTTTATGATTCTTCCTCCATTTGTCTTTCTTCTTCTTTTCTCAATATTTCTTTTTTCAAAACCTTTTGTTTCTCTTTCTCTATCCTCTCCATTTCTAAGGCCTTGAACTTCTCTGCCTTTTCCCTTTCTTCTTCAGCTTGCTATTACTTTACTAGCTCTTCAACATCTCTTTTCTTTTTAGAGCTTCAGCTTCTTGTTCTTTCTGTCGAGCTTCCTCTACAAGCTTTAGTCTAGCAACCAGGGCTTCGTTTTCCCTCTGATTTCTTGCTTTCTCCTCCTCAAGATCATGGATCTTCTTTATCAATTCTAACTTGTCATTTTCTACTTTGACCTTGATCTCATGCTCTTGTTGCCTCATTTACTTCTCTATTTCATTAGTTGTTGCCCTTGTTTCAATTTCTTTGGGCTTTAATTGCTGCTAGTGAAGTAGAGCATCAACTTGCACCTTAGCATCCATTTCCTTTTGATTCTTCGCTATAGCCCTTGCATCATAATCTCTTGTAGCATCTTCAAATAGTTTCCATTGCTCCTCTTGTGTCAGAATTTGCTAAATAGTCCCCTCTAGAGGCATGATTTCTTCCAGATCCTTCTCTGAAAGTGTTTCATCTGAGTCTGTCTCAATTTCTACAAATTCTTCCTCCACTTCTTTTCCTTTAGCAACTTTAGCCATGGTATGAATAGCTCCTTCTTGAACTTCTTTACTCCTTTTCCTTTTAAGTGGGGCTTGTATGGATGACTCACCCAATGTGGGCATAGAAACAACAGATTCTATTGGAACATCTCCCTCTGGTGCCTCTTCTTCTTCATCAACCACCTCAAGTTCTATTTCTTCAACATTAGGAGGAAAGAATTCCTATGGCTCTTTGGGAGGTGTTTTTCTTTTAATCCTCTTGTACCCTTTACCCTTCTTAAGAGCTGATTCTTGACGAGCTTGAGTTCTCAACATTAACCATTGCACACTTCTATCCAAGACTGTTCTTCCAATTTTCTTAATATCAATTGTTTCTTCCTAATTCTAGTCTATTGGATCTAAGCTTTTGGTGCCAATGTTCAAGGCTTCATATGAGGGATCTAATACAATTCCATCATCCACCAAAGTGTCAGGAATATTTTCTTTAATACCAAGCTCTAACATGAGTGAGACTTATAATCTCTCATAATTATTTTTCCTCAAGTCATACTCATCCTGCCGATCACACCAAAAGTCTTCTAATAGATTAAAGTGTCTAGTAAACACTAAAGGTAATAAGGAATACATCTTGTTCTTTGGATCAAAATACTTTCGAGCTGTATACAATCCCAATTTCAATTCTATCAACTCATTACAAACAACCTTCGCTCCCTTCAAGTGTTGACAATTATATTCACCTAGTGTCATGGAAAATTTATGGCATCCCATCTTGTGCTTCATCCCAAACCTAGCATTAACTCCAATGGCTGGATACACAAACTCCATAAGCACTATTTTGTTACTGCAACATCTTGGAAGTAAATGGGGATGACCTTCAAAACCAAACAATCTAAAGTATGTAAATTTGGGGTATTGGATGTACCAAGTTCCCCATTTAGAAATGAATGCCATGGCTTCTTGACTTAATCGATACCCTGCATCTCCATTCAATTGATTGATGATCACATATAAAAAGGCATCATTAACTCTCCTAAAATGAGTCTCAGCCACCTGAAGAGTCAATCGATCATAGTGCTCCCACACTTTCTTTTGTCCATCCAAGGCTCCTATCATGCCCACCTTATTCAATCCTAGGAAAATCCCCAACCTTGCCACTGCATATACAATGTAAGATGTCATGAAGAAAGATTTAGTCTATCTAACCCTTGTGAGCTGATCATGTATGGCATCAGAAATAATCATTGACCAATCAAACTGGTAATCACCCTAAAAGATTACTTGAATAAAATGAAACATCCATTCCTTGAAGTGGAAGGCATCCCTCTTCCCAAACACTCTAGACAACATTAATATTAAATCATATATCTCCTTCTTCAAATCTGCCCTCTTTGGCTGGTCTGCAAGCTTGCTTAAAGATTTCTTCTTTGTGCTTACCCACTTTTTGTTTAAGTGAGAATTTTTGGAGTCTTTATGCTTGTTATATTTCATTAATGCCTCTACTTCAGTTAGCTGCACCAAGTTCTTGGGATCAGGAACATTAAATATGCTTTGGAACATTTGTAGAGTAAGATCTATAATCACATTATTTTGTGAATCCATGCATAATCTTGTAGCAGGATTGTAAGTACTGGCTACTATCAATATCAACTCCGGACACTGGGCTGAAAAAGGAAACACAGTGATATATGCAAGACCCGAGTCAACAATCCTTTGTGTTCTCCATGTTAAGTTTTCTCATTCTACAAAAGTCTCTTCATGTAATTCTTCAAAGCTATACTGGCTCAGATTAGTATCCGTGATATCTGACCAGTTTGATTCCACGTTGCTCACTTTCACCATTGAATTCCTATGATCATACCTCAATGTATAAGGCAGCTGTTCTAGTTTCACCTTCTTTATTTTTGATGCTATCTTTGATGTTCTAGCTGGTTGATTCCTTCGAGCAGCCTCTCTTGATGTTCCTGACATCTTTCAATTCTTCTGCAAGCAAACCTCTAATTAGATCTTTAGATATCATCACAAAACATGCTTTTAAAACATACACGTTACACATACATCAAAGTCGAGACAAGACAAAAGCTCAAAACAATCTCTTTTTCAACACTGGAGGACTCGAAGCAAAAACGGATATAGAAACTTCACCTAATAACAAACAGGCTCAGAGTCAGAGTTGGGGAGGTTTTCAGAATGGGGATCGGAACAAAAAAAGGATTTGATTTTCTTTGAATTTTCATTTTTCCACATTCTATTTCCATTCCGCCTCCGCCTCTGATTTGATCATCGTTACTTTGAAGAAAGACTTTCCCATTATACGCGGAGCTAGACATGGGATGAGAATAGAATCGATAACTTTTGCAAACAAAATTCTTAATTTTAAGATCAGTTTCGATCCCGGCCTTCGCCAATGTTATCATATATTTCAAGGAAAACCTTTTAGAACTCAGAATCGGAAATGGAATAAAAATGGAATTGATAACCTTGTAAAACAAAACTCTTAGGTCCATAATCCATTCCAATCCTACCTCCGCCTATGCTAATCATGATGTCATCAAATACTTTATTCATTTTCAACACAATTTCATGATTAAGACCTAGGTCGCTATAAAATGGCAAAGGAGCTTAAAACTCTACACCCATATGACCGTGGGGAAGAATTGCATTCTAAGATATCATTTTTTGAATCATTTTAAAAGCGATTACGAAGACCAATGAAACCCTAATCTATCAAACCTGATAAAAACTAGGGCACGGGTTTAAACCCTGCCATTCTACCAAACGACGAAACCCTAATTAACTTTAATCTACCCTAACTCACTATAAAATCTCTAATCTACCTCACTATAGCTTCTAATCTAATTAATGCCATTAAAAAATATTAATCTAATATAATATACTACAAACCAAAAACAAACACATTGCAATCATGATTAAGACGTAAAAGCGACAGTGCCCTTAAAATAGAAAGAAATGACACGAACATACAAGACAACAAAGAGACAACCCGACCAACAATATAAAAGACCCATTCAAACTAGCATGTCAAGAATCATGAACTTATAATGAAATGACAATGTGATTCAAAACATAGGAAAACATATATACAAAACACACAACAACAATTGAACCGAAGAACAACAAAGATAAGAAACCTACCTCAAATGCAAACAAACGCAGCTAACCTTCTGAATTGATTGATTCGCAATGACCCCCTACTCTTTCAATATTTTCACTCGAATGAACTCTGCTACTGCTCTTTCGTGCTCTTAGATTTTTAATAATAACAATAATCATCAATTTAACCCTTAATAAAGGTCAATACATAAATTTCTACCTACACCGACAAACTGTCATTAATGCATTAAAGCACAGTAAAGGCGGAGTTAGAACTGTAAGAGAACAAACACTTGTCTGCAGTGTGCTTCAGTCAAAAAAGTCAACGACAAAGAGTGGCAGGGGCGGAACCAAAATGGAATTGGAATCTAAACTTTATAAAATTTCCAAACCTCATTCCCATTCTGGCTCCGCTTCCGCCAACTAAGAAATAAAACAAAAGCAAATACAAAAAGTTAAGTAAAAGACCAACCTAATAAAACAAAACACAAAAACCGAGACAAAGCAATAATAAAAATAGTAGAGGTGGGATCGGAATGGATTGTGATTTTGCAAAATTTGATAACAACCATTTTAATTCCCACTCTAGCTCTGCTTCCGCTAAAGACGAAAAACAAAGGCAAAGAAAAGACTATCGGGATAGAACCAAAAACAAGCCTCAAGAGAACTTTCAGAACTCGATGCAATTCCGGTTCCGATTCCGATAGAGAAACCAAAGAAAAATAAAGTATTGGCAGAACTAGACTCCAAACTTTGTTTCAAAAACAACTAAATAACAAAGGGGGACCCATTTTGACCAAGGCAAAAGATGGGGTGGTTATGCAAGGCATAACAATTCTCTTGGAAAATATCCTCCTCCTTATGACATTTCTAGTTGCTTGCCGATATACTAAAGAGATGTATATTATTATCTACGAGACCTGCATCAACTTATGTCAATATTTTCAAATGTTAAAGATTTAATGTTAGATGAATTTTATGGGGCTATATGAAAAAATTTAACTCGAACCTTGGTGAAAATTCTATGTGAGGAAATTTTATGTCTATAATATGAATTTCTTGGGAGACTTATAAGCATGAAGGGTTAATGAGGTTATCAAAATTTTACTATTCCAACATCATCCATATAAATAATGATACACTTACCAATTATGTCCTTAAAAGCAATATCCATAGCTCTCTAGAATGTAGCTCCAACATTGATCAACCTAACAGGCATCCTTCTATAAGAAAATGTTCACCATTCTATAATGAAGGAAGTTTTGTGCTCGTCTTCATATTGCACCATAAATTGGTTGTATCCAGAATACCCATCTAAAAATGACATCATTTGAGATCCATTAACGATCTAAATCACTTCATCTAGTGAAGGAACTTGATATTTATCCTTTTTCTGACTCTCTATTCAGATTCCTAAAGTCCATACACAATCTGATTTCTCAATTATTCTCCTTACTAGAACCAGATTCACAAACCTAAGTTGAATGTCTTACTAGAAATATAATTCATGCTGAAAGAAACTTCTGCACTTCTTTTTGAATGATGGGTTTTAGCAGAGTGTTGATTGGTCTTTGTCTCTATCTAAATGGTTTAACATTTGATTTCAAGGGAATGTTGTGTGTAATGATTGAATTATCATATATTTTCAAATCCTCATAGCTCCAAGCTATTACATCATGATATGTATGCAAGGCATCAATAATCCCTTCTTTTTTTCTTTTGGAGTAGACACCTTACCAAGAAAAACATTATTCATGTCATCTGATGTCTCCACATTATATGTTTCACACTAGCTACTAAGAGACTCTCTTTTAAATTTTTGTTCCTGATCTCTTATCTTATCCAAATCAAAAATTCATTCAAGATACACCATACCTCTTGGAATAGTGTTGGTCTTATGGTTGATGATTCCTCCCACATTTATTTCTACTTCTTGAGGCTCCATCCCATCAATGACCTGAGAAGAAAACACATCACAACTTATAATAAAATCCAAAATATTCTTATCTTCAAATACCTACAAATTAGTAACGTTTCCAGGTATTGAAGTTGCTGAAGTAAGTTCAACTATAAACTTCTTCAATCCCAAAATTGATAAAGGTTGTAAGGTGCTAGCAGAGTGTACCAGATGATCTACAACTTGATTCCTACTTTGAGGGATCAACTGGATATTGAAATCATCAGATTCCTTGATGAGATCCCACACTCTACGCCTATAATTATTCATTCTGCTATCATGACATGAATATTGTTTCCTTACTTGTTTGACTACTATTTCAGAGTCTCCAAAGACTTATAATATCTTAACTTTCTTCCTTGATTCCATTAACAACCCATGGATCAAAGATTCATATTCACCAACATAATTAGTTCATTGAAATTGGATTTTATGAGTAGTGAAATAAGTCTTACCTTTAGGATTGATCAACTCAGATCTTGCTCTAGTACCCTGCTTAGATTTTGATCCATCAAATCTCAGCATCCAACAACCATTAGGCTCTGGTGGCCTTAATTTATCTTTCACTTTTCTTCAAATAGGGGGCTTCTCAGGAAGCATTGGGCTCTCACCCTTATCATTATCTAACTCCCTTTGCATATTAATTCTAATAGTTAGGACTGGATTAATGCATTGTTGTATCTACTCCATGACAGTTTGACACTTGTCACATTCTAGCTTAAAGTGAGGAGCATCATGGACTCTTCACCAGTTGGGGAGAAAGAGTTCTTCAAAATTCATCCTTCCTCCCATTTGTATCTGATTCTCCATACATCTCTAGATGAATTCCTGAAAGTTATCCAACAAACTAAGTTGTCTATCCTCTTGGTCATCGGTTTCATCTGTTTTCTCTGTCAGTGTTCCAAAACCACTAATCTTTTATAGGAATTCCTCTAATGGGTCCTATAACATAAATACCTCTTCATTCTTTGAGGCTGATGTAGCCAACACATAATTTATCATGCTAACTTGGGACACCAACACCTCATTCAAAATATTCTAATATTCAGTGATTACATACTTCATTTGGGGTTCTCGTTCAATTCTAATTTGATTTGGAACTCCTTTTTATGGTAGCCACATGTGTGATTGGTCTATAGAAATATATCCATTCAATGCCTTGGTTGAATCCTAGCCTAAAATAAAACCATAAGTATTAGGAATGTCAAAAACCTAGATGTTGATCACTTGCTGCAACCTAGGATCTGATGCAAGCTTCATGGGAATCATGTTCAATTCTTCTAATATAATTACCTTTGTTTTGTCCAATTGAGTGACCTTATTTTGAGAGGCTATAGAGGTAATACCTAACTCTTTACAGGCTGTAAAAGGCATAACATTTGTAGATGCCCCTGAATCCAAAATAAAATTATGTAGATTCTTTCCAAAGATATGAACATAAATTAGGAAAGGAGGGATTTCCATCTTTCCTTGAAAAAAACTTAACTGAGTGTCATCTTGTGCAACTTGACCCTTGTCTTTATCTCTCCATTTTTCTATAGGTGGAACTTGAAATCTAGATGCTTGTGAACTAGAAGATCTGGTAACAACCTATTTGGCAGTTACTCCTTGTGGTACCATATTCGAACTGAATAACCCAAAAACTGCATTTCTAATAGCAAGAACTCTTAATAATTCAAAAGAAGAAAGGCTTACCTTTACTTTCTTGAACTCTTTAGTAACATACTCGCCTAATTGATCCACATTCAGATCAGCATGGGTTTCCTTGTAGCCACCAGCTGGTCTGTCGTATGAAACTTCAACATTATTTCCCTTTGACAAGTAGTATCCAAGTACATGAGGATAAGGTGGATTTTTACTAGCTTGTAGATCTGGTGGAGTAGTGAAATTGTTAGGAGGGATAGAAGTAGTAAAAGGACCTCCAGCCTATGGGCTCCTATTATTTATATTCCTCAAATCATATTTCTTTGTTGGTTGCTGAAACATCTAAACTTCTTCAACACTAACTTCCTCCTCATCCAAGGGACTATTATCACTCTCATTTTCCTCATCAAACAACTAGGAGATCTCATCTTCATTTAACACCTGCTCTACCTCATTCTCCTCATCATTGGACTCTTCTTCTGGTTCATTTTACTCACCTTTTGGGATTGGTGCATGATTAAGTACAAGCACTAGAGAATCATAGGGATTTGAGGGAACAATTTCCCAACTACTGGAATTATTCTTGACTTCATACTAAAAAATGGAAGCAACAGTCTGAAAATCATGCAATCAAACTTAGAATTTTGGCTTGCCCTATGGAGTCTACATCAACCAGACAAATCTATCTCTGCCAAATATACACCATTTGGAGGCTTCTCTTGAGTAGAGGGTTGATCTAATGGAGTAGGAAACCCTCCATTTTTAGGTCTAGTATTCCATGATTTATTCTACCTAGGTGGTTTCCCTCTATTAGATCCTTGTCTACCTTATTGAATTATATCAAAGTTTTGGCAAGAACCTTGTCTTCTATCAAAATTATGACTAGAGCTTTGGCCTCTACCGTAATTTTGATTTCTATCAAAATACTGCCCTCTTTTAAAGTTTTGTCCTCTTTCAAAATTCAGGTTCTCTCTACCATAATTAGATTGCATGTTCTTCTAGGCAACCTAAAGCTGGCTATTTTGATTTCTCAAATAAGTCACCTCCATATTTAGTTTTTTCACTTTCTAAGATAACTCATCCAACCACTCGTTATCTAGACCATTAAGTGGTGCTTAATTCACATTACCAGGAGGATATCTAGGTATTCCTCTAGAACCAATATCCTGATTCAAAACTTTTGAATTCTACAAATATATAGGAAAACTAGCTTGTTGTTGATGAAGGGGTTGATTAGCCTTTTACTGAGGATAAGAGGTCATAGGTTGAGCTTGATTTATTGGAGGAACTGGATGAGGTAATAAAAGAAATGAAGGTATTGCACTCATTATGGGAGCGTGATTGGTCAAAGTTTGATTGAGATTTTGAACTTGTCCAGGGTGAGCAGTAGGTCCTAAGGACAGAAGAGGTCCTAATAAGTGTTGCCTCAAATATGTGTTGACTTTCATAGCCTTTGCATATGTAGTGAGTAAAGTAGTTGGGGGATTAGTCCTTTGCTTAAGGAAGGTGGCTGTAAGGGTATCCAAGGCTTCAAGGTAAGTTTCTAGGGCAGTGTCTTCATTTCTAGCATAAGGTTCCTAGAGTCTTGTGTAAGCTCGATGGAACATTTTATTGAATGATCCTATAGGCTCATTAATCTCTCTTTTCACCCCAATGAATTACAGGTACAGCTCATTAGCACTAATGGGAATCTTAAACTTCTATAGAAATGTAGTTTCTAGTTCAGTCCAATTATGAATGGAAGCAATAGGTAAGTGATTATACCAATAAAAGGCCTCTTTCCCTAGAGAATAAGGGAAAATATTGCATGCAAAAAATTCATGATTTATTCCTCTATCCCTCAGACAGGTCTGGAAAATCATAGTATGCTCTTTTGTTGTCCTGTTGGGATCATGAGTATGGAACTTAGAGGAAAAATTCTCAGGATTCTTTGGCATAACATTTTAATTATTGAAAATCAATGTAGATGGTTTGTTGGCAAGGAAAGCCATTGGTGGAGGTGGGGCAGGTAGTTGTTGATTAATGATTGGTTGCGGCTGTGAAATAGGAATTCCTTCAAAATCAGATGAGGATGAGGACAATGAAGATGATGGAAGTGGCTGAGCGAATGATGGTTCTTCCCCTCTCCTAGTCCTTCTTAACCTAGTAGGATTTTGCAATTGAAATTCCTCTTCTTTTGGAGTAGATCCAGTTCTTCCTCTAAGCCTTTCAGGAGAAATGGCATTTAGAAAACACTCCAGCTTGTTTATTTGTGGCCCTCCTTCTAGTGCCAATCTGTTGATGGTGCTTTTTGCACAACAATAACTCAGACAGAATATGATATCCTATATCTCTTGAAAGGTAAATCTCTATGGAGAAAGAGATAACCCCAAGGTCTCTAATGTATGGTCTTGATAATGCAAATAAAATAACTCAGAGATAATATGAAAATTGTTGGTAATCATAAAGGGACATTAGTACAAGAAAACATTGGACTTGAATTTATCACATCTAGCAATAAATTGATACTTGAAACCCTCAATTGAACCTAGATAATAAAGAAATAACAAAATATAAGGGTTTCAGAGATAATTTGAAGACTAATTCTAACCTTAAGATTGATAATGCCAAAAGATAAGATGCTGAAAATGGACTGATCTCTCATAAACTACTTTTTGTTTGACTCAGATAAATCTATTTATACACTTAAAATTGGTCTGGAGCATCCGATTAATTAAATATGAATTATTTGATTAATTATCCTAAATTTCCTCTACTTTTGAATAAATAGAAATATTTATTTATATAGTTCACATTTAAATTCATCTTAATTAAATAAACAAGATTAAATACTTTGTTTGATTTAATTATCAAATCCCTATTTTATTCTATCACATTTATTCTAAATTAATTAAATAAAGATCAAAACACTCTATTGATTAATTGCCATTTTTCCTCTATTTAGTTTAATAAACAACTATTCTATATTTTGTTTTATTAAATTATTTATCCCTCTTTTGCTAATTTAAATAAATCAAAAATATTTGAATTAAAGCACAAAGAATATTCCATCTATATTCTCTCAAAAATGAATTAGATATCCTATGTCTAAATCATGTCTAAAATATGTCAAAATAATTGATTGAAACTTCACGAGAAGTTTTGGAGATAAATTGGAGACAAATTTGGAATTTGATCTCTCAATTGTCCTCCATCAATCCTTCCTCTTCTCTTTCCTAGTGTTTTCATGGGTAGAGACAATCACCAAATTTCTCTCAATCTCCTCCATTTCTCACCATTCGATTCTCTAGATTGAATCCAAGCCTCTCAAAGCTTTCCTTGTGGATTTCTACAGCCAAGAAATCTATAAATACAACCTCATTGAACCAAGAAAAGGATCCAGATAATCAAGTTTATGCACTCTTACTCTGTAGGAATTCAAGCATCAAGCATTCAAGCATCCAATATCCAGCAATCAAGTTTCAATATCATGGCTGCAATTATCTGTTTCATGTCAATCCATGCTTAGTTTAATTCATTTATCTTCTAGTATTTGTCATATTTAGTTCCATATCATTGCATCAGTATCCATCTCATTCTTTCAATTGTCATTTTAACAATCATAGTGCACTCACGATCTAAGAGCCATTTTGATTTAATAAATCTTGAGGATAGAGAACAATATGATGCTTTCAATTGATTGTTGTTTTGAATTGATTCAATTTGATTAATCTTTGATAAAATGTCTTATTAAGAAGTGTTTTGTGATTTACACCTAATCACACACTTACCGCATCCGTGATTTGGCGCTTCCATGGCAAACTTCAGTGCTTTGGTGTCCTATTTCGGTGCTTCTATTTTTCAATGCTTCAGGTAAAATTTTAGCGCTTATGTGGACTATTCCAACACTTTTGTAAAATTAGTCTGGATCCAAAACATCCGCGGCTAGATTTTATTTTTATTCATAGTTGGACTAAAAATTATCAATCCTAGGATAGTCACTTCAGATTTTCTAAAAATTATCAATCCTAGCATAGTCACATGTTTTTCTAAAAGAAAATTTATCCATCCTAGGATAGTCACCGCATTTTTACAGTACAAGTTAAAAAGAACAACATGATTTCTATGAAGCAACACCTTCACTTAGATTAGAAAATTTCTTTTTTGGCTTAAAAAAAGATAAACTTATATGTTGTGCTTGTGGTGATTAGGCTTATGCTCTCCCCTTAACTGGGTGACCAAAGTGCCAGATTCACTTTTACTTCATTTCATTTATGCTTTAATAAATCCTTTAGCAAGCCTGTCGTAGTGGAAAAATGTACTCACCCTACGAGAACGACCTAAGTGGGAACAACCAAAGCCAAGTTTTCCAACCCACTATAATAAAAATACAATTTGTTGATGAAAGTCCAACTTGATGGTAGTGATCAAGATAACCATCCCCAAAATCTTTGTTCTAAAGATTGGGAGGTCTCCTGAGGGAGTTTATCTATTTTCTGCACCACACAAAAACCCTATCTACGAACCATAGAGTAGTTTCTCACCGAGTCAGTATCCATACATTGTCATACTCACAGTGCAAGGGGAGGGAAGAATCTACCCCCAAGACACTCACCATATAATTACCAAGGACTGCTTGCTCAAGGGATTTGGTATCCACTTCCGTCACTTTGAGTACACGCTTGGAAATGAAAAAAACATAGGCACCCTCTAGGGGTTGACACGGCTATGTGAGTCAACGTAATTCAAGTTGTGGGCTATGAGTATAATGATGACCTACTTATCTTTAAGTGTGAGTCTATTTGATTTGTGTACAATTGTCAAAACAACCTGTCAAAATCAATAAGAATCATTCGCAATTCTTGAACATACACGATCTATTCAGTTAAAACAATTATTCACAATTGCTTGTTGTGTTTTCACAAATTCATTAAAATCAGATTTAAGATCATCTTGAAAACAACAAAGTCAAGTTAGATTAGAAAAACCCATGCTATGAAAGTGGAAGTCCACCACGTTTGTCAAGAGAAAAATCAAAGTCACAAAACCCAAGAAACCTCTCGGTTATAAAAATAAATTGAGAAAACAACATTTTCTATATCAAAATCAGAAACTCTTTTTACAACATAGAATATTCATCCACAGATATCATGATTTTGCTAGGGGTCACACATTAGATTACACGGTAGAACCGCTCTATTCATGAGCCTTCTTTCAAAGAAGAGCTCTCACGCAGTATCACAACCGTAGTTAGTGCATACATCCTTCTTGTCTTCCACAATCCCTAATACAGTATGCCACAAGGCCAAATCATATTTTACAATAGAGAGTCTTAAAATCCTGTTTTTAAGCATTCTGGAAACTTGTTTCAGTGCTTCTAGTCGCTATTTTAGCGCTTCTGTGAAATAGCACTTTCGGGCACTATTTCAATGCTTATAGTCTATATTTTAGTGCTTTCATTAAAACAATTCCTTCATCAAATTCTATAGCACTTTTATGCACTGTTTTAGCGCTTCTATTAAAATAGCGCTTCCATCAATTTCTACAGTGCTTTCATGCACTGTTAGCGTTTTTGTCAAGATAGCGCTTTTGTCACCTATTTCAGCACTTCGGAACTCTGTTCTAGTGCTTCTGTGAAATAGCACTTCTGTCCTCTATTTTAGCACTTTCAAAACAAAGAGTTCAAAATTTTTACCAGTTAATCAGTCTGTCATTTTATCCATAGTCTTCATCAGAACCAAGTTTCTTTTCATCAGAATCATTGTCTAGAGACTGAAAACAGATAGGTTTATACAAACTTCCAATCTTATCAAGTGAAACAATATCTTCCAAATCACAAGTGTCAAAATTAAATACACAATCGATTACTACACTGAAGTTTCATCATCAGGATACTATCATCCTTTATCACAAAACCAAGTATATTAATCAAATTTTTAACATAGTCTCACCAATAAGATCAGTCATCTTATTTGACTTTGTTAAAAGTTCAAATTGACATTTTCCAGCAAATAAGATCAACATTTCGGAAGAAAGGGTAAAATTTTGTATGCCAATCTTCACTAGGTCCCAAAAATAGAGACTCTTAGAGCAAGAAATTTTAAAATCCCAAGCAATGGCAGAGGAAAATCCTTGGAACAATCTGAACTGAAATGATAAGAATGAAATAACTCCAAAGGATATCCAAGCAACTCAACAAGATCCCAAGTTTGATATATTTATGGATTAGATTCTAGAACAAGATATGGAGAAATATCTTTTGATGTTCATTGAATCAGGTGCCAAACTTCCCAAGGACTTCGACATAAACCATCTGAAGGAAGCACCTAGAACAAGTGAGACTAAAATTTTGCAACCTACACAAATGATAGATCCAGTTGCCGCTTTAACATCTCAAATGCAACTGTTACAACAAAAAATATAGGATATGATGAAAGAGAGTACCAAAAGATATGCGATATAGGACATTTGTCCTTATCCTTTCGATGCAATGGTCGGTCTGATACCTTTCCCTAGACACTGTGAAATCCCAAAGTATGATAAGTACAATGGATGAATGGATCAGATAGATCATATCAGGGAATTCAAAACAATGAGTCTCGAATTTTCCCAAGAGGAAACTTACTTAATGAGATTATTCCCAAGAAGCTTGGGAGGATCATGTATGGAGTGGTTTTCAAAACTACAACCTAGTATTAGAACTTTTGAGGAATTAGTCAATAGGTTCATTTCCCAATACTCCTTTAACATCCAACATGATTTTACAATAAAGGATCTTTATAACCTGAAGCAAAACAAGGGGGAAACATTCTTGTCTTTTCTCCAAAGATGGCGATGCCTGTTTTCCAGATATCCTAGATCAATTCCTAAGGAAGAAAAGATGGAGTTGTTTATTAACAACTTAATGGAGGAAATGAGTTATAGACTCGAATTACAATGTCCTCCCACATTTGAAAAATCCATAGAAAACGATCTGAAAATTGAGGAACCATTAGTCAAAAGAGGAGTTATCAAACATTTCAACTATAAAAATAACACAAATAACTCCTCCAATCAATACTCAAACAGTGATAAGCCAAAATTTTGGCAACAAAATCGAACCACAACTACTAATGAAACATTAAATAATTCCTAAAATGTCAAATTGGTTTTTAACTTGACAGCATCTACATCAAAGAATCAAAACAGTGATCAACTTGTCAAGTCAAAAATCATACAAAACAATGAGATCGTAAAAATGCAACCATATCAGAAACCATCAAATCGGTGAAGGTTCACACCTTTAGGCCAAATGATAGAAATGGCAATGAAAGAACTAGTCGCTAGTGGCCTTATCACTAAACGGGAAGCCTGATTATGGGATCCTAAGGTCAAACCACCATGGTGGAATGATGCTTATTATTGCAACTTCCATAACAACAAAGGTCACAAAACTAACGATTGTATGGAGTTGAAACATGCAATACAAGATTTGATTGACAACAATAAAGCATATGTGGAAACACTGCAAAACAACAACGATCACTCAGCTTTCAAAGACCCTTTGCCAAACTATGATAAAGGAGCATCATCATCTTCAAACAACAAAGGGAAGAATTTCAACCATATCTTTGACACCACCATCCTTTGCCAATCTGGAATAGAGAGTGATCACATAGTTGGTCACAACATTGATGGACCCAAAACCAACAACACTACTCCATTGGACTTGCTCCCGAACATATCAAACTCTGATAATCAAATCAATGTCTTAAAAACCAGAGAATGTCAAGAGCATCAACCAATAAAATTAATGACTAGGGGGCAATCCAAAGTCATGTTAAAAGGAATTGGGTCTACACACACAGTTCCACCTCCATCTCACTATAACATCATCGATCAACTGCAAAACATTCCTGCTCAGATATCGATACTAGAACTCCTTAAAATATCACCATCACATAAAGAGGTTCTCAAACAAGCTTTAGTTGCCACTACGGTACCAAAGAATCTAGAGGTGTGTCAATTTCAAGCTATGGTGGGACATTTGACTGCCCCACATTGTCTATCATTCTCCGAGGAGGATGATATCTTGCTAAACCATCCCCATAATAATGCACTCCATATTGAATTCTTAATCCATAATCACCATGTCAAGAGAGTCTTAATAGATGGGGGAGCTGGTCTAGATATTTGCACTCTCAATTTAATTCGTGCACTAGGATATTCAGATGATGCTATTGATTCTCACATAGAAATGACTATCAAAGCATATGATGAAGAAGAGAGATCATCTAAAGGCTTGATTGTACTACCCATCCAAGTGGGGCCCATGATGAAACATATCACATGTCAAGTGTTGGAGAAATAATTAACATACAACATTCTCTTAGGCCAACCATGGATCCATGAAATGCAGGCTATACCTTCGACATATCATCAATGTTTGAAGTTCCCAATAAATGGATGAGAGGTGACTATATCCGCTGATTACAATCATCCTCAACATTGTGACACCCTTAGGATCTCTCAAGATACCTTCATACCACACAACAGGGAAGCATCATCATCCAAAGATGAACAACATCCAAGCATCACTACTAAATGGGTAGAGAAGAAGGGTAAAGAAAAAGAGACAAGTCCTATTGAAATTCAATCAACAAATAAACTAGATCAACAAACTTCTTTATCACACAAGTTCCAAGAGAAATTCCAACTAAAGGAAAAAGGAATGGGAACATATTCTATCGAGCAATCACTTAACCTATCATAGTGAATGCCATCTCCTAGAACATATGGTCAACTATCTATGATCAAGTCTCAAACAACATTACCAGTTACAGCTCTAGATGAAAGGTTTGTCAAAAAGGGTACAATAGAGGATGAAACAAGCAACAAAGCAATCCTAGATTGGCTATACAAAGATGAGGAACCCTCTACATTAGATATCAGTATCAAAAATGTCACCATCAACACTGATAAATATGGCAAAGGAAAAGCTAGTTTAGAAAAAATGGGGTATGAAGGACAAGGACCCATTGGATTAAGAAAGGATGGAATCACAAAGCCTATTACACCCCTCACTCTCCACACAAAAGAGAAGCCAGGACTAAGATACTCTGAAGAAGAAAATCAGGAGCTAACAAAGATAGCTATAGTAAATGTCCTTCAGTTCAGGGATGGCTCCGAAATAGGCTCAAATGAATATGAGTGGGCATTTTCTTCCGATCTATTTTTCATTGATATGCAAGTTGATGTAATTCAAAAATATGCACCTACATGTGAGGAGCACCAAGGTTCTGGGTCTAGAACACTCATGGAAGGGTCACTAAATATCGATGATTCTAGTGGGGACAAGCAAACTTCGAGTGGACTAGCCGATCTTGAAGAAAGTACCATCACGAACCTCGAATTTCCAATTAATGACTATGATGAAATGGCTGTCCAAACCCTTACATCCATCACCTTGAATGAATCTGATAACCTCATGCCACTAATCCATCCTGAACTCATTGACTGGGAACCTGTCGAACCTTTGAATATACCAATATTTACAAATGATGATGCCATCGTAAACTTCCTATGTCATGGTGAACCTGAAACAAATTCTGGCTGTAATACTCATAACATCACGACTTGGTAGGAGGGTGTCAAATCTTCCAGTTGGAAAAATAACAATAGGGAAAATAGATCTAATGGTGAAAACCATTCTATGGCAGCATTAGATCTGGAAAAAGTAAAAATAAAGAACGCATCTAACAGTGAAAACCTTTCTGAGGCACTGAAGGATGGAAGATTTGACACTCTTCCAGAACACTATCATGAGCGATCATTAGTCCTAGTGGAACCAGCATAGTTATTGTAGGTATAGACACCGAAAATTGGTCTAGGCCTGCAAGTGCATATTTGACATAATTTTCTATAGTCCATGGTCATGATTAAATAATTTCAATTATTTAATTAACCTCTCTAACACATATTTCCTATATTAATTAAATATCCCTTTTTAATTAATTCATTAATTCATAAATAACCTTTATTCACCTTGATTAATTAAATAAATCATATTTGTTTAACTATGTCCCTAACTAATTAATTCTTCCTTCTTAATTAAATATGTATTATTTAATTAAACCCCCTTTATCTATCAATTAAAAATATTTATTTAATTATTCATTTAACCTCCTTTATCTATAATTAAATATTTATTATTTAATTATTCAATTCCACCCTTTTCGAAAGTCAAATTAAACAAATTATCTTTATTTATTTAATTAAATCTTTTATTTTTGAATGTTGAATTAAATTAACATTTAATTCATTTGTGTCACATTCCTCTATCAATCAGTTATCTAATCGTTCACTTACCTTCTGACTTGAGATCTATTTTTAGTTCTCCAGTTATCTTTGGATTTAACATCTGGTTATCTTTGCGAGTCGACTCTTTGTCACAACTAGTCAATTAACTAGTTCTAACTTATATGCATGTATGCATCTATTAATTAAATATATATTATTTAATTAATTAATTAAATTATGCATTCGAATTCCTCATCTTCGAGTTTTGACTTTGTCTTTGAAATTCAAAGTGTATTTCTTCTATTTTCGAAGATTCTTAACTAAAGATTAAGATCTTGTTCTATTTTTAGTCTTTTCTGACTCACATTCTATCTAAGACAGAACTCATATCGCATGGCATTCATCAATCCCATCCATCGATTTCTCTTTCAATCTGAGTCGATCGTTCAAAAACCCGAAATCTATAAAATGGCTTGTCATTATCATTATTCCTCCTCCCGAAGTCACATATTTTTGAGAAGAGAGACTATTCTTCGATATTTTTCTTAGACACTCGACAAAGCTATACTTGCATTCAAACACATAAATCTAAGGGCAAGAATACTAAAAAGGCAAAATGGAGAAGAACAATCGAGATAATTCGAAGGGATGAACGTATATTCGGTGAGATCATTTTGGTTTTATTAGTTTAGTTTATTTCCTCATTCTTTGTTGTTAGATTTTAGATTTTAGATTAGGATTTAACTTTGTTTATCTAGTCATGCTTGCAGAAAAATCTATGATGTGAAATTTGGTGAAGCCGACGTGAACATGCTTCAAAATCCATGCATCTTTTTTTCATTTTTTCATTTTTTTGTTTTTTGTTTTCTGGTTTTTAACATATTTTCCTACGGTGTAGCACATCTGTTTAGAAAAGCAACGCATCTGCATCATGAACTGCATCCATTAAACACAGAGCTGCATTCGCAGTCATGAACCGCATCCGCGAGGTAAAAAACCGCATCTGCCTGTCAACAAATTCGTGAACCACATCCGCCTGTCATCAAGAACCGCATCTGTGGCTTCAAAGGCCGCATCTCGCTGGTAAAGTTTTTTAGTTTTTTTCATTGATTTATGTACATTCATATTTTCATTTTCACTTTTGAAGCTATTTTGATTTTTGCTAATGGTTGATTTCAATTGTGTTAAGGAGGAATAACATATTGTTTGCAAGACGAAGTGTAGAAGACAAAAAAAAAAAAAAACCATGAACTACTGATAAATTTGCATGCAGGACCTAATGACTATGTGTTTATTTATTTAGCAAATTTTTCTTTGGTAGAGAGACAATTGTCATGGAGCTTAAAAGAATTTTCTATTTGGTAGATAGATAATTGTCGTTTGGATTAAAAAGAACCATTGTCTTCTTTGTTTGGTGCTTTACACATATCTGTAACCTTTATGATTCAGTACACCAAAGTATCCTCTCCCCTTGCATAGTCATGTGATCCTGGGTGTAAGAGAAACAATTGCTGACTCTAGAACTTGGGCTTGTCTTGGTGGGAAAAATTACTCACCCCAAGATGACTTAGACTGGTAGCACGCTAAAGCCAAGGGACTTCTAGCCGGTATATGAAAGAGGATTCTTGGGGAAAGCCCACGAATCATGCGCACTATTCTGATGAGATGGACAGAAATGGACTTGTTGTGCACTTTTTGTACACACGCCCCACTGAATGTGGGGACCCTCTTTCTTCACTCTTGGTGTTTTGACCCTTTCTTTTGGGGGGTTTTTTGCTTGGTTGGGTTTGTGCTTTAATGACCTTCTTGCTAATTGAAGTCGCATTTTTTTGAGTTGTATTGAAAATTTGAAGTTTTGGCTCTATATCGGGATTTTCACTGTTTTCGAGAAAATACGCCTGGGCCAGATTCTCTCGGTTCCCTCTCATTATCCAAAATCGGCCTTTCACACTACCTTTGAGAAAGTCTGTACATCCCGGATTTCCCTGAAATCTGTGGCGGTGTCGAATCCCCAAAATCCGCAACTATGTCGAATTCCCAAAATTCTTTGTGGTTGCTGCTATCTTGTCGGGTGCATTAATGACGTTTGTACGAGGTTATTTGGGGCTTTGATATATCGATATTTTGAGAAGTGATTGATCATTTTGAGTTGTGCATCTGCTATCATTCAGGCTTGTGAGTTAAGGTTCTTGGTATTTTGCTGGGCATTTGGATCCTCAAGGTTATTTGGGCTATTCGTTTTCTTTTGGGGTGCGTGGGTTGTATCCAGTCTACATCAAGTGGTTATTTATTAGTTTCCTTTAGCATAATCCTTGCACTTCTATGGTATGTATATGCACCCTGTTTTCTATTGTTTTTGATTCCTTTTCACCGTTTTGCTTGGGAGTCTTTTACGATTTCCTGGTCTTTCTGGGCGTGCATCATCATTGTGCATTTTGGGGTTTTATTTTGTGCACCAGTTCATTTTGATTGATCAAATGTTTATGCTTCATCTAGTGTTGTTTCACTGTGGCTTTGAGTTTTCCATTTTGGTGAATCACCGAGTCATTTGCACTTTTATGGTAGACGTTTAGGGTTCCCAACCTAGGGCATGGCCGTTTGTTCTCGAAATTGCTAAGAAATGGGTCGTCAGTTCACGTTTTATTCATTAAGGTCCTAGGTCAGGTTGGTTTCAGATTTCTAGTTTGGGTCCAGAGTGATTTGAATCGCTTTGACAAAAGTAGTCGAGATATAGACAAGTTTGGGTTTTTGAGGTCTTTGTGGAAATTCGCCTCCCTCGGATTTTCCTGATTGCTCTATCTCTTCTTCTTTTGTCATCTTTCTGTCGGATTTCATTTGATTTCACCAAAATCTATTCCATCCGGATTTTCCCAAGGTCTGTGGTTGGGTCATTTTATCGATGATAAGCTTTGATACTGTTATATCTAGATTTCACCAAAATCCGTTCCATCCAGATTTTCCTGAACAATTCGTAGCCCTTCATTTTCCCCGAGTTAGTCAGGACTATTGTTGATTTCACCAGAATCTGTCTCCAGCGGATTCTTCTGGATGTTTTGGGAGATGTTGAATTTAATGGTTATGGATTGTGGGTATCTTTGTAATACATTTGATTAATCTAAGGAGCTTATGCTAAGTATTCTTAATGCTTTTCCTTGGTTGAATTGGTGATTTAAATGATGTTTTGGGATTTAGTGTGTTTGGTTCGCTAGAATCCGCCTGGCTCAGATTTTCCCAAAAATCCTTCCCAGTGCAGAATCCACGAGGGGGGCTGAATCCCAAACTTTGATATAATGATCTTTTGCACTTATTGTTTCTGATGGATCTAATTATATGTTATCTTCATGTGCTTGCAGGCGAGTTCAAGACAAAATGTTGTTGGTCGAGGCAAAGGAAAGTCAACTAACCTTGGTGCAGAGGCATCTGCCATCTCAGATGCAGAGAAGGTTAAGTTAGACATGAGGAGCAGAGTCCCTAAGAGTAAGATAACTTCAATTTGGTCAGGAATTACGGATACCAATGTTGGTATGTGGGATTACGAGGAATTCAAGGCTGAGATATCAGCACCTAACCTTCCTCTGTTATCAAGGAGAATGGTGGACTCCGGATTGGCCCATGTGGAAAGCTTTCCTTCTACAGTACAGTGTTATGAGCTGGTGCTAGAGTGTGCTAGGAATTATGATAGGAATACATAGAGGATTATTGGCCCTCAAGGTAGGATTCTTGTAGGATTCAGTCCAGTCTCCATTGCTACAACCTTTGACATGCGTGACAGGTCCCATGTGGTAGGCTTTGACAAGGATGGGCCTAAGAAATTTTATGAAGAAGACATGGTTAAGTCCCAAAAGGTGATTAACTCTTGGCTAGAGAAGCCTAAATCTCACTTCTCTAAGTTTCCTAAGAAACTGTTTAGGCTTAAGTTCAAGAGAGAATATTATAATGTTATCACTCTTCTTAGTAGGCTGGTAGGATTGAAAAGTGTAGGGATTTTTGAGACTTGGATGTTCCATATAATTGCTAGAATGGAGCAAGGATTTGATTATCATTGGGTAGGTGCCATAAGTAATGTGATCCATGAGCAGTTGTGCAGTGTCTTGCAAACCAAGACTTTTACTATGACTTCCTATCTAGTGTATTCATTGGCAAGACTTCATCCGTATAAGGGGTTGAGCACTAGAGGTATCTTTGGGCAGGATGCTAACTATGAGGTATATCCATAGTTGCACTTAACTGGTGGGAGTTATAGGAGATCAAAGAATGCCTTCACTATGTATATCACCAGATTGCTCCAAGGTGCAGAGCATGTTAGAATCTCAGACAAGGAAAAAGAACTGATAGGAAAGTATGGAGCTTGGTTCATTTAGTTCCCCACCTTTTCATACATCAGAATTGATGGTTTTCAGATGGCTCCCTATAGATTGCCAAGGTATCCTACGGATCACATCATTTTGCTAGAAGTTGTTAGGCAAATCTATGATTTTGATAATGTTGTAAAAGGAGAAATGCATAAGACAGGTTTTGGGAATGATTTCCCTTTGAAGATAGGAATGGGTGAGGTTTGTGCCTCTATTTAGTTTGCTCATGCTGCTGAAGAAGAAATGGGTACTCTTGGTCTTTCCTTCCACACCAAGAGAACAAGATTTGATATAACTGGCAAAGCTCAAAAGAAGGCCAATAGGGATTATAGCCATAAGCCTCAAATTGAGGACTATTGGGTTAACCTCCCTGATGAGTTTGAGGTGAGGAAGAAGAAGTTTTCCAGACTGCCAGTGGACTTGGTAAGGTTGTATAATGTAAAGGCCATCCCGGATCAGATTGAAGAGGATGGAAATGTGATTCAAGGTCATGTTTATGAGGTAGTAAAAGATAAACCAGTTGGGGAAGTTGATTGGTTGGAAGAGGAAAAGAATGATTTGGATCAGGTCATGGCCCCAGTAATTAAGTACACCAAGATGTGGCTGAAGCACAAAATTCTAGAACTAGAAAGTGAGGGTGTTCCATGCACTTATGAACTAATGAGAGATTTGGAGTCCCATTCTACTTCTAAGGGGTCACTTGAGCCAGAACAAAAGGGAAAAGGAAAGGTAGATTCTCCTTTCAAAATTCAAGTAAGGGAAGTCCAACCGGAGAAGGAGGCAAAGGTAGGAAAATAGAGGAAGCCTGTTGCTAAGAAGAGGAAACATGCCTCTAGGAAAGAAGTTGAGAAGAATAAGGGAGAAGTAGGGGAAGCTGAAAGTGCCCCACTATTTGAAAAGAGAAGAACTATAAGATTGTCACAAAAAGGGGAAGAGACTCTTAAGATTGACAACTAATTAAGCCACCAGTGGTGGAGGTGGAAAGTTCAGGGGAAAGGACACAAGTTTACATGAGGAGGTCAAGGACTCCTTCCCCAAAGGACATTGCAACAATGGAGGTCTCAGTCAGCATTCCTATTGTCGAATCGTTGAATGTCTCTATCTCTCAGGATGCTGGTAGTCAACAGGAAGAACCAAAGAAAGGTGAAAGTCCTAAGGGTTTGCAGGAAGAGGAATTTTAGGAGGGAGATCTCTTTAGGGTAGAGGTAGAAATTGATAAGGTATTGAAGTTTCCCTTGGTGGCATATGCAGATTCGCCTGTAGAGGAGCAAGTGAATAAATCCCCTCAACAAGAGGAAGTAGTGACTAAAAATTCATCACCACCCCGGGTTGTAGAAGAGGAAAAATTGCAATAGGAGGAGAATCCAATTGTGGATGTTCCTAGAAGCTTGAGTGTGGAAAGGCATGCACCTGTTGATCAACAAGAGAAAGAACAGGATAAACAAACCATAGTACCTGTTGGGTCCACTATTCTGGATTGGCTGGAGAAAGGCTTAAAGAGTAAAATGGTAATAGTGGAGGATGCTCCTCCTAATTGGGATGTCCTTATGGCCAATGTGGAGAAGGGGAAAACTAAGAAGAAAGCAAGGGTTGTCTCTTGAATTGAAAGAGATGGATTAGGTAATAGAGTGGCTCATATTGCTACCCCTACTCCCCACAAGGATAGGGACAATGTGACTGCCCAAGAATATAATGTGCAGACTATTGATTTGGGACATGCTACCGTGGAACAGGATATTGAAGAATATGAGGGTTCCAGTGCAGTGATCGTGGGGAGATTAAAGAAGGCAGTGCAGAACAGGCATGAATTGGAAGGAGAAAATGAAAAACTAAAAAGATACTTGCAGGAATTGATGAAACCTTTGTAGGCTATTGGTTCCTCCTCTTCTATTGTAGGATTCCTTCCCCAGGAGATAATCTTTGAGTTAGAAAAGATGAAGGGCACCTCACATGCTACAGTCACTTGGTTGCAAGGTGTTCAAGAAAAAGGGGATGAAGCTATCAAAGGCATTTTGTCCACTACAGGAGATGCTACAAGGTCGGTGACATTGCTGAAGACTGTGTTGGCTCAAGATAAGGAAGATACTAACTTCCTACTCCAGAAAGTTACTGCAATTATGGGATTCACCGAGGTTGAATTGGTAAGATGTGGGATTCTTCCCCTTCCAATGGTTTCTGAACCTTGGGAGTGGTTTGAGATCCTTCTCATGAGATAGAGGGCCTTGAAGAAGGTCAATAAACATGTAAGACAAATTGAGGATGCTCTAACTAATGTGTATGACAAATGCATTGCTTTCTTCGAAGTCATGACTAGAAGGAAAAAGTTTGCTTCGAAGCATTTCAGCTTAGAGCAGCTTAGGGAATGGTGGAGAGATGTATATTCTCCAATTAGAGAAGGGTCAGTCACTGAACATCAGCTAGATGATGCAACAACATACACTGTGTTAGAACTATAAAATCTTGAATTTTTTTTAGTCTATTGTATGTAAGAGTTTCCAGCAGAAAGTCCTTATCATAGACATAAAATCCCCTCTTTGGATTGTCTTGCTCATTTTTGTTATGTGACCCATCTAGAAAACCACAAATATATGTGTCTAAAGAAGCAATGGGTGAGGTTTTCAAATTGGAAGGGTTTTGCAATGAGGAAATCAGCTGCGAAGAATTGGAAAAGGAATTTTCAAGAATGGATACAATCTATAAGGGTTGGAGGTTGCCTATTCATAGAGTTAAAAAAGGTAGCAAATCAAAACCTTTGCAAGATAGTGAGGGGCCTCCTTATCATGTAGATTTGTTTGAACCTTACATGAAGTACACATATTTCTCAGTGTGTCAAGTCTTAGGGATGGATTCCCTGGAACTCATGTCAATTATGCCAATGATTATCACAGCAGATATTCAGTATCATAACTCTAGGCCATTCGATTATGATTCATATATTGTGAGGGAGCTTGACTCAGGACTAATGGCTATAAAGAGTGGAGCTTCTATTGTTCATCTTAGACACTATTCGTTGTTGATGCACTTGGTACTGTATTTTGGTCAGAAGTTGGGAGTATGGCCTCCAAAAATGAGAGTCTTTCAAATTGGTAAGGAGGGTGAGGCATTGCCTATTCAGCTATGGACTGCTATTTGGGATAGCAGGTTTGCCAATTCTAGTTTCATCCACTTTGAGGAATACTTTGTGAAAACTTTGTACAGGTTGTATAAGTATCCTTGTAACTATTCATTGACTAATGAGATTAAAAGGTTTCTTCATCCCAAAGATTTCAATGGGCCAATTGATCATAATTGGCGTGAATGGTATTTTTTGGAAGGAGCTACAATGATCAGGGTGTATGGATTTGAAGGTACCTCTTTTATTCCACCAAAGACAGTTCCAAACAGAATTGCATATTTGGAAATTGTTAGACAAATGGATTAAAACAATATGATGATTTTCAGTTCTTATGGGAAGCAGGCTTTTATGCCTAGTACATTATGCTTTGGTGATTTCACTATGTTGGCCAAGGAGGGATATAATTCACTCCATGATAGGTTATTGCATTATAATATGAAAAGTGGACCACCCAGGAAAAACTTTGACCGTGAAGGATATATGAATTCAGCCAAAGAAAAGATTAACTTTGGAAGGTATTTGCATGTACCTTATCCTTTTGATGATATGATCAGGAATTTGGATGAAGAGGAAGCAGAGGTGGTGGTTGAGAGCTATAACCGAGGGTTACAAGATTTGGGGCCATTGTCTTCTGGAGATGAGGAAACTCCAATGGATGAAATGCCACAGAGCAGAACAAAGAAAATATCTAGGTTGAGGACTCAACAGTATGTTTTCCCAACTAGAGAACAGAGTATCGAAAGTGGTGATATTGATGCAAGGAATATACAAATCTTTTGTTTTAGATGATGAGTTTATAAATTCCCCAGAGTTCAAAACATTCTTGTATAAACTGAAGGGGAAAGAAATAAGAGAAGATGTTGGTGCTATCACTTTTGGGAATGAAGAGCAATTATTGGATCAATTGAGAAAATGCGTGGATGATGAAATGACAAATATGACTCCTGAAAAGGGGAGGAAAATGTTGGAGAATGCTAGTGTCATTATCTTTCCTGGACTTGATTTGAACTCTGCATTGGTGTTTGATAGCTTCTTAAGAGATAGTAGCAATACACACAAACTTGATAAGGAAAAGGTGATAGAGGTGTATGCAGGTTCTAAGTATAATACCGATGAGAGATCGTTGATGATATGGGCTTTGTATCCCCCTCATAGGAAATCATTGGTGATTGATACAGAGAAGCCATTTGGCCATGTAATGACCCTAAAGGTTTGAGAGGCTGATCCTGTGGTTACTGCAGAGATTGGGATAAACATTGCAAAATTGAATAAAGCACAGATCCAGGCACTGATAAGAGAAAGAGAAATGTATAAGACAAGTAATGAGAGAATGATACAAGAAAATGATAGATTGAAATACTTGGTTGGTGTTTTAGTTGATCTAGCCAAAATGCTCACTCAAGGAGAAAGCTCTTAGGCTAAAGATTATTGGATAGGGTCAAGTGCCTATAATCAAGGAAAGTATGATGCAATTGTTGCAATTGTTAAGAGGAGGCAGGATAATTTGACATCCTGGTTGAGCAAATTATGGGGAGAATATTCTAGTACTCTGACTACATTGAAGGAGCATGACAGGATGGAGGGATGAATTATGGAGAAGTTTCATGAATTGGCCAAGAATGAGGAGGCTAACTGTACTACACTTGGAGCTGTGAACCATATTATCAGTTGCCATCAAAAATTCTATAAGGAATTGCTGGGGGATAAACAAGGATTAGTTTAAGCTACCAAGAAGACTGTGGTCACATTCTCTGATGCTAGAGGGGAGTTGAAAGATGCCACTAGATGGAAGAATGAATGTGACACAATATTGAACGGAATCATGAAGATAGCTTCTGCAGAGAATACAACATTAGAGGAAGTGAGCAAGAAAAATGAGGAAATGATCAAGATGGAAATCACGATCATGAATGTTGTTGAGGATGTGGATACATATAAGTGTCAGAATTACTTGGACTACCTCTCTACGACTCACTTGTGGCTAACTAAAACTTAATTAGTCGCTATCTTTTGTTTCAAATTCTATTTTTTGCTTTTTCCATAAGGACGCATCCTTTTGTATCCTCGATGTATAAATGTCCATTTTGAAAACAATATGAAAAAAGGATTTAGATAGAGGATAAAAAAGAGATGGCAAGATACAATTTTTTGGGGAAAAGAACGAGACTGGTTGTAGATGTAAAATCATGGAGATATCAATAAAATTATAATATGATGGTGTGATGTTTTTTGGTATTGGTTGTTTATGATCTATGTTGAAAATTATTATTGAAGCTATCTCTGTAATGGTGTTTTCTGGTTATTTGAATTAGTGTAAACAAGTTTTTACCTAGTTCGTCTATGCACATTTGCTGCATCTATATGATCAATTAATTTTTTCTTTCCAGTAAAGATTAAATTCTCTGAATTGATCATAGTAATTAGGGAATGTCAATTGGATTATTAAGAAGAACTCAATATTCACAATCTTGCATGTTTATACAAGTTATAAACCATATAAAATGTTAAACAACTGGAAATATCTGCCAGAATAGGTAAACTTGTTTTAGATTTCTCTTGACTCTGTGAACCATATAAGGCACTAGTCTCTCATTTTTTGGTTTCATTCACATTTCTTCATCTGTTAACTGAATATTAGGGTTTAGTTTTTATTATTGATGTACATTTTATACCAAATTTGTTTATTTTATCCATTTCAATCTGCCATCATGAACAAATTAGAGCAATAGGAAAAGATTAAAAGTTGAGTCTGCTCAAATCAACCCAGGTATACCCGGCTAGGTCTAGCAGCACCGAATGAGTAGAAGGTTTAATTATTTCAAACCTTGTTATGTTACCCTAAAGCGTTATGAAAGCTTGGAAAACTTTCATGGTTTAGACCTACGTTTTTGAGAGCTAACAAATTGGCGACTCTGTTGGGGAACAACAAAGAGTCCGCACCTTAATTATAGAGTCAAAAATCCTATATACAGACTCCATTGGGAATAATAAGTAACAATCTTTTTCTCACTTTCAAAAAAGTGAGTGGCGACTCTAATTTGAACATTGCAATATGAATGGAAGAAGATATCAATTTAGGGGGGGTCATTCCGGAGCTCCTCCTAGTGATAGTAGGTGGATGCATAAAGATAATAAGGTTGACAAGGGTAAAGGGAAAAATGAGGACATGTTCTTGACAAATAAAGACAAATCATCAATACCTTTTGGTGATAATTGTTTTGACAAATGGAAAGATAGTTCAAATGAAGAGCCTTGTACCCCAGAGGATTTGAGGAATCCTTTTTACAACTCTCAAAAACAAGCTGAATTTGAAGCTAGACTCGAAGCTGAATGACTCAGAGTTCAATATGAATATGACCAAAAAATGCTGGGTAATCAGAATGGACTTAATAATTAGGAAATTCATCAAGAAGATTATGAATCTTTAACTTATGATGAAATTAAAGCACAGTTTGAGTCTCAGAAAAGGGAGAGGGAAGAGCAAGAAAAAGCCCAAATGATTCAAGGAATAAGAGAATTCAAATTGCAGAAATCCCAAAACATTGCTCATGCATCTGGTTCTTCCCCAAAGTATATACAACCCCATAAATAGAGTAATCATGGTACTGGGTATTTTGAACCACCAAGGATCCCTCACCCTCAAATTGGGAATCAATATAGATAGCCAAATCATCCACCGCATATTCCCACACAACACATAAATAATTATCCACCTCCTGGTTAGCATCATGTGCCACAACAAAATTTACAATATAATAACCCTATGTACCATTATCAGTATACTACTATGATCAGCATATTTGATTTGGCAAGGTTTCAGTTGTACCCTTATCCTATGGATGGTTCTTGGAGAAATTTGGTGCCTAAATTCACAGGGAGTAATGCAATCACTGCCGAAGATAATTTAAGGAGTTTCAATGCTTTTGTTCAGGATTTGGATGTACCTTATGAAGATTTGCATATGAGGTTATTCATGATGTCCCTTATTGAGGAAGCTAGGGATTGGTTCAATAGCCTAGAAATAGCTTCTATTTATTCCTTTCAGATATTTCAAGATCAATTTCTTGAACAATTTGGGAATCTAAGTGCACCAGATGCTGCTCTCCATGAACTAATGAGAATTCAGAAGGGTCAGAATGATTCAATTTTTTATTTTAATAGAAGATTCAATAAATTGCAGAATATAATATCTCTTGGATCAAAGTTACTAGAATCCATAGCATTAAGTGTTTACCTGAATGCATTTGACCCTAAAACAGGGTATGAATTGAGAAACAGGTTCCCAAGGGACTTAGCTGAAGCACAAAAGATAGCATTAACAATTGAGAACAATAGAAAGGCCACTGGGATAATGAATAAAAGAGACAACCCTAGGGCTCTTCAACAGAACAATAATTATCAATATAAGCAGGAGAACACATATAGGAAGGATAGGCGTAGGTTGCATGATATGCCTTACAACACAAATTGGAAAGATGGAAAACCTATGATAGACAGACCTAGAGACAAGGATACTCCTGATCCATTGAGAAAAAAGGGAACATATATGGTGAATAATAATTATTTTTGTGAAGCTTGTGATAAACCACATTCCCCTGAGTATTGTGTTGTAGCCCAGAGGATGCAAGAGGAGGGAGTGTTAATGGGAGATGGTGGAGAAGATCACAAGATCTACTTGACTCCAAATGCTCTTCACCATGTTGAGGAAAGATATTCATCTTCGGAGGAAGGAGGTTATGAATATGATGTTGCACAACAAAGGTACAAGATCCATATGGCTGAGCAGCAAGTCTTTTCTAATTCTAAGGATGATTGTGTAGATCCACAACCTATTGAGGTTCCCACTCATAGTAATGTGAGGATACTTACTAATGAGGAAATAGAGAAATTAACTGTTGCTGCAGTTGAAGAAGCAAAGAGTAAATACTGGTTGAGAAATAGGATAGTAAATGAGAAGGAAGGTGTCCCTAGGGGTATCTTTATGAAGGATCATAAAGTTGTACAAGGAGTTTCAAAGAAGATTGAAAACAAACAATGTGAAGGAAGCAAACAAAATCCTATCCAAAAGGATGCAGTAAAAGAATTACACAATGAAATTCAAAAGACAGATCTGCCAGGTAGAAGAGAAAAGGAAGATAATAAAGGAGAAACATCAAAACAAAAGAAAGTGATTAAAGCAGAAGGTTCTTCTTTTGATTTCACTCAAGCCTTGTCTCAGGTAAAGATGTCTATCCCACTTCTTGAAATGATGAAAATTAAAGAATACAAGGACAGTGCAGTGCAATTGATAACAAATGAAAGTGAAAAACATGTAGCTTTTGAAAATAAAGTGCCTGCTAAAAATAAGCAGGATAAAGTGAACATTCCAGAAATTTGCTTGAGTAATGTGTTGACAAGTCTACCACAACTTGATCCTCTCTTTACTACATTACTCATAAATAAAAAATTAGTGAGGAATTACATGATAGATTCTGGTGCTGCCATGAATATTATGCCAGTAGGAGTGATGAAATAGCTAGGCATGTGGGTGGATACATATGAAGGAAAATGTTATGCAATGGATAATCGACCTATTCCTATGGTGGATATAATGAAAGATGTAGAAGTCAAGCTAGTTGCTTACCCTCAAGTAGCTTATAATATTGATATAATAGTAATAGAAACCCCTCCTCAATTCGGTATGATTTTATCAAGACAGTGGACAACAGCTATTGGTGGAAATGTCCAATTTGATCTATCTTATGCAACAATTATAGTAAATGGCCAAGAGGTGAAGTTGTACAGGGAACCAAGGATGAATCGGCTTATTGATTATGTGCCAAAAGATCAAATCAACTATTTTTATAATGTTGATCTTAGGAGTTTCAATATAGAGCCAGCACAACCAGAATTGATTAATAGTGATCCTATTGAGAAGCATGCTGCACAGAAGCACAATGGTGTGCGGAAAATGTATTTTGATGGAGCCTACAACCAAGAAGGTAATGGAGCTGGGATAGTATTTGTTTTTCCTGAAGGTATTACATTTAATTATTCATTCCTATTAACTTTTGAATGTACAAATAATGTGGCAAAATATGAAGCTCTATTAACTAGGCTGAATATAGCGGTGAAGCATAAAATCAAGTTGTTGGCTGTTCTAGGAGATTTAGAGTTAGTTTTCTTGCAAGTTAGGTCAAAGTATACAGCAAAAAGCAAAAGACTAAAGCAATATAGAAATGATGTGTGGGATACAATTGATTTGCTTGATGCCTTCTCAATTGAGTGGGTAGAAAGGTTGAAGAATATAATGGCAGATTTTCTAGCTAATGTAGCGTTGAAGAAAGATGATATTACATTGGCTGGAGTGTCACAAATTGAACTCAAGACTAGGCCTGTTGTGCCTGATAATGTATATAATTGGCAAGTGTTTAATGATGACACTGATCTTTTGAAATTCCTTCATTGTATAGACCAATATGAAGCCCAAGAAATCGACTTCAATGCCTTTGTTGAGGAAGTTGATGGAAAAGAAATAGTGTTTGGGAAGGAGATTTTGCAGCTTAAGACAAATAAACTTCCTAAAGGCTTGGTGGCACTTGAGAGGGTATATGATGGAAATGATCGGTCTTTAATGAAGCAAACACTAGTTGGAAAGGATGATATTGAGGAAATTAATTTGGGAACTGAGATGGCACCAAAAAAGGTGTACATTGGTAAAAAGATAAGTCCTGCAATTAGAAAAATGATGATTGATTTGTTGAGAAAGTATAAACATGTATTTGCTTGGTCTTATGAGGATCTAAAAGCATATAGAGAAGATTTGTTTCAGCATGAAATACCATTGAAAATAGATGCTAAACCATTCAGACAAAAGCAAAGACCTATAAATCCAACTCTAGAGCCTAAAATGCAAGAGGAATCGGTGAAGCTCAAAGATGGTGGAATTGTTAAGCCTATCAGACATTCAACGTGGGTTTCAAATTTGGCCCCTATCAGAAAGAAAAATCAAGATATCAGATTGTGTGTAGACTTTAGAGATTTAAACATAGCATCCCTTAAAGACAATTATCCTCTGCCAAATATGGAGGCCATATTACATAAGGTGATAGGCTGCGAGTTGTTGTCTATGATGGATGGATTTTCAAGGTATAATCAGGTCAAGGTTAAAGAGTCTGAACAATACAAAACAACATTCACGACTCCTTGGGGAACATATGTTTATCTGAGAATGCCATTTGGTCTCACTAAAGCAGGGGCGACTTTTCAAAGAGCCATGGATGGGGCATTTGTTGATTTGATCAATATTCTCATGTTGGTGTATCAGGATGACCTCACTGCTTATTCCAAGAAGGCTGAAGATCATGTTTATCATTTGGAAAAGGTATTTATAAAAGCTCTTGAATATGGTATTAGCTAAAACCCCAAGAAGTGTAATTTTGCAGTTACAAAGGGTAAAATTTTGGGACATATTGTTTCAAAGGAAAGGGTTAGGATAGATCCCGAAAGGGTTGAGGCCATTGATAAAATTCCCATGCCTAAAAGTGTTAAGGCAATACAATCATTCTTTGGACAGATAAATTTTGTTAGGAGATTTGTATCTAACTTTGTTGAGATTGTTAAACCCATAGCAAGAATGTTGAGAAAAGGATAGAAGATAGAATGGACTGCAGAGGCTTTGGATGCTTTTGTATCTATTAAGCAACCCATCAAGGAGGCTCCTGTTCTTAAGTATCTTGATTTTTCAAAGCCTTTTCAGATTTTTTCATTTGCCTCAATGCATACTGTTGCAGCTGTTATGCTGTAGAAGAATGAAGATGGTCATGAACAGCTTGTATCTTTCTTCAATAAGTCCTTACAGGGGTTTGAATTAAAGTATGATATAATGGAGAAGCAAGCATTTGCACTGATGAAAGCTGTAAAAGCTTTAAGACCATATCTTGTTGGAGCTAAGGTGGTCGCTTATGTTCCTCATGCAGTAGTCAAGGATATTCTGACACAGTCTGAAGTAACAGGTAAAAGGTGCAAATGGATCAACAAAATCCAAGAATTTGACATGGAGATACAAATTACTAAACTAGTCAGAGGTCAGGGTTTGGCTAAACTAATGGTAGAGGCAAACATTGAAGCAAATCAGATTTGCAATGTAGAAGAAGAAAATGTAATTGCAAGCATTGAACATACTCAGTGGTATGCAGATATCATGTATTATCTTAAATACATGAAGTGTCCAGAGGGAATGAATGACAACCAAAGAAGAACACTAAAGCTACAGGCATCTAGATATGTTTTTATGAATGGAGATCTATTTTGGAAAAATAGGGATGGTATATTATTGCTATGTTTGGATGAATTTCAATCTAAACATGTTTTGAGTGAAATGCACGAAGGGGTTTGTGGAGGAAATTACTCAGCAAAAACAACTGCTCAAAAAATTCTCAGGGCAGGATATTATTGGCCAAAAGTCTTTAATGACTCCTTTGCACATGTGAGAAAATGTGAAGCTTGCCAGAAATTCTCTAGAAAATTGAAGTATTAGGGGGCTTTGCCACTTCGACCCATGCAGGTTGATGCCCCTTTTCATCAATGGGGAAATACAAGAAAAATCAAGTCGGGGACATAGTTGGATATTGGTGGCAACTGATTATTTTACCAAATGGGTAGAGGCAATTCCAACTAAACAAGCTACAAGTAAGGTGGTGACATAGTTCCTAATGGATAATATCATTACTAGATTCGATACACCAATGAGGTTGATCACTAACAATGGAATGTGTTTTAGATCAAATGAATTCAGAGGCTTTTGTAGCACATATGGTATTGTCATTTCTTATGCAGCTCCTTATCATCCACAGGATAATGGACAAGAAGAAACTAGCAATAAGAGTCTTCTGAAGATTATAAGAAGGATGCTAGATCAGAACAAGAAGGCTTGGGATGCGATATTAAGACTGGTCGTATGGGCTGATAGAATTATGGTAAAAAATGCAATTGGGAAGTCCCCATTTGAGTTAGTATATGGAGCATAGGCCAGGATGCCTTTGCAGAACTTATTACTAGTTTATAAGTTTGTTCTTCAGGAAGATTTGGATATTGCTGATCCCATGGAGGAGAGGATGGAGCAGCTAGCTGAACTAGATGAAATAAGGAGAGTGGATCAAAATTAGAATATAAAGTTGCAGGCACAGATGAAATATTTATTTGACAAAAAGGAAAAGGATAGGAAATTTGGAGAAAGTGATTTGGTTCTGATGTGGAATGCAAGGTGCTAGGAAAAGGGAAAACATGGGAAGTTTGAATCCTTGTAGCTAGGGCCTTTTGTGGTGATAGGAAAGAAAGGCGAAGATTCATACTACTTGCAAAATATGGCTGGTGAGGATCAGGAATTGCCTGTGCATGGGCAATTTCTGAAACATTTTTTCTCTTAAAGTAACACAAAGGATTGAGGGTTTCTAGTGCATGGACAACTCCTAGTGATCCTCTTTAAAATTATTTCCATGCACATTAGTCTAGGATATAAAAGGAACAGGACTTGCAAGTACATGGACAATCCTGATTTTCCTTTTTTCAAATTTATTTTTCCATGTAAAGTAGTATAGGGTCTCATCATGTTCCATCATTCTGAGTTTGGTCTGGTCACCCAGAAATCTGAATCCTTGCAATGATCTTGCTATCATTCATCCCCAGATGGAGCCACTGTTAGAACTATAAAATCTTGAATTTTTTATAGTCTATTGTATTTAAGAGTTTCCTGCATTAAGTCCTTATCATATACATAAAATCCCCTCTTTGGATTGTCTTGCTTATTTTTGTCATGTGACCCATTTGAATCCATTTACCTCTTTTTATTTCATTGAAAGACCTATATCAGCAAGACATAGTAAAAGTCTCCTAGAGATATATTTTTCACTAACATGTATTTGTTGCAGACAATCGGCAAGACTTTTCTTTTGTTTTAGCAACTGAGAAGATTCATATCGGCATATGCTGGGGCATCTTTGTAGTGTCACGATGAATTCAATTGGTCTTGTTGACTAGCTTTGTGGAGGCGTCATTTCGGCTAAGCTAGTGGGTATTGGCATGAAGTCACGATGAAATCATTTTGTCTTGTCGATTGGCTTGTAAGAAAAAGTCTCAGTAAGACTTTGTTCGTCGGGGAAGGTCTTGGCGAAGTGACTCTTGTCTTGCTAAATTAAATACAAAGGGATCCAAAAAGCTATTGGAGAAAGTATTGGGGTCTTGCTAATTTGAAAGGTATGCCGATAGAGATATGCATCGCTAGGAGAAGAATTTTTTGACATAAGGTTTCACCGAAAGTTTGAAAGTTATATTGACAAGTAGCTCGGGGTGAGTTTCACTGAAATAGGAGTAATATGGAGGAGTGATATCGGTAAGACATTTGGCATCGATATAGGTCTTCCCGAAGGTTTATTGTCTTGCCAATGGGATGTATTTCTTCGGTGAGAAAACTTGGTGGACACGCTGAAATGAGAGTTCATCAGTGAAAGGGTGATTTTGTCTCAGCAACTATGGCTTGAAGAATGCATGTCGGTATGACACAATGAGGGCTATGTAACATCTCCCCGACTCGAAATTGTTATAGCGGCACAAAAGGAAGTGACAGTCATCATTTTTTGGATCCAAATGTTGGTAAGACCATTTTATGTCTTGGTGAAGGGTGTAATAGACGTTGCAAAAGGACTTCACCCCAGGTTTGAAAGTTTCTCATCGAAATGATAGTTGATGTGATAGTGCCAGTTTCAAATGGATTTTCATTCATGCTTCATTAATGGCATAACGGGATATAACAGTAAACGTTGTATCAATTCTTCAATTCCGAATTGATTGTAGGTGAATTGGCATGCTGAGCAGAGAACCGAGACATTTTCAGTCTAAGGAGCTCGAGTGAAATAGTGTTAGTGACTGTTCCTTGGTTTTTTACATTTTGATTCTATAAGCTTAAGAATGGAGTCCTCTGGTTCTGGGAAGGGTAAGGGTAGAAAGCTTGCTGTGAGTAGTTTGTCAAAAGGAAAGAAACAAAAGGTTGATATAGAGCATGAGGGCACTGAATGGAGGTTGAACCAAGACCTTATTGATCAATTACCTAGCTGGGGCCCAAAAGCTAGAAGGTCTGCATAGCTTAGGGAAGAGGTTGACAAACTAGATGACAAGTGCAAGTTCATAGGTGATGTTTGGACTACCATAAGAGGTTATGAACTTTTCAATTTCCATTACCATAGAAGAAACCATTTTGAACCAGTCTATAACCCATGGAAGTTGAATGTAGGGAAACTAGTGTGCCCTAATATTTTTGTAAATGCAGAATTAGTGAAGGTGCTTGCAGACAATTATGATCCAAAACATAAGGCTATATGTGACCCATCTGGAAAACCACAGATATATGTGTCTAAAGAAGTAGTGGGTGAGGTTTTCAAATTGGAATGGTTTTGCAATGAGGAAATCAATTGCGAAGAATTGGAAAAGGAATTTTCAAGAATGGATACAATCTATAAGGGTTGGAGGTTGCCTATTCATAGAGTTAAACAAGGTAGCAAATCAAAACCTTTGCAAGATAGTGAGGGGCATCCTTATCATGTAGATTTGTTTGAACCTTACATGAAGTACACATATCTCTCAGTGTGTCAAGTCTTAGGGATGGATGCCCCAGAACTCATGTCAATTGTGCCAATGATTATCACAGTAGATATTCAGTATCATAACTCCAATCCATTTGATTATGCTTCATATATTGCTAGGGAGCTTGATTCAGGATTGATGGCTATAAAGAGTGGAGCTTCTATTGTTCATCTCAGACACTATTCGTCGTTGATGCACTTGATACTATATTTTGGTCAGGAGTTGGGAGTATGGCCTCCATAAATGAGAGTCTTTCAAATTGGTAAGGAGGGTGAGGCATTGCCTATTCAGCTATGGACTGCTATTTGGGATGTCAAGTTTTCCAATTCTAGTTTCATCCACTTTGAGGAATACTTTGTGAAAACTTTGTATAGGTTGTATAAGTATCATTGTAACTAATCATTGACTAATGAGATTAAAAGGTTTCTTCATCCCAAAGATTTCAATGGGCCAATTGATCATAATTGGGGTGACTAGTATTGTTTGGAAGGAGCTACAATGATGAGGGTGTATGGATTTTAAGGTACCCCTTTTATTCTACCAAAGACAGTTCCAAATAGAATTGCATATTTTGAAATTGTTAGACAAATGGATTATAGCAGTGTGATGATTTTCAGTTCTTATGGGAAGAAAGCTTTTATGCCTAGTACATTATGCTTTGGTGATTTCACTGTGTTGGCCAAGGAGGGATATAATTAACTCCATGATAGGTTATTGCATTATAATATGAAAAGTGGACCACCCAGGAAAAACTTTGACCCTGAAGGATATATGAATTCAGCCAAAGAAAAGATTAACTTTGGAAGGTATTTGCATGTACCTTATCCTTTTGATGATATGATCAGGAATTTGGATGAATAGGAAGCAGAGGTGGTGGTTGAGAGCTATAACCAAGGGTTACAAGATTTGGGGACATTGTCTTCTGGAGATGAGGAAACTCCAATGGATGAAATGCCACAGAGCAGAACAGAGAAAATATCTAGGTTGAGGACTCAGCAGAATATTTTCCCAACTAGAGAACAAAGTATCGAAAGTGGTGATATTGATGCAAGGCATATGGAATATAGATCTTTTTTTGTAGAGGATGATTTTATAAATTCCCTAGAGTTCAAAGCAATTTTGTACAAACTAAAGGGGAAAGAAATAAGAGAAGATGTTGGTGTTGTCACTTCTCGGAATGAAGAGCAATTATTGGATCAATTGAGAAAATGTGTGGATGATGAAATGACAAATATGACTCCTGAAAAGGGGAGGAAAATGTTGGAGAATGCTGGTGTTATTATCTTTCCTGGATCTAATTTGAATTCTGCATTGGTGTTTTATAGCTTCTTAAGAGATATTAACAATACACACAAACTTGATAAGGAAAAGGTGACAGAGGTGTATGTAGGTTCTAAGTATAATACCGATGAGGGATCATTGATGATATGGGATTTGTATCTCCCTCATAGGAAATCAGTGGTTATTCATACAGAGAAGGAATTTGGCCATGTAATGAACCTAAAGGCTGGAGAGGCTGATCCTGTGGTTACTGTAGAGAATGGGATAGACATTGCAAAATTGAATAAAGCACAGATCCAGGCACTAATAAGAGAAAGACAAAATGTATAAGGCAAGTAATGAGAGAATGTTATGAGAAAATGATAGATTGAAAGACTTGGTTGGTGTTTCGGTTGATCCAGCCAAAATGCTCACTCAAGGAGAAAGCTCTCAAGCTAAAGATCATTGGCTAGGGTCAAGTGCCTATAATCAAGAAAATTATGATGCAATTATTGTAATTGTTAAGAGGAGGCAGGATAATTTGACATCCTGGTTGAGCAAATTATGGGGAGAATATTCTAGTACTCTGACTGCATTGAAGGAGCATGATAGGATGGAGGGACGAATTATGGAGAAGTTTCATGAATTGGCCAACAATGAGGAGGCTAACTATACTACACTTGAAGCTATGAACCATATGATCAGTTGCCATAAAAAATTCTATAAGGAATTGCAAGGGGATAAACAAGGATTAATTGAAGCTACCAAGAAGACTGTGGTCACATTCTCTGATGGTAGAGGGGAGCTAAAAGATGCCACTAGATGGAAGAATGAATGTGACACAATACTGAATGGAATCATGAAGATAGCTTCTACAGAGAATACAACATTAGAGGAAGTGAGCAAGCAAAATGAGGAAATGATCAAGATGGAAATCACGATCATGAATGTTTTCAAGGATGCAGATACATATAAGTGTCAGAATTACTTGGACTACCTCTCTATGACTCACTTGTGGCTAACTAAAACTTAATTAGTTGCTATCTTTTGTTTCAAATTCTATTTTATCCTATTTTTGAAAGGATGCATCCTTTCATATCCCCAATGTATAAATTTCCATTTTGAAAACAATATGAAAAAAGGATTTAGATAGAGGATAAAAAAGAGACAGCAAGATACAATTTTTTGGGGAAAAGAATGAGACTGGTTGCATATGTAAAATCATGGAGATATCAATGAAAGTCTAATATGACGGTGTGATGATTTCTGGCATCGGTTGTTTATGATCTGTGTTGAAAATTATTATTGAAGTTGTCTCCGTAATGGTGTTTTCTGGTTATTTGAATTAGTGTAAACAAGTTTTTACCTAGTTTGTCTATGGACATTTGCTGCATCTGTATGATCAATTAATTGTTTCTTTCCAGTAAAGATTAAATTCTCTGAATTGATCATAGTAATTAGGGAATTTCAATTGGATTATTAAGGAGAACTCAATAATCACAATCTTGCATGTTTATACAAGTTATAAACCATATAAAATGTTAAACAACTAGAAATATCTACTAGAACAAGTAAACTTGTTTTAGATTTCTCTTAACTCTGTGAACCCTATAAGGCACTAGTCTCTTGTTTTTTGGTTTCATTCACATTTTTGCATCTGTTAACTGAATGTTAGGGTTTAGTTTTGATTATTGATGTACAATTTATACCAAATTTGTTTATTTTGTCCATTTCAATCTACCATTGTGGACAAATTATAGCAATATGAAAAGATTAAAAGTTGAGTATGCTCAAATCAATTAGGTACACTCGCCTAGGTCTAGCAGCACCGAATGAGTAGAAGGTTTAATTGTTTCAAACCTTGTTATGTTACCCTAAAGCGTTATGAAAGCTTGGAAAATTTTCATGGTTCAGACCTGCATTCTTGAGAGCTAACACATTGCAGTCATTGACAGATATTTGACTAATAAGGCTGATTGGGATGGTATGGTTGGACAAGCAAAAGAAGATATCAAAATTCTTGAGAGAAGGATTAGGGTTTTACCTGTGCCACTGGTTGCTGAGCTGGATAGGGTCTTGCTGGTCGTACATGCTGAAAAAGGATAAAACTAAAGACAAGGATGGGGAGTGATTGTATAGGGTTACATTGATATTTGTGCTTCCCATTAACTTACATGTATTGGGTCGACCTTTTGACACTTTGGTGGTTTTGGATGAAATTGGTGCTATGGTACATTTCATGTAATTGAATTATTCTTGAGGGCCGACCTATTTTAGGTCATGTTTTATTGTAAAATTATAATTTTGGGCCGACCTATCTTGTTGATTCTCTATAAAAGCAGGCATGTTGCCTCATTTGAACAGTAGACAAAAATAATTTTGGGGAGTCTATTTACACCTCTAGTCACAAAAATGAGAATGAAAATAAAAATGATGAGTCCCTAGGTGAAAAACGAATGGCACCTTTGGACGATGAAAAAGTCAAAACAAAGGATGTATCCAAGGGTGAAAACCTCTCAGAGGCACCCAAGGATAGAGGTTTAAATATTCTCCCTATTGAATAGGAAGGTCTCCGATCCTAGTAGAGGAATCTGTGGAAGTCAACATAGGTACAAAAGAGAATCCTTGGAAGGTATATTTTGTAGCTTCACTAATATAGATAGAAAAATATGAGTTTAAGGAATTCTTCCAAAAGAGACAAATAAAATTTGCATGGTTGTATGCTGACATGCCTGGGCTAGATCCAGACCTAATATTGCATCATTTACCACTACAGCTAGGTATTAAGCCAGTCAAACAAAAGCTGAGGAAAATGCGTCCACAAATTGCTCTATTAGTCAAGGTAGAACTTAAGAAGCTCTTGGATGTAGGATTCATAAGGACAATAGACTATGCAGATTGGATATCAAATCTTGTACTAGTAACTAAACTAACTAGGGGCATTCGCATTTGCATGGACTTTAGAGACATCAATAAGGCATGTCCTAAGGATGACTTTCCTTTGCCGAATATTGACATGATATTAGATCTTATAGTAGGATATGCGATGCTATCCCTTATGGATGGTTTCTCTGGACACAACCAAATTAAGATAGCACTTGAAGACCAACATAAGACAACTTTTACGTGCCCATTGGGCACATACTGTTGGAATATTGTGTTGTTTGGCCTTAAGAATGTAGGAGCCACCTACCAATGGGCAATGACTTTAATTTTTCATGAATTTATACATACATTCATGGAAGATTATGTAGATGACATTATAGCCAAATCAGAAACAAGGGAAGATCATTTAAAGGTTTTAGACAAGATATTCTAGAGGCTTGAGAATTACAATGTTAGGTTAAATCCAAAGAAGTGTGTCTTTGGAGTGAAATCAGGGAAACTATTAGGGTATATCATCTCTCGAAGAGGCATTGAAGTAGATCTAGAGAAGGTAAGAGCTATCATAGAAATGCCTCCTCTAGTCAGGATTGGTCAACTCAGAACCCTACAAGGGAGATTACAGTACATTAGGTGATTCATAGTACAACTAGTAGATAAAATACATCCATTTCAGCATCTACTCAAGAAAAGAGTACCATTTGTGTGGACATCTAAATGTCAAGAGGCCTTCCAAAAAATCAAGGACTATTTGCTTACTCCACCAGTCTTAATGCCCCCTACAGAGGGAAAACCATTGAAAATTTACATCTCAGCAACTCAGTCGGCATTAGGGGCTCTTCTCGCACAACACAATGATCAAGGTCATGAGAGAGTGGTCTATTATATCAGTCGTACCTTAGTGGGCTATGAATTGAATTATAGCAACATAGAATGTGCCTATCTTGTGGTAGTCTTTGCTACCCAAAAACTTTGGCACTATATGCTCAATCGACAAACAATGTTAATTATAAGGATTGATCCACTTAAATACCTCCTAAGTAAGGCAGCTTTAACAGGTCGATTGGCTAAATGGAATTTGATACTTAGCGAGTATGACATTCAGTATGTTGAAAGGAAGGCTATAAAGGATAGGTCATTGAAGATCAACTAGTAGATGCACCTATGAAAGCAGACCATCCATTAGTGGCAGATTTTCTAGATGAATTTCTCTTCAACATTGACATTAAAATCGAATGGAAACTGTACTTTGATGGGTCACATACAAATCATGGTTCAAGAGCTGGTATCTTATTTGTCACACCTCAAGGTGATACCATTCCCAAATCATTCAGGATTGCATTCCCATGTACCAACAATATAGCAAAATACGAAGCCTTAGTGATAGGCTTAAAAATGGCAGCTCAGTGGAACATTAAGAGCCCACATTTCTTTGGCGATTCTCAACTGGTAATCCGATAGGTAACTGACGATTACAAGACTAATGATGAAAAGATTGCACCTTACAAATGGATGGCTGAAAGTTTCAAGCAGTATTTCAATGACATAAATTTTTAATAGATACCACGTATCCAAAATAGATTTGTAGATGCAATGGCAACCATGGGTTCCTTCTTAGATATTCCAAGTAATGTGCCTAAGTTCAAGTTTCTGGTTGAACAACTTTTGATCCCCGCTTATGATATCCCTGATACTGTGATAGTGTGTACCATTGTTGGTCCTATGTCTCCTTGGTATAAAGACATATTTGACTATCTCACTGACCAAACCTTACCTCAAGTCTTGTCCAATAACCAACATCCAACCTTCATCCGAAAGTCAGCTAAGTACACCATCATTGGAGAAACCCTATATAGACATACCTTAGATAACACCCTAATGAGATGTCTCAATGCTGAAGAAGCACAAAAAACTTTACGAGCGGTACACGAGGGTATATGCGGATCTCATTCGAGTGGTCCTACTCTAGCCCACAAGATTATGAGACTAGGTTACTATTGGCCTACAATGGAGAAATATTCATACGTCTTTGTAAAGAAATGTAGACAATGTCAAATACATGGAGACTTGATAAGAATGCCAACGTAGGAACTTCATCCAATTACTTCACAATGGCCCTTCGCCCAATGGGGACTTGACCTCATAGGTAAGATACACCCTTCATCATCTAATGGCTATAAATTCATCATCACCACCACTGAATACTTCACCAAATGGATTGAAGCTATTCCCATGACATACATAACCAACACAGAAATATCTAAGTTTATCCTAAACTATATCATTTGTCGGTATGGTGTTCCCCAATCCACAATCATAGATAATGGTCACCCATTCAAGAACCAAGAAGTAGGCCATTTATGTGAAGAATTCCACATCAAACACCATTTCTCCACCCCGTATTTCCCACAAGGTAATGGCCAAGCTGAGGCATCTAATAAGACAATTGTTAGAATCCTTAAGAAGACTATTAATGATAATGGTCATGACTGGCACCTACAGCTTAATCCTACCTTATGGGCTTATCACACGAGCATCTGCACTCCCACTAGTGCCACTCCATATTCCCTCGTATTCGAGTCTGAAGCTATCTTACCTATTGAGTCTGAAATACCTTCTCTATGGGTATCCTTGAAGGGTCATATCGACAATGAAGAATATCGTGTCTCTACGTTACAAGAGCTAGAAATGCTAGATGAGCAAAAACATAAAGCATTAGATCATTTGCAAGCATATCAAAATCATCTTCATCATAGTTACAACAAGAAGGTTCTTAATAGACATTTTGACATTGGTGACCTGGTATTAATGGAAAATCCTATGAAACCAAGCAGAATGAGAGAAACTAGGTAAGTTTGAATCTAACTAGTTGGGGCCTTACATTGTCATAGAAGCTTTTAGGTCAGGAGCGTACCAACTCTCTACTCCTGAAGGAGAGCCACTTTTGTCCCCTATTAATAGTCTTCATCTAAAGAGGTTCTATGCTTAGTCTCTGAGAATCTGTGTCTTAATCTTGAAAATACAAAAAAAACAAAAAAATGGTTACCTTGATGAAAACCTGGCAAACAGGCATCTTTGTAAGACCAAAAAAATTGAGAAAATCAAAAAAGTAGAGAGAAATAATCTGTCTACTAGTGAAAACCACTTTGGTGGTGCTATGGATACATACCATGGTGAAAACCTGGCAAACAGGCACCATGTGTAGTCAAGCTCGCTCTTCCGTCTACCATCATTCTAATCGGACTTTTTCACCATCACTCATAATAAATGGTTGTCCTATCCATCATTTGGAGCGATTGACATCGAAGTCCATTCCATCACATTACCCATTCCATCTTCCAAATCATATTCCCAACTAGGGGAAAATCCTTGTTCTATGCCCTAGCATCTTGTAGGTAATGTCACACCATCGAAAATGTCTTGAAAAATCCCAAAAACATTAGAAAACTTCAAAAATCCAAAAAAAAAAAATAATAATAAAAAAAAAAAATGTTAAAAAATACCAAAAATAGAGTCAAGTCAATCATGCCAAGTCAGTCATGTCTATTCAATCATGTCACATCAGTCATGTTAAGTCAGTCGTAGACATAGTTGAACTACATTGCCTCTACGATTGGGACATAGGCAAGGCCATCAATCGATGTGCCCTCGAGGCATTAGGTCTGTCAGTCTAGGTTTGTCAAGTATCACACACATAAAATCATGATGCTTTGTACATTCAAAGTCATTGGTCATGTCGAACTATGAGGTCTCTACATGTACAACATAGGCAAGGCTAATCAATTGATGAGCTCTCGAGACCACACTAGGTCAGTCCAATAGGGTTCATTCACACACATTGCATATCATTCACTTAGATGCATGTCTTTAGCCACATTAGGTAAATACTTTAGGGTATCATCTCATTTCATACACTGTCAATACACACACACACACTTTTATTAGTCCAAGAATCAAAACAAGTCATGCAACAACAAGGAAAAACATCTCAAGGTCATCAAGTCAATATCAAACACATTGTCAAATTGATCAACCTATGTCTTAAACAAGATATGTCTTTCTTGTCAATAGACGTCATCAAATTGTCATAGTCTCATGTGGCTTGTCACTTCAACATCATCAGACTCCAACATCTTATACAACACGTGTCTTTTTTGATACTAGGATTTGTCATGCCTTATACAGAAGTCACCAAGTCGAAACCAGACTCAACATCTTATACGGTATGTGTCATTCTCTCACATTACACTATGTCAAACATCAAACATCAAAAAATCACACAAGATCAACTTTTGGAAAATACATTTATTTGGCTTTATGACTTTATATCTTATTTTGTCTTATCTTTTTATCGATTTGTGCAAGATCTTGTTACTAGCTTTCTCAAGGATGTCCCTTGAATGATTTAGAGAAGCAACGATGTCTTGGGACTCTTTTTCTTTGGTTGCTATCTGTCAACTATCTTTTTAACATTGGTTTTTGAGTCATGTTACTAGTTTCCTCAAGGATGTCCTATCAAGGATTTCGAGGAGCAATGATGTCTCATGATGTGTCTTTTATTTTTCTATTGTCTATGGTTTGTCTTGACCAAATGACTGGGGCATCTTGTCCTTAGTCTGAGTTAATACACTCCTTGTCTACAATTGTCTATTTTTCGTAGATGGATGACTTTGTACACTATGGTCTATCTCATATCATAGTGTGTACTATCCATCCATGTCATGTCCCGCCCAATGATGATAACAAGAAAGTATAGTGTATTTGGCAATATATCAAAGATTATGTCTTTTTCTCAAATTGATCAACTCTCATTATATCATTTTCTCAATCAACCAACATTAATTTTCTTCCTAACATTTTGAATTGATTTCATCGTAACATTTCTCTTCTTTGACAGAAAGATAAAGTCTTGTGACACAAACATAACATCATTGTAAAATGCATAACTCGTAAACATGTAGAAACATTTCATTCATAACACATGTATATACATCATCTAGGAAACATAATCATGTAGAAATAAAGCATCATTCGTAACATAGAACTGCATATCATGTAGAAGCCGCCAAAATCATATATACATATCACTCAAAAATAGTGTGTCATAGTATAATATCTAAATGTAACCATAAATAAAACATGAGCTTGTAGGCTCTCAGATCAAAATACAAATGTCTACATAAATAACTCCCTGTCATTGTGTCCCGCTACCCCTCCTATCACGTGGTGATGGTGGTGGGAAAAGACTTGAAGGTGGCCTCTATGAGGTGGAAGGCCTATCATATGGACCTTTCCTCGGTGGTCCTACCACCCCCTCAGTACTTTGTGTCCTTTGACTCCGAGTATGACTCCTGCCTTGACTACGCACCTCTAAAAATGTAGGAGCTCATCTATCTACTGGCACTATTGCCTCATAAAGATCTTTGTAGTACATAGCTCTCTCCACCAATCTGATCAACTTTCGTACCATGCCATCAAATGAGGACCCACTACAAAGGCGTCTAACCTCTGTGAATTGCTGCTCTATCTCATGTCTCTGTGCTATAGCTTGGTCTCTCTCTATGAGAGCACTGTCCCTCTCTGTGAAGGCATTGTCTCTCTCTAGTCTCATCGCCTCAAACTTTGTAGCCATAAGTTTGAGTCTCTCCTCCAAATCCTCCATGTTGCCATCTCTAGGAGCATCCTCCTCCTATCTCCCCTCCACTATCGGATCTCTGAGTTGTCTCTCTTGCTCCTCCATCTGTGCATCCTCCTCATCATCGTCATCCACATCATCCTCTCCGTATAATTCCAACACATTGAAAGGGTCTAAAGCTATCTCCACATCCAAATCCTCTACAACATCCTCTACTTTGACATCTACCTCTACACACTCCTCAACCACTACCTCTGCCGCATCATGCTCACCTCCAACCTGTACATCCACTCTCCCTCTGATGTCTACCATTGGTACATCCTCCTAAATAGGTGCATGTCCACCTACTTGACCCCCTCTCCATCCTCTCTGTCCTCATCTCCCGCCTCTACCTCCACCTCTTTCATCATCTCCATCACCTCTACCACGAACTCTACCCACTTTGGCACCTTCACCTCTCTAGTGTCCTCTAGGCCCTATGCCTTGTCTCTCGACTGGTGCTGGCTGGTCAGAATCTGTATAAGGAATTGGGCGATGCTCTACCCACCATGCCTAGTATGCAGTCATGGTCCCTAGATCTGCTAATCCATCTCTCCATCCCCACTGTACTATTTGAAGTGCCTATATCTCTACCTCTGCTGTAGCCACTGGAATCATGGGTCCCCACCATGGAACCTCTCTCGATGACCGAGCAAACTCTGCTCTACCTCGAGGCTCATCTTGAACCTCCCCGAACTGTCTTAGAACTCTGTCTAGCAGATGTCACTCAATAATGTGAACACTCGAAATAGTCCTCCCAATGAGATATTGTCTTTATCTGTAGAATGAAAAATTTATATCCTTGTCCACCCACTCCTCACAATCCATGTAAGGTCTCCATGTGAACTGGTTAAGAATATCCAAGGCGTGTCGCCAGTACCCTATGTCTCCCACATGGGTCTGCGTAATCTGTCTTGCATATCGAAACACATACGGGCATCTCTCCTCTCTCTCTACTGTAACTGGAGGATGGAAAACAACTATCCTCTCCCAACCCCATACCATCAATAGTGTCATCCCACAGCTCAACAACTATGCATCTATATAGGCGATGTCATGTAAATGGAAGTATAACATCCCAAGTAGACATGGACCCCATGTATATCTCATCTCACTCTCCAGCATGCCAACCAACATAGCTCCCCATCCTACTAGAAATTTGTGACCCCGTCTATTTAGAAGAACTATACCCCCAATAGAGGTACATAGGATACAATCAATTCAATTGTATCTATCTACTAGCACCAACCATCTAATCTCATAATGCTCGATCCTGAGCCTACTGATGTCATCCACCTGATAGAACCATGCTAACTCTGTCAATCCTTGCTGGGTATCATACATAGCCTGCTCACCTCTAATAGGTAATCTTAGAATCTTGTACACATCCTCTAATGAGACAGTGGCCTCCCTAGTTGATAAATGAAATGATGATGTCTCTGAATTTCATCGCTTGCAAAGTGCCATCAGCATCCCCCTATTTGTTTGAATGGCTGGCATCAACAAATAGTGACGTAGCCCTAGCTTCCATAGAAGCCAAATCTCTACTCTCATCAAATGCTATCTCAGATTGAAAGTATCTGGCTGACTCTCCCACATATATATAGGATCTAAAACCACCTACATTTATACCAAGTGTCAAAAAATTTAAAGTTTTCTTAAGAAAAAAAAATTCAAAAATTTTTACTAGTCAAATGCTGTTCACTTTTACAGATGCGGTGCATTTTACAAATGCATTGCATGACTCCTCACTTGCAATGCATATCACATATGCATTGCATAATTTACCCACCCCCTTTCAACTACTACACATGCGGTTCACAAAACCACATGCAGTGCATTTTTGCATATGCGGTTCATTTTTGCACATGCGGTTCATTTTCCACATTGTACCGCCCACCTACATATGTGGTGCAATACCTCACATGCGTCTATTCCTAATGCATATGCATTGCATAATAACACATGTGGTCAATTTCTATTCAAATGCATTCATTCCCTAACTACCTAATCCAACCCCTAGGCGTGTTTTCACATATGCGTCATTTCGATGTCAAATGTGACGAATACGATGGCATATGCATCATTTATGATGCACCACATTTTCTTATTAAATTTCAAACACCTAAAAATGCATGCAAAAATAACTTTGACAAGTTTGTTTTGGGGTACATACTGATGGTCCTGTGTCAGTTGGCCTCCTGAAGGTCCGGATCCAATATCCTCGATGCCTGGTATATGGAATAAGAGCCATTTCGTCAGCCTGTCAGAGCAAAAAATCCTCTTTTTCTATCTCCTCCGAGTACAAATGAATTAGGTTTAGCCCTAATTTCTATTTATAGGTGGGTTTCAAATGATATTTTTCTGACCTAATCTATAGGCCACGTAATCTTTTAACTTCCAACGACCCATATTCATGTGAAACAACTCCAAATTCATTTTCGTCAACTCCATAGTGTTTCTGACTATCATATTGACTTATAGAGAATATTTCTTGATTTTTTTGAAACTTTTCAAAACTTGTCAATTTTCCCAAGGGGGCATACCTTACCCTATATCATACTGGGGCACGACTGGGGCATATTTTCTTTGACACAATGTCGTACCAACATTGTATCAAAGAGGGGAAAACTGTTGACACCGAAAATTGGTCTAGGCCTGCGAGTACATATTCGACATAATTTTCTATACTCCATAGTCATGATTAAATAATGTGAATTATTTAATTAACCTTTCTAACACATATTTCCTCTATTAATTAAATATCCCTTTTTAATTAATTCATTAATTCATAAATAACCTTTATTCACCTTGATTAATTAAATAAATCATATTTGTTTAATTATGTCCCTAACTAATTAATTCTTCCTTCTTAATTAAATATGTAGTATTTAATTAAAACCCCTTTATCTATCAAATAAGTTATTTCTTATTTAATTACACTCCCCCTTTATCATACTTTTCCAACTATAATTAAATATCTTTATTTAATTATTCATTTAACCCCCTTTATCTATAATTAAATATTTATTATTTAATTATTCAATTCCACCCTTTTCGAAAGTCAAATTAAATAAATTATCTTTATTTATTTAATTAAATCTTTTATTTTTGAATATTGAATTAAATTAACATTTAATTCATTCGTGTCACATTCCTCTGTCAATCAATTATCTAGTCATCCACTTACCTTATGACTTGAGATCTATTTTTAGTTCTCCAGTTATCTCCAGATTTAACATCTGGTTATCTCTATGAGTCGACTCTCTGTCACAACTAGTCGATTAACTAGTTCTAACTTATATGCATGTATGCATCTATTAATTAAATATATTTTATTTAATTAATTAATTTAATTATGCATTCGAATTCCTCATCTTCGAGTTCTGACTTTATATTTGACATTCAAAGTCTATTTCTTCTATTTTTAAAGATTCTTAACTGAAGATTAAGATCTTATTCTATTTTTAGCCTTTTCTGACTCACATTTTAACTCACGTTCTATCTGAGACATAACTCATATCACATGGCATTCATCAATCTCGTCTATCGATCTCTCTTTCAATCTGAGCCAATCGTTCGAAAACCCGAAATCTATAAAATGGCCTATCATTATCATTATTCCTCCTCTCGAAGTCACATATTTTTGAGAAGAGAGACAATTCTTTGATATGTTTCTTAGACACTCGACAAAGCTATACGTGCATTCAAACACATAAATCTGAGGGCAAGAATACTAAAAAGGCAAAATGGAGAAGAACAATCAAGATAATTCGAAAGGATGAACACATATTTAGTGAGATCATTTTGGTTTTATTAGTTTAGTTTATTTCCTTGTTCTTTGTTGGTAGATTTTAGATTTTAGATTAGGATTTAACTTTGTTTATCTAGTCATGCTTGCAAAAAAATCTATGATGTTACAGTAGGAGTTGAGAAAATACAACTTCACAAACCCCAAAGATCATCTGCATGCAAATAACCTATCACAAAAGAAGAGATCAAGACAAACAAGCAAGGGTTCTCTGAAGATTGAAAATGTATATATCAGAGAGAATGAGAGAATGAATTGAGATGAAATACAATGGGATCAATCCTTGTAAAGAGGAGATCATGCAAACCCAAAAGAAACCCTAATAGGAAAAACCCTAATAGAAGCCCTAAAAGGAAAACATTTAATAATTAATATAATTATTAAATGTCACTTTATGCAAACTAATGTGAAATATTAAGAATGGAATAAAAGTAACTTAATCAACATAATTAAGTTAAAACCTTTACTCTAACACCCCCCTTAAGATGAGCAATAGTGCAGCTACAAACAAATGCAAAAAAGAAAAGGTAACTACACTGCAAGAAGGCAAATATGGGTCTCGACAACTAGGCTAGATCAAGTACCCAAATACAACCAAATATCTATAAAGAGGAGAAATAGAGAAAACCTCATGGGAAAAAGCTCTATTCTAAAAAGAGATGTAGAAAGCCAAGAAGAACATCACTGAAGCAAAAGAAATTGCAAACAACTATCGAAAGATGACTACTATGGTGCTGAAGAACTTTTGTTGTAGATAAGATGATCAAGAACAAGAAGACAACAATCTGCATAAGTACCCCAAACAACACTACTCAAATCAAAAGGCAAACAAAGGCAAACATATGGAACGAACATATAGATGGCACAAGAACCAATAGTCTGAAACATTGATCAACTGAGAATAAAAGACCCCTTCTAAAGTGAAACCAAGGAAGAATTAGCATGAATAGTATAATAACCCCCCCATAATCCTGAACTAGGAGAGCCTAACAGATCCACTGAAATGGTGTGAAACACCCTGTAGTGCATGAAGAAGAAGAAACAACATCTGAAAGTGCACAAGAAAGCACCTACAACTGAAAAAATGGTGTGCAAAAATAAAACACACATGCATGAGGCTAGAATCATATGGATCCATTGTCATCATGGAGGGACACTCACTAGACAAAGGTGTGATGGAAAAACAAAGGCAAACTACACAACCCCTTGTGGCACTTTATAATAATAGTGCAAGTATAAAATATGGCACAACCTTATGTGCGAAATCCCAAAAAATGCATGTACAATAGTGTGGCACTTTATCTCAATGCGTTTACATAAAAGAAATTGCTTACAAATGATGCTCAAAATGTCCAAAAAGGATAAAATCTGGAAATACATGAACGATAGCCAAAAAAATGACTATAGAATGCACCATAGAATGCACCAATAGAAGAAAGAAGTGATGAAACCCACACCATTGGAAAGATGAGAAAACTAGATTTCTGATGATATCTTGTTTTCCAAAAAATGATATTGTATGCCCAAGTTATGGCCTCTGGAAAAAAAATAGCTCCAAAAGGGAAAAAAGCCAGTGCTAGATAAAATTTGACAGTCATACAGTCGTCGCAGCAAAAATACTGGCTTAAATTTGATGGCCAAACGACCGTCACCACAAAAGCATAACTAGGCTTATTTAATGAAAATTTGTTTTTTAAATAAAATAAAAAAAATAATAAAATAAACTTTTGATTTTAAAAAAAAAAATCATAAAAAAAACATGGAGAGATTTTTTATTTAAAAAAAAACTTAAAAAAAAGAAAGTGGCGGCCTATATGTACCGCTGGTCGGCGGTACTATCAGACCACTGATCAGCTATCAGTGTGTCGATAGGTGTACCTAAGGGACCCATAGGCCTGTGTATGGAGGTACCTACAGGTACCTTATGCAGGCCTAAGCAAGCCTTAAAATCTACTTTTTGATTTTTGTTTTTTTGGACAAAAAACAAAAAACCTTTACAAATATTTTTTTTTATATATAAAAAAATTTTGACAAAAAATGCCGAGTAAAAAAATTACCAGGTTTTTTTCTCCGATCCGCGTAGATGACAGCCGTACGATAGTACCAACAAAACAATTTTGCCCCAAAATTCAACTTTGTCAAAAATGGACAAATCAACAGTCGATTTAGGGGTTTTCGACCGCTGTGGACACAATGGCAAGGTCCGTTTGAGCTGAAAATTCTTTGAAATTGCAGGTATGCCCTGGATCAAAAAAACAAACCCCAAACCCTTGAAGCTCCAAAAATCTTCAAAACAAGAATAGGAAGCAGCAGATCTTGAGCTCTGATACCATGTAGAAGTTGAGAAAATACAACTTCACAAACCTCGAAGATCACCTACGTGCAAATAACCTGTCACAAAAGAAGAGATGGAGACAAACAAGCAAAGGTTCTCTGAAAACTAAAAATATATATATCAAAGAGAATGAGAGAATGAATTGATATGAAATACGATGGGATCAATCCTTATAAAAAAGAGGTTATGCAAACCCTAAAGAAACTCGAATAGAAGCCCTAAAAAGAAAACATTTAATAATTAATATAATTATTAAATGTCACTTTATGCAAACCAACGTGATATCTTAAGAAGGGAATAAAAGTAACTTAATCAACATAATTAAGTTAAAAATTTTACTCTAACAAATATTGGCACTGAAGATAAGGCAAAGCTCCTACATCTAGCAGAATCCATGACAAAACAAGAAAGATCAGAATTCATCAAATTCTTTAAAGAAAGAAGCATCAACTTCGCTTGGTCATATTCCAATATGCCAAGCTTAGACTCAACTCTACTTATGCATCACTTGTCTTTGCCTATAGGCATCAAGCCTATCAAGCAAAAATTAAGAAAAATGCATCCCCACATTGCATTGATGGTCAAGACAAAGCTAAAGAAATTATTGGATGCTGGATTCATATGGTCTATAGACTGTGCCGAATGGATATCAAACCTTGTGCATGTTTCTAGGCCAAACAATAGTATCAGAATATGTACAAAATTCAAGGACCTAAATAAAGTATGCCCGAAGGATGATTTTCCACTACCAAACATAGACATCATCATCGACTTGATGGTAGGGCATGCCATGTTATCAATCATGGACGGTTTCTCTGGGTATAATCAAATAAAAATAGTACCAGAAGATCAAGAAAAAACAACTTTTACATGTCTATGGGGAACATTCTGCTGGAATGTCATGCCATTTGGTCTAAAGAATGTAGGAGCCACTTATCAAAGAGCAATGACAACAATATTCCATGATATGATGCACACCTTCATGGAGGATTATGTAGATGACATCCTGGCCAAATCTAGTACAAGGGAAGGATATCTGTAAATCTCAGACAAAATCTTCACATGGATGGAGAAATTCAATGTCAAGTTAAACCCCAAGAATGTGTCTTCGAGGTCACATCAGAAAAACTATTAGGGTACATTATCTCAAAAAAAGGCATTGAAGTTGATCCAGCGAAAGTCAAAGCAATTATGCAGATGCCACCTCCTAGGAATATAATTCAACTCATATCACTACAGGGAAGGCTCCAATCGATCAGAAGATTCATCTCCCAACTCGTAGATAAAAGTCATCCTTTCAATCATCTATTGCATAAGAATATAGTTTTCAAGTGGGATGAGAGGTGTGAAACAACATTCAATCAAATCAAGCAGTATCTAATGTCACCACCCATTCTCATGCCACCAATAGAAGGAAGACCCCTCATACTATATATTGCTACAACAAATATCTCATTGGGGGCACTTTTAGCACAAGAAGATTATGAAGGAAAAGAACATGCTATCTACTATATCAGCCGGACATTGAATGGATATGAAATCAATTACACTTTCATAGAGAAATCTTGCTTGATGGTGTTATTCACTACTCAACAACTGAGACACTACATGTTGACTCATACAATCAAGTTAATAGCAAAAATTGATCCTTTAAAATATCTACTCAGTAAAGTTGTCCTAACAGGTAGACTGGCAAAGTGGGTCATGCTATTAAGTGAATTTTGACATTAAGTATGTAGAGAGAAAGGCAATCAAGGGTCAGGAAATCACTGAACAATTAGTAGAGGCTCCTCTGCTAGATGATCGACCAATGACCATGGAGTTTCCAGATGTAGACATTCTAACAGTAATGCCCCAACAATGGGTATTATATTTTGATGGATCATATACACAGTGCGGATCAGGAGCAGGAATGGTGTTCATCTCTCCACAAGGACACACCATTCCAAAATCATATTGATTAATGCATCAGTGTACAAATAATATGGCATAATATGAAGTATTAATCATTGGAGTCAAAATAGCAATTCATTGGAAGATCACAGACTATAGGTATATGGGGATCAACTAGTTATTTATCAAGTAAATGATGAGTATCAAACAAAAGATGAAAAGTTGATGCCCTACAAACAACAAATAGATAATCTAAAATAGTCCTTTGTTAGCATCAAGTTTGATTAAATTCCAAGAGTTGAGAACAAAGCTATGGATGCTATGGCTACAATTGCTTCATTACTACAATTTCCTGAGAAACGTGTTTGTTATGAGTTTATGGTAGAATAAGTATCATGTCCTTCCCATAATAATCCAGAATCCACTACTATCTACCATATAGAAACTACTGAAACCTCCATCTATGAAAAAATCTACGCCTACCTAAAAAATGATGTCCTTCCTCCTGATCTATCTCAAAACCAAAAATGAAACTTCATTCACCAATCTGCATGACATACTTTAATTGTCGACATAATTTATCGTTGAGGTCTTGATGGTACTTTACTCCGATGTCTAGAACACAATGAATCTAAAATAGCCCTACAAGACGTTCACGAGGGTATTCATGGCACTCACTCAAGTGGGATAACTCTAGCTAAGAAACTCCTCCGTTTGGGATATTATTGGCCATCCATGGAGAAAGAATCCTATTAGTTTGTTAATAAATTTCAAAAGTGTCAGATTCACAGTGATTTGATTCATGCACCAACACAAGAACTGCATCCCTTCACATCAACATGGCCTTTTTGTCAATGGGGCCTAGATCTGGTAGGAAAAATAAATCCATCTTCATCTAATGGACACAAGTTCATTATAACAGCTACATAATATTTCACAAAATGGATTGAAGTAGTACCTCTTACTACCACCACAGGGAAGCAGATCTCCTCTTTCATTTTGAACTACATAATATGTCGGTATGGAATCCCTCAATCCATTATCACTGATAATGGATGACCTTTCAAGAATCAAGATGTCAAAGAGTTATGTCATAGATTTCATATCCAACATCGGTTTTCAACACCGTACTATCCTCAAGGGAATGGCTAAGCAGAGGCCTCAAACAAACAATACTCAAAATTCTCAAAAATATGGTTAATGATGTTGGATGTGACTAGCATGTTCAACTCAATCCTGCATTATGGGCCTATAGAACAGGCATCAGAACACGAATGAGAGCTACACCATATGCCTTGGTATATGGGTCAGATGCTATATTGCCTATTGAAGTTGAGATTCCATCCCTATGTGTATCACTCAGAGGTATCATTTCAGATGAATACTATAGGGTCTCTAGACTGCAGGAACTAGAGTTGCTGGATGAGCATCATCAACAAGTTGTTAATCATCTAACAACTTATCAACAAAGGATGACAAGAAGTTACAACCATAGGGTAAAACCAAGGGTCTTTCAGGTTGGTTATTTGGTACTAAAAGAAAACCCTGGGAACTAGCAAGACAGGGAGAAGAAAGGGAGATTTTGAGACTAACTGGCTTGGTCCTTTTGTCGTCACATCAGTATATGGATCAGGAGCATATCAATTATCAATGTTAGAAGAGGATTTGTTTGATGAACCTATCAACAATATTCATCTCCAAAAATTCTATTCTTGAATCTCCTAGTGCATGGGTCAAACAGGCATCTTGGCAACACGAAAATTAAAAAAATAAAAATAATAATAATAAAAAAAAAATTTAAAAAAATAAAAAATAGAAAACTACAAAAAGAAAGAAAATGAGAAAAATATAAAAACACGAAGAGTGTAATCAAAGCATATGGTGAAAACCTGGAAACAGGTGTCGTATGTGATTCTAATATCAGCTTTCCCATCTATTTTGATACATATCAGGATCATTAGTCTGGCAGTCAGTACCGTTCCATAACATATCAAGTAGTATTGCCATCTTTGCATCCATATAAAAATCATTTTCAGATAGTCAAGTATCACTCCAAAGCTTGGGGGCAACATCTGGATATCACTAGGTGCAACAAAAACATCGATTTCACCAAAGGGCGAATCGAAATTCCAAAAACATGTCAAAAAAAAAAGTAAGTCTAAAAAAAAAAACATCCAAAAAAACATAGGTCTATGTTAGTTGAACTACGTGGTCTCTGCGTGTGTAACGTAGGCAAGGCTAATCTTTGATCAACCCTCGAGACCCCTAAGATAGGTTACTAGATTAGGTCTTTGGTCCAAAATCTCAAAAATCCAAAAACATCACAAGGATGGATGATCTAAAACTGAATAATGAATGAAAAACTTTAAAGTCAACAATGAATAAATTATACTTTTGATTATCATTTCTTTGGAGTTACTCAATGATGTATTGAACTAGAGGAACAAGGAAGAAGAATGATTTTTTTATTATCTATTGTCTGTATGTTATTCATATAAATGTATGAATTGTTGGGGGATGTGCTATGCAAATGCATCACCGATGACATTCATAATTCACACATTTAAATGATTAACCATTGCTTGTTTACACAATGAATGCTCAGGTCATCTCAGATAAATCATACCTAGATGCTTGTGTTCGCTTGCAATATCAAAAAATCAAAAATCATCAAAGAGGTACTCAAGTCATCATTGGTCTAACACATACAATCGACGCTTGTATTTACTTTAAACATTCAATAAAGCTCTATGATGATAAAAAGAACAAAGATATTGTTAAAATTACAATGGTTTTGCATATAGTTGCATGTTAAAATTAGATTGCATTCATCATTTTCATTATTTGTAGAGTACTTGTTGCATAAAGGGTTCCAATCAATGATTATCTTATCTACACATAGGACTGAGTATACTTGACATAAATTCAAAATTCATCATCAAAGACATGTAGGAATCATCATCTCATCATTTAGTTTCATCGCAGATCAAATAAATTATGAATTAAATCATACCATGAGTACATCATGTTCATTTTTACCATACCAACATTCATTTTTATTATCATTACATAAAATAAACATCATATGCATACATATTTTTTATCCTTACATACAATTCATGTCATTATTATCATTACATCCATCAATTATCATCTATCATAAGATCATCATTTATCGTCATCACATTTAAAAATTAAAAAAAACATTTATCCATCCATCCATACGCTTACATAACATCATGTATCCACGTATCATATGATCCACATATACATTTATCATCAAATCATTGCACAAAATAAAAACATTCATCATTGCATCATCACATTTGAAATAAAATCATTCTTATAGAACATCACATTATAAATGCATCCATCACATAGAAATCATAAACCATAATCATATCACATCAACTGCATCACATATATATATATATCAAAGTATCAAGTATACAATGAAGTCTGGTCTATAAATACATCATCAACAATGAGCTACATCATAATATACATCATGGAGGATCACAATAGAATCTACGATCTACTACTGCCAGAATGTGTGGGCCCAATAGGACCAATACCACCACCACCCCTAGAAGGACCAGGATCTCTGGGATGTCTATGTGGAGGCTGTGTCACCCCCTCGCTTACTATCCATGTGTGTGTCCACCCAGATCTCGACGGGGCATAACTGAATCTACACTCAGGAGGAACTGCATCATGATATCTACCTCTATAGAAATTTTCCTCTCAACCGACCTGTAGAACCTCTCTCATGTAATCTCCTATGGAGGTGCTATCAACCACTCTTTGGAGAGTCTCTGTTGTCTCCTATGCCCTCTCGCCAATCTTTCAAGCACTATCTCTCTCCATTGTCAAAGTGGCCACCTGTGTCTATACAGCGGCCAACTGTCCCTACACCTGCCCTAAATCCTAAGCATGAGCCTATGCCTGGGCCTATATCTGAGTCTGTGTCTGAACAAGCAAACCCTTAGCCTATACCAACTGCCCTTATAATGACTACACCTATTCTTGGAGACCTGTTATCTATCTCTACTGATCTATTGCTGGCATTGTCATAGCTCACCTCTTGTGAGGCTTGCTGGATGATGGTGCACTATTGATGGTTGGCCCTACCCCTCAGTCTCCTCCACTGCCACCATCACTATCATCCCTGCTACTATCATCACTACCACTCTCTGTGCTAGTGCCTGCCGGAGTATCACCCTCACTTTCTATAGAACCCTCTGCCACATCCTCCTCTACTGGTAGCGGTGCTGGCTTGTCTAGGATGGTGATGTGAGGATGAGGAACCAAGGCCAAAAATGTAGAATACTCATCAGTAACTGGTGCCTCTGCAATATCCCTCTGCATATCCCAAGGTGATGGCTACAATGCCTTGTATCCCTCTACTACAACATCATATGATAAACAGGGCCCCTAATCATGAATATCCATCCATCATCTGGCATAATGGGCTACCCCCCGTGGCATGCATTGTACGATGCCATACTACCTATACACTCGACGCAGCAGAAATCTCTCTAGAATAAATGGGGTCTGGTCGATGAGATACATGGAATCATAGAGAAGCCCCAACACTGCATCATCCTCATCCCACTGCTCATAGTCAAGGTACGGATGCCAGATAACTATCTTGGTGTCATCAAACACCCACCTCCAATTCTCTAACTTTCCCATCCGGGCCTATGTGAATCGACCTTTGTATCTGAAAATGTAAGGTCCTCCTGGTGGTCTATCTGCCACTAGAAATGGTCGAGCAATAGCAAAATGCTCCCATGCCCACACTTGTAACAGGGTCATCCCTGCTGTTAAACTTCGCGCTCCAAGGTACACAACAGAGTGAAGATCATGATAGAGATGTGCCAACATGCACATCCCCCACGCATATCTCATACCATGTACCATCATGCTCTCAAGAGTCCTGCCCCACCCAATGAGGAATCCCTTTGACCTATGATCAGGGCAAAGGAAACCTCCAATGAAACCAGCAAGCACTGTTGGTAGTGTCACATAAGAATCGGCGATCCTCCTCCATAGAACGCTCGAACCCGCAATGTCTTGATCCTGAAATACTTTGTGCAGAGCATATCTACCACCACTCCCATAGGAATTGTATATGATGATCTCCCCCATAAATGGAATATGCAAAATCTGCCACACATCCTCTGGTGTGACCATCATCTCACCGGTAGGTAGGTGAAAAGTGTTGTGGTCACTATCCCACCTCTCAGCCAACGCAGTCAACAGACCCTGATTAATCCTAATCTAGGGCATATCAAGCAAGCTAGTAAGGCCACATTGGCCTATCACTTGAAGCTCATCTGGTGTCAGATGAGGTATCAAGTCTATCATCCATGGAAACCTCTTTCGCATCTGGAGAGTACCCAAATCCTCCTATCATCATAACAAAAATCCACAATTAGTGAACTATATCAAAAAACCAAAAAGTCATCCTACTATCAAGTCTATTTCAACATTTTGGTATGAATTTTCGATCAAAATTCATGAGCGAACATAAAAAAATCTCACCTATCATGAGGTTCATCAAATAGTATCTAATCTCACCTATCATGAGGTTCATCAAATAGTATCTAATCTCACCTATCATGAGATTTATTAGATATTGAATCATTTCCTCGCTTATCATGAGGATTATCGCAAATAGAATTTTCTTCTCGCCTATCATGAGAAGTTAGTTTTATTTAAATCATCAATCCAACACATCAAGAATTTTGATTATCAATCATACCACTCCAAAGAATGGACATGATCAGAATTGACAAAATCAGGGTTCACTAAGTCAAAATCTTCAATTCTAACATGGAAACACTAAAACAGGCTTCCAAAGCGCTACAATCGAGAAGCGCTACTTTATCAGTTAAAAGTGCTAAAATAGGCTTCCAAAGCACTAAAATCCAAAAGCGCTACTTTATTAGTTAAAAGTGCTAAATCAGGCACCCAATGTGCTAAATCTTGAAAGCACTATTTTAGCACTCTGATGCGCTAAAACAGGCATCCGAACCTCTACTTTATCAGTTAAAAGTGCTAAATCAGGCACCCAACATGCTAAATCTCGAAAGTGCTATTTCAACACTCTGATGCGCTAAAACAGGCATCCCAAGTGCTACTTTTCCACATGTAAGCGCTATAATAGTCCGTCAAAGTTTTGCTTTACCAAAAGCACTAGAATAGACCATGAAATTGCTAATCCACCGAATCAAAGCACTAGAAGTCTCAAAGCGCTAAAATCTGCCATCAAAGCGCTAAAATTCAATTCCTAAGCACTATATCAATGAAAGCGCTACATTACCTTATGGACGCACTAGAGTTTTTAACGTAAGCACTAAAACTCAAAGTGCTAAACTACCTACTGGAAGCACTACACCAGAGTGTAAGCACTACAACATGGCTTGAAAGTGCTAAAATAGACTAAAAAATGTGGAAAGCAATAAATGCATAAAAAGAAAAAATTCATGAATTATGAGGAGGTCAAGGGGTACATACTGGAGGTCCATATGCAGTCGGTCGTCGGTGACATCGAACACATTCAAAATGGTGAGTGCGGTAGGGGATAGGCATCTTGATCCAGTTGGTAGAAAAGTCTCTATCACAAATGTTTTTTAAATCAAATAGTGAAAATGAATTGGAAAATGACCTTTTTGCACTATATATAATTGTTGGAAAGGTATTTTTGGTGGGTTTTATTATCTTTTGATTAATTTTATCTAGGAAATTAATTAAAACTCATTTACAGGCTAGATTTCTTCATAATTTGTCGGGAGATAAATCATTTCTTCATCAAATCATCAGAAAATCATAAATTTTTGAATTTTAAAAAAAAATCATCAGATCATTTATTTATCTCCCGAGGGGGCATATTATCATCAAACATCTGAAAAATCAAAGTATGGGTCATGTTTAGGGCATACAAAATTATTTTTTAAATATCAGGAATCCTGGCAGTAGCAACAAATTTTTTTTCGAAGCAACGTGTAAACACATCACTTCAAAGAGGGGCAAAATGTATACACCTAAAATTGGTTTGGAGCATCCAATTAATTAAATACGAATTATTTGATTAATTATCCTAAATTTCCTCTACTTTTGAATAAATAGAAATATTTATTTATATAGTTCACATTTAAATTCATCTTAATTAAATAAACAAGATTAAATACTTTGTTTGATTTAATTATCAAATCCCTAATTTATTCTATCACATCGATTCTAAATTAATTAAATAAAGATCAAAACACTTTATTAATTAATTGTTATTTTTCCTCTGTTTAATTTAATAAAAAACTATTCTATAGTTCATTTTATTAAATTATTTATCCCTCTTTTGCTAATTTAAATAAATCAAAAATATTTGAATTAAAGCACAAAGAATATTCCATCTATATTCTCTCAAAAATGAATTAGATATCCTATGTCTAAATCATGTCTAAAATATGTCAAAATTAATTAATTGAAACTTCACGGGAAGTTTTCGAGAAAAATTGGAGACAAATTTGGAATTTGATCTCTCAATCCTCCTCCATCAATCCTTCCTCTTCTCTTGCCTAGTGTTTTCATGGGTAGAGACAATCACCAAATTTCTCTCAATCTCCTCCATCTCTCACCATTCAATTCTCTAGATTGAATCCAAGCCTCTCAAAGCTTTCCCTATGCATTTCTACAGCCAATAAATCTATAAATACAACCTCATTGAACCAAGAAAAGGATCCAGACAATCAAGTTTATGCACTCTTACTCTGCAAGAATTCAAGCATTAAACATTCAAGCATCCAATATCCAGCAATCAAGTTTCAATATCATGGCTGCAATTATCTGTTTCATGTCAATCCATGCTTAGTTTAATTCATTTATCTTCTAGTATTTGTCATATTTAGTTCCATATCATTTCATCAGTATCCATCTCATTCTTTCAATTGTCATTTTAACAATCATAGTGCACTCACAATCTGAGATCCATTTTGATTTAATAAATCTTAAGGATATAGAACAATATGATGCTTTCAATTGATTATTGTTTTGAATTGATTCAATTTGATTAATCTTTGATATAATGTCTTATTAAGAAGTGTTTTGTGCTTTACACCTAATCACATGCTTACAATCTGCAATCTCACAAGAATAGTGCAATCTTCTAAGGTATTAAATATTTTCAAATCATGGTCACTAATTCATGACAACCCTATTGCAATTGAAATGAAAAAAAATTCATGATTGAACTAAGAACAATTTTTAGTCTAGGCTAACTTTGCAAAGGAGCTAATAATCAGCTAACTACAAAAAGTATGGACTAGAGATCACTACAAAAATTCCAAGCATAAAACCTTAAGCATCACCAAACCATCTAACAATAAAATTAAGAAATTTTAAAGATAGGACAACAAGAACCATGCCAGAAAAAACTCAATACAAGAGAGATACCAAATCACAATATCCTTCCTTATATTAATTCATCCAAAATGGAAATAAGTCTAGTCTTCTATTACAACACTTGTTTGAAGATAAACCCTAATTCTCTCAAATACAAAATCTTCTAACTTCTCCACAATATGATACTCTATGTATCTAGCCTCTATTATATATCTTACTAGTTAGGAAGCATGCCCAATTTATAGAGAACCCCCAAGATAGGTCATCCTAAATAAGGGTTTTACAATAATAAATGCCATACAATAGGTTGGCCTCAAAAAATATTCGAATACAACATGAAATGTGCAATTTGCACTAATTTCATCTAAGTCAGCCTAGGGTGTCAAAACTTCGATCCAGTGCATGTGGATAATGGGAAGAAAAAACTTTGATGTACCCCTATATAACTACTTCCCATCCTTGTCTTTAGGATGCTCCACTTCACCATGCACTGTAAGCAACACTTTTTCTAATTTGACAATAGGTGGCATAGGAAAAACCCTAAATTTTATTTCCAGGGACTTAAGGTCATCTTTTTCCTGCCTTAATGTAGCATCCCAATCATCCTTATTTGTTAAATACATGTCAATAACTACAATGTAGGTTGCAACATCATCTAGTTGATGTTTAGTGACTTGAACTTAACTGATTAGAGAGTAGACATCTCTCCACCATTTCTTGAGTTGTTCCAAATTGAAATGCTTTGGAGCGAACTTCTTCCTCCCTGTCATAATTTCAAAGAATGAGATGCACCTATCATAAATGCTAGTCAAGGTGTCCTCAATCTGCTTCCCTTGTTTATAAATCTTCTTTAAGGACCTTTGCCTCATCTACAAGATCTTAAACCATTCCCAAGGCTTAGCAATCATTGGGAAAGGAAGAACCCCACTCTTCACCAGTTTATCCTCAGTGTATTCCATAATTGTCCTTGTTTTCTGCAACAGGAGATCAATATCCTCCTTGTCCTAGGCTAGAAAAGTCTTTAGCCACTCTACTGACCTCATGGAAGACCTTGTAGTTGACAAGATATCATTGATGGACACTTCTCCTTTGGTTTGGACTCCTTGCAACTATCCAATTGTGCCTTGAGTAGTGCCCTTCATCTTTTCAAGCTAAGAGATTATCTCTTGAGGAAAGAAATCAGCAATAGAGGAGGAAGAGCTAATGGACTACAAGGGTTTCATCTCCTCTTGCCAGTACCTCTTCAATTTCTCATTCTCCTTTTCCAACTCATGCTTTGTTTGTACCTCCTTCCTCAATCATCTGAGGATCACAACATTGGAGCCTTCATACTCCTCAATATCATGTTCCATAGATGCATGCCCTAGATCGATGGTCTGCACATGATAATATTTTGCACTAACCCCATGTCTATCTTTAGGAGGAGAAGGAGTAGCAACATGGGCCACTCTATTTCTAGGTCCATCTCTTTCAATTGTGGAGATTAACCTAGCCTTCTTCTTTGATTTAATTTTCTCAATGTTAGCCATTTGGTCATCCCAATTGGGAGGAGTGTCCTCCACTATTACCAATTTTTTCTCTAGTTATCTATCCAACCAATGTGGAACAGTGGATTCAGACTACACCTTATCTTTTTTATCCTATTCCTGTTGGACATTAGGTACATCTTTCTCAATACTTGGAACATTAGGGATTTCCCTAACTAAACCGTCCTTCTCCTGAGACTATTCCTCTACAATAAACTATGTTGGTGAAGGAATCCTAGTTGTTATCTCTTCCTTTTGAAGGAATTTTCCCTCTCGATCCTTTGCAGATGAATCTACATAAGCCACAAAGGGAGACTATATTACCTTATCAATTTATACCTCTGCATTGTAGAGGTCTCCTTCCTGGAATTCTTCCTCACCTAGTTCCTTAGCATCTTCATCCTTCCTTTTCTCTTCTGGCACATTGCTAGTATCTTGAGGAGAGGGTATGTTATCTTGTTCAATGATAGGAGTGGTCATAGGAACATCCTCCTTTTTGTAGCATCATTTGGGGAAGGATTCTCTGACATCCTCATGTACCCCTGTGTTTTCTGCCCTAAACTTTCTATCTCTACCACAGGTGTCTCAACCTCTTTTTCTGATTTGGAAGTTTCCTTTTCTTTCTGTGACATTTTCACAAGTCTTCTTCTCTTGAGCAAAGGAGCAGTAGCATCCAACTCTTCCTTTTCCTCTTTATCTTTCTCAACCCCTCTCCTTGAAACATGCCTTCTCCTCTTGGCAATGGACTTCCTTTGTTTACCTGCATCTTCTACCTCTTTAGTTTGAACATTCCTGACCTTGATCTCGAAGGGAGAGTCCACCTTGGCCTTACCCTTAGGATCTTGCTTGTGTGACTCCTTGGAAGAAGAATGAGACTCCAAGTCTCCCATAAAATCATAGGTGCATTGAACACCTTCACTTTCTAACTCTATAATTTTGTGCTTAAGCCACATTTTGGTATACTTAATAACAAGAGTCATGATCTGCTCCAACTCTATCTTTTCTTCTACTAACCAGTCAATCTCTCCAACCGTTTTGTCCTTCACAACCTCAAAGATGTGACTCTAAATCAAATTTTAATCCTCCTCAACTTGGTTAGGAATGGTCTTTATGTTATATAACCTTACTAGGTCCACTGGAAGCCTAGAAAACTTCTTGTTTCTTACATCAAAATCATCGTTAAGGTTAGCCCAATAGTATTCAATGTTTTCCTTGTGGCTATACTCTCTACTGGCCTTCTTTTGTTCCTCACCTATGATATCAAACCTTGCCCTCTTGTAATAGAAGGAGAGACCAAAGGTACTCATATCCTCTTTAGAAGCATGAGCTGATTGGATGGAAGGGAAAACCTCATTTGTGCCTATCTTCAAAGGGAAGTCATTCCCAAACCTTGTTTTATGTTTGTCTCCCTTCACAATTACATTGAAGTCATAAATATCCCTTGTGAATTCGAACAATATGATATGGTTTGTTGGGTACCTTGAGATTTTGTAAGGATCCCTTTCATATCCATCAATCCTTATGTAGGAGAAAGTAGGGAATTGAATAAACCATGCTCCATACCTCCTGATCAATTCCTTAGCCTTGTCTAAAATTGTAACATGTTTTTCACCCTGCATCAACCTAGTAATATACATGTTGAATGCATCATTTTCGCTTATATAGGTACCTCCTCTTAGGTGCAACTATGGATACACCTCATAGATTGCATCCTACCCAAATATACCTCTAGCACTTAGCCCCTTGTATGGGTAAAATCTTGCCAATGCACACTTCAAGTAATAATGCACACGTCTTGGTCTGCAAGACATTGCACATCTTCCCATGGATTACTGCACTTATGACACCTACCCAATGGTAGTCTATACCTTGCTCCATCCGAGAGATAACATTAAACATCTAGCTTTTGAATATCCTTGCATTCTTCAACCCCACCAACCTGCTAAGGAGTGTAATAGCATCATAATACTCCCTCTTGAATTTGAGTCTACCAATTGTTTAGGAATCTTGAAGAAATGAGACTTGGGCTTCTCCAAGACAGAATTTATTACCTGTTGGGACTTACCCACATTCTCTTCATAGTAATTTTTGGCTACATCTATATCAAAGGCGACCACATGTGACCTCTCAGGCATATTAAAAGTTTGAGAAATAGACATAGGGTCAAATTTGCAACAACCCTTCTTTGGGGACCAATTATTCTTTCTATTCCCCTATCATAGTTTCTGGCACATTGAAGCACCAACTCATAGCACTATACCGTAGAAGGGAATATAGCCACATGTGCTAACCCAGATTTGAAAGTTCTTTTGGCCAACAAAGGGAGGCCCTATGCTACCATTCCAACCTTGAACTCCTCATAGTCCCACATACCCACATTGGTATCAGTAATTCCTGACCAGAAAAAAGTCAAGATGCTTTGAATAATCCTACTCTTTATGTCCATCTTTACCTTTTTTCCTCAGATATAATAGAACCTTCAACACCTGGATCCATTGCCTTTCCCTTGCCATGCCCAACAACATCCTATCCTAATCTTTCCTACAAACAAGTAAAGACAACCAAAATGAGATCCAAGATAAACAAAAAGTGTCAAAATCCAAATTAAATCAACTATTTCAAAGTTCGGGATTTAGCTTCCTTCATCGAATATAGTCTAGAGAGGAATCCCAGAGAAATCCGGACTAGGAAGAATCTAGAGAAACAAGCATACAAACCCCACATAATAATTTTAAGCAATCAATATGACCAAGGAATAACTTGAGATTACTTAAAATAAGTTCATTTAATCATCTGAATTTATCATCAACAAGAAAATTCTTCATATAGTCATCAAATTCTTCACTCGCACGAAACTTTGGAAAAATCCACCTTAGATGAAAATCCCCAAAAATAGAAACAATTTCAACAACCCAAGAAAATGAAGGAAGCACAGAACATCCAGGAAAATCCTGAAGGCGTGGATTTCAGTGGAATCAATACAAATTTTCCATAACAGCCCAAATTCGGTAGAGCGACCAAGCAACAAATTTTGATAAAATCCAGAGGAAGCAGAATTCCACAAGGCAAGCAAAAGTCTAGATTAAATAAAATCATGCAAAACAAAGAAGAAATAGGAAAACTCAGGGAAATCTAGCAGAGATGGAATTCCATGAAGACATTGAAAACCCAAATACCTATGTTTCCCTCATCCTCACCCAAATAGATAAAATGAAGACGGAATAAGAGCCTAGAGCTCGACAATGACTTGACCTAAACCCCCAATGGATCAACCACGAATTCAAAACTCACCTCTTAGTAAATCGAGAGGGATTAGCTATGCACTAGGTCAAGAACCCTAAAACCTCCACCATGAAAGAACAAAATAGCTTAGGCACAACTTTCTTGCAAACAAGGATCATAAATTGATGGAAAATACAAGCAAGCCTCAAGATAACAATGAAAGACCAACCCAAAGAAAATACTCAAGACAAGCACCTAAACAAATTGGCAAGACACAAACCCCCCAAACGCCCAGGGATGGCGCCCGCATTCAAAGGGAACATAGAATTAAATAACATGAAAGTGCATGTAGCAAAGAAATTAAAACCAAAAGAGAGAGAGAGAGAGGATGTCTACATACCATGAGAATAGAGGGAAATGAGACCAAGGAAGCTGGCAATAAATTTCAAGCACAACTAGAATACGAATAATGCTTAGGAAATCTGAATGCAACACTCGAAATCACTTCCAAATGCACAATCCAGCAACACATCTCAAGCTCAAGCACTCCAAACTGAAATGGCAAGTAAATAATCAAACTCCAATGGAGAGTTACTTCCCAAAAATCAATAAAAAATTGCCCCAAAAGTTGTGCAATCACCATTAATGTGATAGACAAGATGACCAAGACAAAAATTTGGGAATTCGACAAAGCAACAGACTTTGGAAAAATCTGGCCATGATGGATTTCCTCAAACTCAAACAAAAGCAGACACAACCAACCACCGAAAGGAAACTGGGAAAGTCCGGCCATGGTGTATTTTCTTGAAAACAGTGAAAAACCTAGAGTGCACCCAGAACTTAAGGTTTTCAACAAAAATCCCAAATGGGCCACCAATAGGCAAGATGAATCATTAAATCACATGCCCAAGCAAGCAAGACCCCAAAAATGGAAAGACCAAGACACCAAAAAGTGAAAATGACGGTGCCCACCTTCAGTGGGGTGTGTATGCAAAAATTGCACAACACTCCTATAGAACCTATGGGTTACAGTAAGGACGGATGTATCCCAAGAAAAGTAGGAGCTAATGACTACTAGAAATTATGGTTTGGTGGATCCAAATCCAAGCAAGGTGCTAGAGAAGGGCTGCAACTAATCAGTCCTAAAGGTAAAACCTGCTTTGTTGCTCACATAATCCAATTCCAATGCACTAACAATGTAGCTTAATATGAAGCTCTAGTTCATGGGTTAGTAATGACATTGAGAAAGAAAGTTAAAATCCTCCAAGTGTTTGGAGATTCTAAGATATTGATTAGGCAGGTGAGAAAAAAATACTGATGTCATGACAGGAGGATGGCCAATTAAAAACACATAATCTGGGATCTTATTGAAGGATTTGATGCCTTCAACATTCAACTGATACCTTAGAGTAAGTATCAGACTGTTGATTCTCTAGCACAAGAAGAAATTACATTTTAGCCATTATTACTTTTCAACTTAAAGAAGTTCACTGTGGAGCTTGTTCTAGTTCGCTCGGTGCCTGAACAATGTTACCAATTTTTTAGGTATTTGAGGATGATAAGAACATTCTTGATTTTATCACTTGTTGTGATGTATTTTCTTCCTAATTAATTGATGAGGTTGAGCCTCAAGAGGCCAAAATTGACCTAGAAGGAGTCATCAATTTGAAGAATAATACCATCCTAAGAGGAATGGTGCAATTAAAAAGGATCTTTGATCTAGATAGGATCTAGATTTCATTGCTTCTATGAGACTCTTAGGAATCCACATGACTTTTGATCTTGATATTTTCTTTATGGGCCTTTGTATCCTTTGAGATTTTTCTCTTTGATTTATGGACCTGTGCAGTCATTGATTTTTTTCTTTTGATTTTTTCGGCCTTTGTGGCCTTTGGAATTTTTCTTTTGATTTTTGGATCAAATTTTCTTTTATTTTTCATGACTCTTCAAGGAGACATGTTGACCCTTTGATAAATGTGGATTTTTATATTGAATATTTTGACATTTGGCACCCAAATTGCTTCAAAGAGAAATGGGAGGAGTGTATTGAGATGAATGATATGGAGGTATGATGGATGAGTTAATGTAGGAAGAATATTGAAAGTGGATCAAGCATTTGTGCCTTTGTTGTTCTTGAATAATAGGAGATGGAGAAATGTGGGAACCTAATATGGATGGAAGGGTTGATGAGCTAGGATTGGTATGATAAGGACCAAGGATAGATGGAATGTTTGATGGAGTAGGATAAGGACCTAGGATAGAGGTAGTGTTTGGTGGACTAGGATAAGGACCTAGGATTTATGGAGAGTTTGATGGACTAGGACACCTAAGTTGAGCATTAGGTGTATAACCATGGCCACGAGAATATGGATGTGCTTAGATAGAAAGGGGTTCTACAATACCTTGTTCATTAAGGCCTAAGCCTTTTCCTTTGTAAGTCATAATTTTGGACATTAGTTTACCCATAGGATATGCATTGTTTGTGAAACAAGATGTGATTCCATTTTGATGAGGATATGATATGGATGAAAGGATAGGTGTTGGAAGTAAAATGGAGTGTATAAAGGTGGAGGATCCCAATTTATATGTGTGGAGTTTATGGATAGTTTGAATAGGTGTGATAGGATCTTGACTAGGAAAAGAATCATTAGATGGAGTATCTTGATCATGAGATGGAAGGGAATGATAAGATAGGATGAAATAATTGCCATGCTCTTGGGATGATATTGAGTCATGAGAGGCTATGGACTCATAAGATGGGGTGGAGGGAGGACTTGGAAGAATATTTTTTTCTTGAGATGGAAGAGGATTATCATAGGTGAATAATGAAAGGAGGGGATCATCATATGATTCTTGAGAGATGGGATCTTAATCAAAGATTGGAAGGGTTTGTAGAATTTTGGTATCATGGGATGGATTGGAAAGAATTTTTTCATCGAGATGTGTAGATTGAAATGAATCATTGTATGTAGAGGATATGATAGAAGAAGGTGATTGAATGGAATCATTATCTTGGGTGAAATAATCATGAGGTTCATTTTGGATTATTGGGGATGAAGATAAATGCATGACATGACAAGATTGGTCAATGTTATTTGATGGATTAGATTTGGGTGTCTTATTTAACCTTTGTAAAATTTTAGAAACATTGAATTTGGTTGATGTTGTTTTTGGAGGAGAAGAGGTCACATTCATATTTCTATCAAAGGAATTGTTAGTTGTTCCCCCTTGTATTTCCTTGATTTTTCTTTGTAAGGCTCTTATTTGTTGGGTAAGAGAACTAAAATCATTAAGAGGGGTTTCAGGATTTTCTTTAAGCCCTTCCATGTTGAAATCAATAGGTAACTTAGCTCCTTGATTATCTATTGAAAGGAATTATTTTTCCTTGTTTCATTCTAAGACTCTTTCCATGAGAGTATGGAATTGGGGATCCTGCTCTACTTCTTGGAGATTTTCTTCTGTTACCTCCTCAGTATTTGAATTATGAAAGGGATTTTATTCCCTGACACTATTATCACCCATTTTTCTTAATGTACTTTCCCTTTCATCTCCTTCTATGTGCTTTTGAGATCTTGTGACAACAGCCATAAGCCTTTTCCAAATTTCAACTAACTTTGATCAAAAGAATGTAATAACACAATTTTGATGGATAGAAGTCAGAATAGAATGAAGATCCTATTGATATGACTTATGAGATTTCTAATATTTAGCTCGTGATTCCCTGATTGAAAGGATGAAGATCCTATTTGTGAGAACTAAAAAAAAGATAAAAATAAAGATTATTTTTCACTTTGTGAGGTTTGATAGTAGCTTTGTAAAAATAAGGATTTTGATAAATGCCTAAATGTCCCCTAAGCTCTCTATTGCAGAATTTAATTGGGATGAGTAGTGTACATAATTGCAAGTTGGGGAACGTAAGAAGAATAAATACATTGACTATGATTATGTCTTTGAGAAAGGGCTCTTCTTTGAAAGAAATCTCGTGAGTATAATGGATCTACAACATAATCGTAAGTGAAGCCTCTAACAAAGTCATGATATCAATGAATGAAGATTCTATGTTCAAGCAAGATATTTCAAATTTGGTATAAAAATTTCCTTTTTTCCAATAACTTCTTATAACTGAGAGATTTCTTTGTCTTCTTAATCTTCTTGTCTAGGGACTTCTTGGAAAAAGTTGCAGACTTCCAAATCCTGAGCATAGGAAAAGACTAAACTGAGGTGTCAGATTATTTGGTGTCAAAAACTTACCCAGATTCGGAATGCAAATGCACTCAAGTTTTCAACAGATATGCTAAAAGATCCAGCCTATGTGCTAGACTATTGTAGGTATGCGCTAAAATAGAGCATGAATGCACTAAAATAAAGCACATATGCAATAAAATAGAGCATGAATGCACTAAAATAAAGCACATATGCAATAAAATAGAGCATGAATGCATTGAAACATAGCATAGATATGCCAAAATAGAGCATAAGTATGTCGAAACAAAGCACAAATGCACCAAAAAAAACTAGGGATGTGCTAAACTATCCAACTACTGTTTCGAGACAAAATTTTTTTAATAGTTTGATGCTTTTGAGTGATCTTTATTTTATTTAAATGTGAAAAATATGACATATAGTAGAAAATAGTTATTTTGCAAATCCTAAAATCTAAACAAAGAGTGTATGTTCTTGAGATTTTCATGGGTATTGAATAAAATAAGTACTTCAAATAGACTCACTCTTAGTTGTCAAATAGGTCATCATGGAAACCACAACCCACATCTTAAAATTGCATCAACTCACACAGTCGTGTCACCCCCTAAAGGGTGCCCATTTTTTAATCTTTTCCAGGTGCATAGTCAAGGTTATATTTCTCAATCCCCTAAGCAAAAAATCTATGGCAATTATATGGTGAGTGTCTTGAGGGTAGATTATTCCCTCCCCTTGCACTGTGATTAAAATGATATTTGGATACTGACACCATTGGATTTCTACACTATGGTTCTTAGTAAATGTATTCGTTCAGCACGACAATAGATAAACTCCCTTAGGAGACCTCCCAATCTTTAGAACAAATATTTTTGGGATCATTATCTTGCTCACATCCATTGAATATGGGTTTCCCCAAAATTCACTTTTGATTAGAGTGGGTTGCAGAACCTAGCTTTATTTGTTCCCACTTAGGTCCTTCCCATAGGGTGAGTACTTTTTCCCACTATGGCGGGCATTCTAAAGATGTAAAAAAATAGGAATTGCATAAAATGAAAAAGGTAAGTCTATTGTTTTGGTCACCCAGTAAAGGGGAGAGCATAAATCTATTACCCAACAATCACAACAAAAAAATCATTAATTTTAGATCCAAATGACAATTTTCTATGCTAAGTGAATAGTTTTCTTCATAGAAAACATTTGATTCATTTTAACCAACAAAAAATGATGTTTGGTGACTATCCTAGGATTGGTTGATTCCATATTTATGTGACTAGCCTAGGATTGCTTCATTTAATTTTAAAACTGAATGGAAAACTCACTATCCATGGATGGCGTCAGAATTGGGATTTGTTCTGTTACACTTATGTATGTGCTAAAAAAATTGGTAACTGTGCTAAAAAAATCAATACATGCACTAAAGGAACCTGTAGGAATGTGCTAAAATAGTCATTAAATGCACTAAATGAACTAGCGTATCCGCTAAAATAGGCCACCAATGTGCTAAAACAATCATCAAATGTGCCAAAACAGACCTCGTATATGCTAATTTGTGGCTCATATGCACTAAAACAAAGCTCCAGTCCATCAATTGTTAGAAAACCTACAATAAAAAGATGAAAAATGGGGCAAGGCCCCATGGTGGGTGCCAAAAATATGTTGTTAGAATAATGTGAATTAATTAAAAAGTAAACTAACACACGAATAAAACATTAGATTAAAGGATACTAAATAGAAAAGACAAAGAAAAATCTATTTAACAACAACTCCTTCAAATGCGTCTCATTGTCCTCTATCTCCAAGGATTTGATACAAGTTACTGGATCTCAGTTGGTGTAACCAGCAACTTGTTGAAATGACTACTTAGGAGAACAAGATTTTATGCAACATGCATGTCTATTGCTAAATGATTTAAGCTATGAAGTTGAAGAAATAAAATGCTATAAACTTGAAAATGATAATGCTAAGATGCTGATTTGAATGCAACTATAATGATTATGCTAAGATGCTGATTTGAATGCAACTATAATGATTATGATAAATTCACAAAATCTAGGATCTTTTTCAACTCACAAGAGGGTTGTATTTATAGATTTTTGAAGGCAACAATCTAGTTGGCCAAGATCAATGGTTGATTTCAAACCTGTCAAAATGAATGGTGAGAGATGGAGAAGTTGAGAAAAATATGGAAAGGTTGAGAGAAAGATGGAAGATGTTTCCTCTTACACAACCTTTTCCATTCAAAAATGAAGGAAAGTTGCCATTTGTGCACTTCATTTATGAAGATTTAGTTGATAGTTGAGGAAAAAATCTATAGTTAAATATATAGAAATTTATTTAATTACATATGACAATGAATTTAGAAGCTTCTGTAATTTAAATAAATAATATTTAATTATGTGTGAGAGATGATAAAAGCACTTTAATTAAATATATAAAATACTTAATTAAATATGAAAAGAAGAAAGTTTCTAATTAAATATTTTAGAATATTTGATTATGTAGGAAAGAAGCTTCCAATTAAATATTTTAGAATATTTAATTGTGTGGGAAAGAAAGCTTCCAATTAAATATTTAATTCTATGGAGAAAAAAATTATCATTTAATTTGTAAATTTAAACTTGTGATATTTTGTAATTAATTAAGAGGAAGATGATAATAATTAAATAAATTTATTTATTTAATTAAATTAGAAGAATATAGAAAGTGAACGATATAAACAAATAATTAAATTTATTTATATGTAGATGAATTTAGAAGATTATTAATTAAATAAACTATATTTAATTAATTAACTAGCTTGATTAACTGTGACCATTTTTGGATGTGTACAAATATATTTTCATCCTCTTCATCTAAAAAATCTTCAAATTCAGAGTTTGTTTCATTTTTGTTGAACAAACTTTTCTTTGTTTTGAAATTGAATTTCTATTTGGGTCTATAGGCCTTTTTCTTAGCCAGTTTTTTAGATTTCTCGTTATCACTACTTTGGTCACCATAGGGGCACTTTGTAGCAAAGCGGCCTATTTTTCCACAAATAAAGCATTTGAAGGGAACTTTTCCCTTATACTTTCCAAACCCTTTTTTGAGCTTCCTCACAAAGTGGGATTCTTTGGAATCAGAAAATTCTAATTCAGTGAGCTCATCATTTTCTTTCCTTTCAGCATTAAATCGAGTTTCTTTTGTAGAGGTATTGTTTCTACTGATCCTCATTTCATAGGCAGTCAGAGTGCCTTGTAGGCTTTCAAGGGTAAGCTAGTGAAAGTGTTTCTTCTCTTCTAGAGTAGCGACCTTAGCTTCAAATTTTGTTGGTAAGGTTCTGATGACCTTATTTACAACATCAAATTCCTTAACTTCTTCTCCTAGACCCTTCATGGCATTGATAATTTCATCAAATCTTAAAAATTAATCAGAAAATTTTTCATCGTCCCTTATTTTTATTTCTTCAAACTGGTTTTTTAGAGTGAGGACTTTAGATTGTTTTAATTTTTCATTCCCTTGATAGATAGTTTCAAGTTTAACCCAGATCTCCCTAGCAGAGCTGCAGTGGATGACTTTAATAAAGACATCTTTAGTTAGTGTACATAGGAGAGCATGTTTTTCTCTTGCATTAGTTTCATATCTTTTCTTTTCATCAGAAATAGTAGGAAAATTTGTTGGTATAGTGTACCCAATCAATACTATGCTCCATACATTGAGGTCAATAGAAGTTAAATAAGTCTTCATTCTAATTTTTCAGAATACATAATCGGTTCCATGAAATAATGGATCTCTAGTCATGGATGTGCCTTCATGACCTTGAGACATTTTGAATAGACTCCAAGGCCATAATTAATGCTAGGTTGGAAAGACCTATCGTAGGACCCTAGGAAACAATACCAATTGTTGGAGTGGAAAAGACACTAAGAGGGGGGCGTGAATTAGTGATTTTAAATATTTTTACAATTTTAATGAAACTAAAACAAACTAGATGTATGCTCTCATTTGCCAATTATAAACTCATTCATGTATTGAATTCAATGACATAAACTAAAATGAGGATTGTAATAGGGAAACATAGCATATTAAAGTATTCATGCACTGTATCAGATAAACCATGGATAATCAAATAAACAAAAGATATGTGGAGTGGAAAACCCTCCTAGGGTAGAAAAACCACTCCTTAACCTATTTCCTTTTTCAGGCTTTCATTTCAATAATCATTTTTGACAATGCCTCATAGGCTTATTTCTGAGCACGAATTTAAGGAGCACCAACCCCTCTTTTAGAAACACCAATTTCAAGGAGCACCAACCCCTTTTCTATTTTCAGTAAATCATACAATGATACAGAAGATCTCTTAGTTTCTCTAATTTTTGTCAAGTGCCTCATGATGGACAATGTTTACAATTCTCAAGGTTCAAGTATTACCCTTTAGAATTCCACCCATTTTCAAGCATTAAGACAGCTTGAGGAAATAGCTCATATATTTGATTTTCAATCTCAATGCTCAACTTCTCTACAACACTATTATAATGATGTTCTCACACTTATTTTTCACACATGTTCTCATACATATTTCATGGTTCTTTTCAAAACAGTTAACTCCCTCTTTTTCTATATTTTCTTTCAAAAAAAATAATAACTCTATTTTCACTTTTTGTTTTTCTAGAAATATTAAAGCCCTAATCTCTATTTTTTATTCTTTGTATAGATTTCAACATTTCATACATTTTTTCAGTTATAACAGTATCTTGTATTTCAAAATAAAATAGAGGTGATCATCAAGTTACCAACGTCTAGTCGAAAAACCTTGCCGGATATTGCAAAGTACCTAAGAGAAAGATATTTTAACCTGACGAGAATAGAAAATAAGTATGCAAATATAGAAAGGATACTGAACAATTTCTTCACAAGTAGCCTACACAGACTGTTCTCAATGAACCAACATCAAAACAATATATATACCATGAACAATAGCCACTTAAATAGCTGTAAATTTTAAGTAACTGAAAAACAATTCTCTATAACCAAAATCATATAATCATGCTTTCAAGAACAGTTATGAAAGGCTATAGGTAAGGATCTAAAGAGATTTGAAGATTTCATGATTACCCACAAACAAAAACCATGACCCATAAATCTGATATGGTAATATTTGTGAAATCCAGTCTAGATTATGTGTAATCATTTTAGATCTGACTATGAAAACCAATTTTTCATCTTCCATTTAGAAGTAAACACTTATCTCTTATTAACCTTTCTAGTAAAGGTTCTGGTTTTGCAAAGAAGTCTAAAAGAAGAATACCAGAGAAAACCATAAAATATTTTTCCATGAACAATTTATCAGACCTACAAAGTAGTTGAGAAGCTTGAGCTTCTTCCTAATTTGAGCTCTTACGTGATGGTAGGAAACTGACAAATGAATCCACCATTGTAATGGTCTTCCACCTTTCCCCATACATTTTCAAATAGTTTGAGAAGTCAACAAAAAATCTAAGAAATGACTAAGAGAATTTTTCCATGGTGGCAGACATAATAGGGTTTGAAACCCATGAACAATGAAATGGTAAAAATGATTGCCCTAATATTTTCCAATCGATATCCTTTACAAAATATGATGGAATTTGAAGTCTGAAAGGACTAACTTAGTCACAAACTCATAATTCCTTTTGAATTCCATGGCCTAACCAATCCAATGCACGCTGACAAGCATTATTATCATTTATCAATTATTGAAAAAATGAAAATATCGACCAAATAATGCTTTGATTAAGTTGACATGACCATTTTACCCATCAAATTATGATTAACTTAGACAAGTTTATTTTCTAGTAATTTGTTGGTTCTCAAAAATGTTGGTTTGAACCACGAGAAGTTGCCAAGCTCTCACAATGCTTTTGGCCAACTGACAAGGCCAATTGATGCAATTGTACCTTCTCCTCTTCAGGCTCTGAAAAACCCAGGTAGGTGCACCTATCTATATGTTGTAGATTTAAGATGTATTTCCTGGTGAAACAATCTATCCACAATGGAAAAGGGAAGTGGATAGATGAGATTACTACAATTACTCCTACTCCTACTGCACAAATGAATTTTTTTTTAAATAGATTATTTGATATGGATTTGTATCTCTAGGTTGTGGCAGATCAGTGCCTTCTATCCACATGGGAAATGGAGTGAAAAATGATCTATTTCCACCTATTGGTTTAACTCTAGTTGTTAGGCACTCGAAAAATTCCATGGCTAGCATAAAAATTCAGTAAGTCTATGACTTGCATAAATAGTGCTGGAGTGCTCCTTTGTCAGGTTCTTCTTTAACTATCCAAAATAAATCTCAAAACCACTGTGATTTATCAAGAGAATTTAATTTTGACTTGCAAACACCAGTTTAATTAAATCACACAAAATGAGAATGCATTTTGATAAACCAGGTATATACTAGATATGCTGATTTAAATGATTAAAAGATCCCAAGTTGGAGACAACCAAAATAAAGAATATGAATTTTATTTATCACAACAAATGAACACCAAAAGAAATTTACCAGTTTAACATATTTTCCCCATTGATTCTGCTTCAAGAAATTTTGTCATTATTTACATTCCAGTCCCTTCTCGATAAAATTCTAACTCCTACAGTCTAACTACTGCTTTCTTTCTCCCTCACCCCTCAGATTTTTGCAAATATTTATACATTAAAGATCAAAGGTCATGACCCTTCAATTTTTTGGTTATGGTTGTTTACATTCCATGGCTAAAATTAAAAAATTTAATTATATTGCCTTATCGGCAAATTAAATGTTTTTTTCATAGTCTCGCTTTTGATTTTCTCACTTTATACCTTTTCTCGCCTTTGATTTTAATTTTATCTACTTATTTACTTTTATCTTCTCGTGGCCTTCTTTATTTCTTTTACCACACTATCGTGGGATTTGAATTTTCTCTCGTGGTATGGTGGTACCTGGCCCCACACTGACTGTCACGGCTACCTCTGTTGCTTACCGCGCTACTGCACTTGATTCAGTCATACACCATGGTAGCATGGTAAACGGTTTGGTGGTTGAAGGAAAGCAGTTAGCGAGCGGTCGGTGGAAGCAACCAGTGGTTAAGAAATTGCTACCATGGTAGCACGATAAAATGTTAGCAGTTAGTTAGTTGGTAGGCAGTGGCAACATAGCAGTCGATAAGCGGTTATCGCTATACCATGCATGGTATGAACATAGACCGCGGTGGTCGCAGAAGATAGTGAGTTAGCAGTGAGGATGACAGTTAGTGGTTACCGCAGTACCGTAGCCGCTAAAATAATGACCAATGAAATGGTAAAAATGATTGCCCTAATCTTTTCCAATCGATATCCTTTACAAAATATGATGGAGTTTGAAGTTTGAAAGGAATAACTTAGTCAAAAACTCATAATTCCTTTTGAATTTCATGGCCTGACCAATCCAATGCATGCTGACAAGCATTATTGTCATTTATCAATTATTGAAAAAATGAAAATACAGACCAAATAATGCTTTGAGTAAGCTGACATGACCATTTTACCCATCAAATTATGATTAACTTAGACAATTTTATTTTCTAGTAATCAAAACCAAGTCACTTCCTATGTGACATTTAAAATAATCAAAAAATTTATACTTGTTGTCGACCTTAAGGCCTAGACTTGTGTTGACCAAGAAACTGAAACATATGCATAGGAATGATCACAAGTTCGCCAATGTTCAAAAATGATTTCCACCATTATAATTCCATGCATACCCAAAGACTTGAGAAGAATAATAAAGGTTAATATTTATGCTGAATTCAATATGCCTTTCACCCATGCCAAATTCATAATATCATATGTTGTATGCCCATGCCATTATCAGATGTTTAAGGAAACCCGATAGGGTTTTCTTAAAACATGGAAACCAACTGCATCTTACAAACCATGAATCAGAAATTAATTGAAGGCAATACCTGATAGAATCTAAATAGAGAAGCACACCTCCAAGATGTTCAAAAAATAAAATGTACCAATGTCATAATGATAGAAATACTGAATAAGCCAACATCATAATTTTTAATAGATCACTAAATAAGCCAATATTAAATAATCAAGTTTTTCATAGATAGTTGAATAAGTCAATATCAAGTGAATTACTGTAGCACAAATTCTCAAATTAGAAACATGTCACCTAACCAATGGAACATAAACCTGTAACCAAGATTTCTTAACTAAGATCTACATATGGAGTTAAGTGATAAGTGCCACCAAAGATAATATCATAAATGAAGTAAATATGCCAATCATAGTTGAAGAAGTACAACTGAGTAAACAACCACCAATATTCCAGACTGTAACACATATTGTCATCAAGGAAATATTAGAAAAATAGAGATTTAATAGAATTTTTGTACCGAAAACAAAGTTGTCTCGGCTGGAATGATAGATCTTGTACCCAATAACCATAGATGAAAAAATTAACATATACATAAAAAATGTTATCAATTTTCATTGTTCTTCTTTCATATGTAGAACCTATAGCATCAGTGAATGTTTTGTTTTTCATATATTTTAGAATTGGTAATGCAGTAGAAGAATTCAGACCTATTACAACACTGATAGCCTCCTTTGTTATTTTGAATGGTATGTTTAACCACATGAATTCATCATGAACTCAACTCAGAATATAACAAACCCATTCTAACTCTTCAAAGATGGAAAATTTGACAATCTATGTAAATTTCTTTGCTTCTAGGATTTTATGTTCCAGATTCACACATAAATCTTCAACTATGATGTGATTATTGTACAAATTCAGCAGTTGTGAACTTCCTAGTTCTTCAATATTTGTGTGAAAGTAGACCCTAATATCCTCTGTGTGTAATACTTCATATGGAACAAACAAAAATTCTCCTAACGGGTGTGTCTCAAGAGACTTGTAAGGATTCCATTTGAATTTAAGATGAGATATGTCCTTGAATTTGACTACTAGAGGAGTATTTATTTTGACCAAATCACAAATTCGTAGAGTTTTCTAATAAATACATTTTTTCACCAGATCAAAATTTGATTATCGAATCACTTCCACACTTTAATTCACCAAAGTTTTCCTGAGAGCTCTCCAGAATTTATTTCTCCAAAATTAAAAGTGACAAATGAAGAATAGAAATGAATTTTTATCACTTGCATACCTAACCCTTCTTTTGCAATAAATTATTTTACCCTAACTCATCTGGTTACCATTTTTTTATGCACTGTGACAAATAAATATTTTGTGGACCTTTAATATGACATACCATTTCCTCTTATGAGTTCAACAACATCTCTTGAGCATATATGCACCTTTTGTACATATCCACATCTAATGTTACTTACTAGTTATGGGTTTGAAAGATTTTCTTGATAGCTCCCCCCAGGCCAAAGGCCTAAAACTATTTTCCAGAGGAATTACGAGAAGAAGGTTTTGATGCTGACACATTTTCTTCAACCAAGGGATCTTTCTTCCCCATCTACTGCCTGACCACATCTGTAGTGATTTTTCCTTTTACCTTGATATCCTTCTAAATGTTTTTCCTTTGGTTTACCAAACCTTTTTTTTCCAACAAAATGTAGCAATGTGTCCAATTTTGTTGTAGTTATAGCACACAACATTTCTCTATCTAGACCATTTTTTCCACTGGTTTCCTCTTGATCTACACTAGTTAGCAGGATGGCCAAGTCTATTGCATGTATAGCATCTAATATTTCTATGAAATTAATTCATCACATTTCTGCATTCATTTGACTTATGACAAACCTTATGATAATTAAAGCACTAACCTGAGAATGATGAACCACTTGATTTTATTCTACTTCTACATTGAGTAGCCATGTGTCCAAATTTATTGCAACTAAAATAGTATCCATTGAACCTCTAAGCATTAGGTTGCCTTATCGGATACCTTCCATATTTTCTCATTTGATTTCCTTGCCTGAATCTCCTTTGTCCAAATCTTGAGCTTTCTTCTTCTTCATATCCAAGACCTCGCTTGTCACCATTAGTCCTCTAACCTTTAATCAGTTCATCAAGCCTGAATGAGTTAACTTTAAAATTTTCTTTGTATTCATTTGTAGAAAAATAGTCATTTATGAGATCATCCATCTTCTTTCCAAGTGCCTCTTCATTATTTTTAGATTGTTCCAGTTCATCATCCAATCAATTGCACACTTCATATTTTTCTTTCAGAGACTGGTCTAGGTTCTCTTCATTCTTCTTTTTTTCTTCAACCTCCTTGGTCATCTTCATCATGATATATTCTATTCCATGCTTTAGGAATGTATTATCTCTGGTAAGCTATTCAAATTATTCTATCTTTTCCTTTAGGGCTTGACTGAGTTGTTCATCTTCAATGCTCCTACTATCACTTTGCTTAATCTGATCACAAATTTCATTTCTCTTCTCTCTAGACTTATTGATTTTTTTTTTCAAAGACTCGATGAATTTCTCAGCATTTGTGAGGTTTTCTTGCAATTTCTAAACTTTAGCCTTTGACTGATCAAGATCATCTAGGGCCACCAAAATCTATTGTTGAAGATTGCTTGAATCCATTGAAACACCTTCCAATATCTTCCCAAGTTGTTAGACTTCTTCTTCTGAGGAACTAGCTCTGATACCAATTGTTGGAAACAAGCTACACTGAGGGGGGTGAATCAGTGTTGTGCAAAAATTAACTTTATTAACCTTTATCTTCAAAGAATTAAACAAAATTCAACCATATTGCATAAACATGAAGAAAATAAACACAACACCATAACACAAGGATAATTATGTGGAAAACCTATTAGGGGAAAAACCCTGGTGGATGGCCAATCCATAATTTAATTTGAGTATACTCAAATGAAGATTACAATAAGGGGAATGCACTTTCATTCAGGCACATTGCTTAGAGATCACTATTCAAAGGGAAGGCTCACTGCCTTACAAATAAAATTATATTAAAACCATCTGAGATTTTGAACTGAGAAGAATAAAATCTACATATGCCTGATTATAGTTCTAGCTAGGCATAATATTCAATCTTCTATCCTACAGACTGATTTTGCACTTTTTCTCTATTCTCCTCACACTTGCAACATAAATTATTTATGCACAAAAGAAACTATGCATTATCACTCTTCTTCTCTGCTCTAATTCACAATTCACATCCACACACACTTCATACTTCATTCAAAATTATACAGACAATCTTATATATATATCCACAACTTAGAATTCAATTACACTATGTCAGCTTCAATAGAAAAAAAGGGATATTTACATTTGTTGACACAAATCATGACTAATATGCAATGCGTATCCACAAAAATCAGCCAAAAATTGGCTAGGACCCAAACAAAGATGTAAAAAAAATAAAAATACTTAGCTAATTATTTATCATACATCCACAACGTGATACATTTATGAAGTTGGCTCTAGTACTGGTAAAACAGAGAATTAGCCAACTGAAGATTCTAACATCCACAAAAATCGATACGAGCCACCAAGAATTACTATAAGCATATGTTATACACCAAAAAACATTTCCTAATATGTGCAATAAAAAAAAATAATAAAAAATCTTCATACAGATTGATGAACACTAAGTTACCAGATGCCTTGTTCTTCCTTGTCAATCTTCAATCTATTTTTTGATATGATCGAATGATTATTTTCGTATCTAATCATTGATTAGGGTTGCCATAAATGACAACACCAAATGATAGTAGTAATTTCTCTTGCCAACACAGAGTTCCTTTCTCTTCTCTCTGGAATTGTTGATCTTGTCTTTCAAATACTCATTGAATTTCTTAGCATCCATAAGGTTTTCTTGTAAATTCTGAACTTTAGACTTTGATTTATCAAGATCATCTAGGGCCACATTTTTTTTTGTTGAAGACTGCTTGAATCCATTGAAACACTTTCCAAGATCTACCCAAGTTGTTAGACTTTTTCTTCCAAGGAACTAGCTCTGATACTAATTGTTGGAAAAAAGCTACACTAAGAGAGGGGGTGAATCAGTGTTGTGCAAAAATTAACTTTATTAACCTTTATCTTCAAAGAACTTGTAACATTTAACCAAAATGCATGAACAGGAAGAAAATAATCACAACACCATAACAAAATAATTTTTATGTGGAAACCCTTCTAGGGGAAAAACCACGGTGGATGGCCAATCCACAATATGATCTGAGTATACTCAAATAAAGTTTACAATATGGGGAATGCATTTTCATTCAAGTGCACTGCCTAGAGGTCACTACCTTATAAAGAGAATTAGATTAAAACCATTTGAGATTTTGAATTGAGAAAAATAGCATCTACATATGCTTAATTACAGTTTTGGCTAGGCACAATATAAAATCTTCTATTCTATAGACTGATTCTACACTTCTGCTTTGTTATGCTCACACTCGTAACATAGATCCTTCACGCACAAGTGAAAATGTGCATTATCTCTCTTCTTCTCTACTCTCATTTGCAATTCACATCCACACACCTCATACACACTTCAAAATGATGTCAACCATCTCTTATATATATCTACAACTTAGAATTCAATTACAATATGTGAGCTTCAATAGAACAAAATAATATTTACATTTGTCAGCTCAAATCATGAGTAATTTATAATGCACATCCACAATAGTCGAACACAACTTGGCCAGGACCCAAACAAAGATGCGTGAACATAAAAATACTTAACTAATTACTTCTCATACATCTGCGACATGATATATTCATGAAGTTGGATCCATGACTAATAAAAAGAGAATTAGCTAACCAGATCTTCTAACTCACACATGGATCAATATGAGGCACTGATATTTATGGATAACACTAAGAATAAATTGATCAACCTTCACTCAGATATGCAACACAAAATATTAACTAAATTTTTTTATGTGAATCGATGAACCCAAAACTGTCGGATGCTCTGTTCTTCCTTAATTGTTTGCAATCTGACTATCGATAGGATAAATTGATGATGCACAAATCCAATCACTAACTAGGGTTTCCATCAATGACAACACCGAATTATATTCACAATGTCTCTTTCCAACATATATTTGTTCACTAGCTATGAATATTGTACCTAAATTTCATGACTTTGAGGATCATCCCCTTGAAGCATATAATTCATTTTATTTGTTAAAGAAAGGGAAAACATAAGTTTCTTTAGTTTTGATAATAGCTTCACTAGATAATTTTCTTGTTCTTCACTACTTTCCTCTTACCATTTATTGTTTTTTCACCTAAAGAAAAATAAACTTATATTTTGTACAAATTATAGTTGTGGAAAATGTTTCCTTTAATGGAATTGCCCCAGAAAAATGCACTGCAAACTTAAAGGCATAGAAAGGGACATTATTTTTTGCAGGGATAGTCAAAATCATAATCCATAGATTTGTTCACTGATATGATAGTCATTAAGGCAAAGCAACATAGATCTAATAATTTCAATTCCCTATTTGATGATGCCTTATAAATATTTTCAACTCAATAAGAGTAATTTGCTTCTATGAATGTCCTAAGATCCTTTATATCTTTATTTCAATGTAACTATCCTCTATTATTACAAAATAATGGGAGGATATAATGTATCCTTCTTAGTATTTTAAGCCATCTTTGTAGAGATTTTTTATAGTCAAGGCTCATAAATTAGTAGATGACTTTCACAAAGTCCATCAACCATGACAAGGATTTTCACCTCATGGAGGACAACCATGATGACATTTCAATCACAATGCAAATATTCATAGTCTTGAATATCAAATGCATAGGGAAAACATTGAAAATATGCAGGTCATTCAAAATAGAAGGTGGTAGGTCTGAAGATTGAAGAGTAGTCTTCTACAAAAAAATTAAGGCATACTTGGAAGAAAAATGTGTATGCAAAAGAATAATATTTGGGTAAAACTTATATGATGTCTTAAGGGGAAATTTGGGACTGTGTTGACTAGATGCACAATGACAACAATTGGATTTAGATTTAGTTTCTCCTTTGGATCTCATTATTAGATTTGTGTTAATTTCTTAGTTGTTATAAACCTTCAAGTGTTTCTTAATATTACAATGTCATGTTTCACATGGATTGCATAAGAGACTTATTTTAATAGATAATAGTAACGAGAAAGCAGTTTAAAAGACAATGATACAAAATAAGATCAAATAATGATGCCAATCTGGTTGGTGAGGAATGAAGATGCAATTATGAGAAAGATCAAGAGAAACTTATTTTAAAATATGAAGGTGAAGTTCAATGCATTGTGTTGTTACAACTCACATAGAATAAGGTGTTGTCTTTGAACAAGAATTGAGAAATGACTGATATCCCTATGCGTTTTCCATCCTATAAATTTATTGTGCATCTTGTGTTCTAAACATATTTTTATATTGATATGAAATATTTTCTACAAGCAAGGGTCGTTATAAAATATGAATGTTAATTTCAATACATTATGTTGTTGTAGTCTACATAATAGAAAGTGTTGTCTTTGAACAAGAATTGAGAAGTGAATGAAAACCCTATGTGTTTTCCATCCTTCAAATTTATTGTGCATCTTGTGTTCTAAACATATTATGATATTGATATGGAATGGTTTATGCAAGTAAGGGTTGTTATAAAATGTGAAGATGAATTTAAATACATTGTGTTGTTACAATCTTCATAACATAAAGTGTTATCTTTGAACAAGAATTGAGAAGTGACTGACAACCCTGTGTGTTTTCCATCATGTAACTTTTTTGTACATTTTGTGTTCCAAATGTATTACAATATTGATATGGAATGTTTTCTACAAGTAAGGGTTGTTATAAAATATGAAGGTGAAGTTCAATACATTGTGTTGTTACAGTCTACATAATAGAAAGAATTGTCTTTGAACAAGAATTGAGAAGTGACTGACAACCCTGTATATTTTCCATCATACAAATTTTTTGTGCATCTTCTATTCCAAATATATTATGATATTGAAATGAAATGTTTGCTGCATGTAAGGGTTGGTATAAAATATGGATGTGAAATTCAATACATTGTTTTTTTATAGTCTACTTAATATTAAGTGTTGTCATTGAACAAGAATTGAGAAGTGACAGACAACCTTGTGTGTGTTTCCATCTTGCAAAATTTTTGTGCATCTTGTGTTCCAAACGTATTACAATAGTGAAATAGAAATTTTTCTTTAAGTAAGGGTTGGTATACAATATGGACGTGAACTTCAATACATTCTGTTTTTATAGTCTGCTTAAAAAAAAGTGTTATCTTTGAACAAGAATTGAGAAGTTATTGACAACCCTACATGTTTTCCATCTTGCAAATTTTTTGTGCATCTTCTGTTCCAAATGTATTACGATATTGAAATGGAATGTTTACTGCAAGTAAGGGTTGGTATAAAATATGGATGTGAACTTCAATAAATTATGTTGTTACAGTATTCTTAATAGGAAGTTCTATCATTGGACAAGAATTGAGAAGTGAGTAAAAACCTTGTGCATTTTCTAGCATGTAATTTTTTTTTCATCTTCTGTTTCAAACATATTATGATATTGAAATGGAATTTTTGCTGCAAGTAAGGGTTGTTATAAAATATTAAATTTAAATTCAATACACTATGTTGTTACAGTATGCATAAAAAAAAGTGTTTCCATTGAAAAATAATTGAGAAGTGATTCACTACCCTATGTGTTTTCCATCCTACAACTTTATTGTGCATCTTGTGTTCCAAAAGAGCTACAATATTGAAATGGAATGCTTGGTAAAAGTAAGGATTGTTATAAAATATGAAGCTGAACTTCAATAAAAAGTTTTTCCTACCATTATTTGATGCCATATAACATTATTTGAGACAATAGTGTTTTCCAACATCATCATCATGATCCATTATATCATCCTACATAATTCTAGTGCTATTAAAAGTAAGTTTCTCTTTTAAAATGAAGTTAATTTGAAAAATATATCATCCATCCATTTTAACCATATCCCATATCACTTTCCTTTTTCTATCCTCTTTCTACTAAAATAATGTGTTATGTTAGTTACATTACATCCCTATAAGATATTGTAATAAAAAAGATACAACCATGCAATATAGAATCATAAATTTTTAGATCCCACAAAACAAAAAGTTTTCATAATGAAGAAACTCACATAGGACACTGTATTTTTCAACACTACAAATAATTGGAGAATTTTTTGAAATGCACAAGACAAATGAGATGGGAGTTGAATCAGTTGTACCAAATTACTTTAACTTTTATCCTTAATCAATTTCACCTTAACTTAATATGTTATTAAGAATAAATATGAAATGAAGATAACAAAAAGTAAACACCAAAGATACTAGATTTACATGGAAAACCCAATGAGGGAAAAAAAAAATGGTGAGGATTAACTCACAATATAATAATAATGCAATATCAGATACAAAGGCTCACTACCAGAGGGCTCATTGCCTAGAAACAAAGGATCATTTCCTGTAATAGGACTCATTGTCCAAAAGGAGGCTCACTGCCTATAGATAAACAAAATATAAATAAAGATCCACCACAATAGGTTCCACACATTCGTGACTTGATCAAAAGATTACAGAAACCATCAACTCACTACTTTTAGGAATATAACACATCAAAGTACTACTACCTTGATATTCTCTTACACACTCTATATTTTGCAGTTGTTTGCACACTTCACTTCATTGACTTTCAATTCACAATTTTTGGCATATGGATTCTAGTGTTTTCATTGATAGAAACCTAAGTCATTGATCAGGTGCGCACTTCTGTATCTATTTATACATGGAGTAAGATTGAAGAGCAGGTTATCCAATTAAAATTGAGTTTGTTAATCAATATGTATTATTTTATTATCATTTCATGTTTCACATCTTGGGGAAGGTTGTTGGGTATCTAGAATATCTTATTCTTGAGTTTTGTGTTAGCGCATCAATTGGTGTATGAGCTAGAAGATCCAGTGTATTGATTTTTTGTTTACTAGTGCTAGAAGGTTGACTTGGTGGATATAGCCATTGTAGATGTTTAAGGAGAAAATGCTTAAATCTTTTTGTGTTCGAACATATTTATTTAGGTCCTTGCTATGATATGGATGACTTTGGATGGCATGCATTAAGAATCATTTGAGGATTTAGCTAATGGTTGGAAAATATTATATGTTTTGTTAAATTCGACATGAAGATAATATTATCCTTTGATGTGGATATATAAGATAGATTGTTTATATGTTTTTGGTATCGAAGCAGGATAGAAGCGAAGTGTATTACTATGTGATGCAAAATTAATAAGGGAAGTTGTGCGATTTTATTTGCACATATAAGATTTGTGATGCGAGTTGCAATAGAGTAGAGCATAAGAGAAGAATCAGACATAAGGTATGAACTTGACTAATGTGCTTAATTGGAACTATAATCTAGCATTAGTACATGTTATTCCTTTAGTTCTATTGGAACTGTAAAATTTTAAAAAAATCGCATTGGCCATTCATGCTCATTAGTTTCCCAAAGATTCCATACTATAAGTATAAAATTTTCTTCACATAAAATATTCACTAAGGTCTGGGTCAATTTTTATCATATGGTCCCATAAAATTTAGCTAACCCTAAATATTTAATATATGAAACATATCGAAATAAGATGATGTAGCTCTCACCGATACTAATGCACATTTGTTTCAGTATATTGGAAAGAAATCAGTTGTGTCATGTCAGTACATGTTGGGAGAACACAGGTTCACAATTTCTATCAATAGGACAAAGGTTATCAGCATGATGGTGTGAGGTCATATTGAGCTCATATACATCTCACTAGTCAGAGCATAAGAAAATGTATCCACCAGACTAGAGTCATCACAGTGAGGTTCCAAAAGATAACCTGAGGCATTCACCGGTCTTGTCGATAAAGCAGAAGAGGATCCGGTCGATGAGAAAATACTACCAAGAAGAGTTCAAAAAGTCTTACCAACCTTACATTGTATATTGACAAGATTGGAAGTGACAACATGTCTAGGAAAAGGAACTATCAGAGGGACATTGCTTGACATATCACCGAGGAAGGAAAGGTAATGATGTGATAAACCTCAATGGGGAGAGATAGGAAGGTCACAACGAGTATCATTCCATCAGAAAGAGAATCAATTTGTCTCAGCGATTTGAATTGACAAAGGGAACATCTCGGTGAGATACATACCTCTGGAATGAAACAAAGGATTGTTTGACTGATTCATTAAGTCATGACGATAGGTTTGCTTCAATGAGAGTTGTGGAGATATGCTGAAGACTAAGAAGAAACTGTCAGAGAGACTTAAGGTGTCGTGGAAACTACAAGATGTCCTAGAGTGTGTGTGAACATTGGTAAACATTCAAATGAAAGGATCAGCTAAAGATTTGAAATGTCTTGCCGATATGATGCATGATGTAACAATGAGAGTTTCAAAAATCTTGCTTCATGCATGTCTCAATCAAGACATTAATGGCGCAGTGAATCATAAAATATTTTTCGAATCAAGGCGAACTCAATTAAAGGAACTTTCATGGAATTGGCAGCAAAGGAAAGGAGAAGAACAAGCAAAGGATTGGGGCATTTGTTCAACTTGAAATCTTGGGCGAAGTACAGTAAGTCATCATTCCTTAAATATTGTAAATTTTGAAGAATGGAAAACACTAGTTCAGAGAAATCAAAAGGTAGAAAACATGGGGAGGGATCGATTGCATATTCTCAAGGGAAACATGACACACCTACAATAGTAATCAAAAAGAGGCAAGCCAGTTTATGCATTTGGTTAAAAGAACTTTGGGGAAAAAATTCACATAAATTTGATGTGCATTAAAAGAACACAAAAGAGTGAAAGGTAAAATTCAAGAAAATCTCGAGGAAATAAAACAACAAGGTACTCTTGATAATGTGGCAATCGAGGGTGCTAATCATTTTATGGATAATCACACAAAATTCCTTGGAGACTTATAAGGGGATGCGCAAGGGTTGATAGAAGTCACCAAAAGTGGATTGGATGTGTTCCTTGATGATGGAGGAAAATTGAAAGAAATGGATGTGTGGAAAAGAAAAAGTGAATTGATACTATAGGAGATTCTAAATACGGCTACTACGAAAGATGCAACACTGTATGAAGCTTGTGAAGAAAATGAGAAGATGGTTAAGATAGAGATCATGATCCATGATGCATTAGGAGATGTGGATATACATGAGCACCGAGACTACATGGATCACATTTTGAGAGTCCACTTATGGCTTAACATTGCCTAATATTTTTTAATCTTATTGTTGTTTCATATTCAAGATATTTCTGAAAGGACACATCCTTTCAGTAGTTGATGTATAAGTATTTGTTTTTTGTAGCGATAGATAGGGGATAGAATTAGAAGTATTAGAAAAGGATAGATTGCGACAAGCATAATATTTTTAGAATGTTTGCATTCAAGAAGACTATGTTGCATATGTAAGATTTGAGGAAGATAATGAAAGACTGTTGATTTGGTGGCTTCATTCTGGTATCAGTTGTTTGTTGGATTTATGCAATTATTTGATTGTCTCCAATCTGATGTTTCTTGACTATTTAAGTTGAAATATCAAGTATATTTTCAATTTATCAGTGCACATTTATTGTATCTATTTTGTTGGTGTAATTAGTTGTTTTGTACCTTGTCCTAGGTAATAATTACACATTAGTTAAGTTTACTTAGGGACCACATAGGATTTGTTGGAGAATTTCCACCTTTGGTGGACTTATCTTCTTATTACTTTATCACTTCCACCTTTCATGGACATATCAAGTGATTATGTTTACACCTTTTGTGGATGATCCACTATTTGTGGTGGTTATCACATTATCACTTTCCAATTTAGGTGGAGTGATAGATTTTCATTTTGTCTCATGTCATAATATTAGGACACTTGTCATAATCTTATGCACTCCTATGTTCTCACCTTTGCTATATAACCAAGGGGTCTCTACTACATTTGTACAAGAAATTGATATCATATCATTGACATTGAATAAAGTTTATTCTTGTCACATTATTCTCTCTTATTGTGTTTTCCATTTGGTCCATAGATCTTGGCATCCATAGCCAATTCTAACAATTTGATTTGATTAATTGGGTTCTTTAAAGAAGAATTTAAATTCCTTTCAGTCAGTTATAGTAATTTGGGAATGTTATTCGAATCATTAAGAAGAATCGAATAGTTACGATTGATATTCTTCCTCAAGTAGGGTCTTTCATTCACATTCTTGCATTTTTATACCAATTATAAACTCATATGTGTATTGCAAAAAATTAGAGAATTTACTAGATAGGAACCACTCATCTAAGAATTTCATTTGACTCTATTTTATCCAACAAGGCACTGGTCTTCCATATTTAATTATTTAATTTTATTCATTTCATTTAACATCTATTAACTGAACATATTCGGCTTCAGCTTGATATTACATATATAATTTATACCAAATTTTAATCATATCTTATATTGCATATACAATTTATACAAAATTTAGATCATATTTCTCCACTGTCAAATTGCCATTGTGGATAATTTAGTCAAGTAGGAAGCATAGTTCAAAATATGTAGCATTCATATAGGTACACCCACCTAGGTTTAGCAGAGCCTTAAGAGTAGAAGGTTCAACTATACTGGTTGGCCTTGTTAGTTGGCCAATAGCGTTGTGAGAGCTTGACAATCTCTCGTGGTTCAAACCTACATTTTTGAGACCTAACAAATTGGTGAATCTATTGGGGACTAACTTGAGAAAAGTCTGGTGGGAGGTGGCCTTTCCATATAGGGTCATTGAAGAGATTCACAATTAAGAAATTTGAAAATTGACTCTGTTGGGTGAAATAATAACATTTTTATTTTTCTTAGTTTTAAAAGAAGTGGGTGGTGACTCTGAATGAACAAGTTCATTGAGCCTAATAAAATAAAATACATATCAGAAAGAAAGAAATCATAGAGATCACATTATCATGAGTACTCACAACATGTAGGGAAGAAGATATTTGTACAAAGATAATGATGGTTCTAATAATAAAGGTAAGTGGACTTTATAAACTGATCAGGGCAAGAAAGTGTTTGATGATCTAGGCCCAACAACTAAAAAAAAACATCAAAACCAATGGTGGAAACACATAATTCATATGATGCATTAAAAAATGAAAACAACCCGTCTAAAGAACTTTACACTTCGGAGGAGAGGAGAAACCCCCTCTGGAAAATAGACACTAAGAAGGTTGATGAGTTCATGGCTAATTTTGAAGGTAAAGAAGGAGAGAGTTTGAATATGATCAGAAAGCAACACTTTTTGAGGAGGGACTTGAATATGAAGCAGCATCTGAATAAAATCATGATTTTATGACCCAAACTGAGACATATGCATAGTGGGAATGCATGAGGAAAGAAACAAAATGATCAAGGGTAAAATATGAGCAAAGGCTTCAAGCAATGAAAGAATTTGAGAAATCAAAGTTGCAAAAGGCTCAGATTAAAATGCCAATGGCTGACTCACCCAAATATGTGCCCCCTCATAAAACTAACAATATGAGAGTATCAAATTCCCCACAGGCCCACCAAAATCAACCAAGGAACCAATGTGGACATCAAAATGCTCCACCACAACATAAGGGTGTTCAACCTCCTCCTTATCAGCAGCATGTACCCCCACAAGGTCAACAATAAGTGGAAAATAGTAATCCATTGTATCAACATCAACATTACCAAAATCCTCCTCCACAATATACAACCATGATTAGGCAGTTTGATTTGGCTGGATTTCAGATATACCCTTATCCTATGGACATCAATTGGAGAAGATTTATCCGTAAGTTCATAGGAAGTGGTGCAGTCATAGCTGAGGAGAATTTGAGAAGCTTTAACATATTCATTCAAGACCTGGATATCCAATATGAGGATGTGCAGATGTGATTATATATGATGTCATTGATTAAAGATGCCATGGAATAGTTTAATAGTTTACTGACAACATCCATTGATTCCATTCATATATTTTAGGAGCAGTTTCTCCAGCAATATGGGAATCAATGTGCATTATAGTTTGCTTTGCATGAATTGGTAACTATCCAAAAGCATCAAAATGAATTTTCTTATGACTTTAACCATAGGTTTTCCAAACTACATAATAAGATACCGCATGGATCCAAGTTGGTTGATCCTACTGTATTGAGCATCTACTTGAAGGCTTTTGATCCCAAGATAGGATATGAGCTTAGGAACAAAGATCCTAAAAATTTGGTTGAAGTTCAAAATATAACACTCACAATTGAGAATAACAAGAAAGCTATAGGGATGATTTCTAAAAGGGAAACCCTAGGGCTCCCCCATATGCTCCCCCAAATAGACATGAGAATACATATAGGAATGAAAGACCAAGGTTACATGACATGCCCTATAATACAAACTGGAAGGATGGAAAACCGGTAATTGATAGACAAAGGAATAAAGAAACACTATATCCATTAAAAATGAAAAGAGCATATATGGTAGATAAGAGTCCTTGGTGCTCAGTTTTTTATGCACGACACTCCCCAGAGCATTGTGTTACAGCTCAGTTAATACCAGAAGAAGACATAGTTGAAAATGATGGTGGTGAAGACCATAATATCTATTTAATTTCCCGCACTCTTAATTATTTGGAGTAGGAGTATTCAACTTCAGAGGAGGAGGGATATGAGTATGATGTTAATCATCAAAAATATAGTATTCATATGGCAGAGAAGTAGGTTTTTTCTGACTAGGAAGAAAGTAAAAATGAGCAAGACCCCCCTATTGCAACATGTCAAACTAATAGGTGAAGTATAAGGAGACTGAGTGAAGAAGAGATTAAAAGGTTGACTATTGTAGTGGTGGAGGAAGCTAGAAGCAAATATCAGTTGAGGAACAAAACAATGAATGAAGATGAGGGTGTCTCGAGAGGAATGCTTATTAAAAATAAAAAGGTATTGAATGAGATATCAAAGAGGACAGGTGATAAGAAATCTGAAAAAAAAAAATAGAAGTGGGATCCTAAAGAGGAAGGTAAAAAATTCCCCATGGATAAACAAAAGCCAATTCAAACATGCAAAGGGGAAAAGGAAAAAAATAAAGGAGAATTGATAGAACCAAAGAAGGTGATCAAAACTGAAGGTACATCCTTTGATTTCATACAAGTCTTATCTCAACTAAAAATGTCTGTCCCATTACTTGAAATGATGAAGATTAAGGAATATAGGGAAGGTGTCATTCAATTGATGTCTAATGGGAATCAAAATATAAACCTTTAAAATAAGGTGTTCCCTAAAACCACTAGTAAGAGGAAGGAGATAAAATTTCCAGAAGCCTGCTTAATGAATACACCATAGATTGACCCATTTTTTACCACCCTGTTCATAAGTGGCAAGTTAGTGAGAAATTGAATGATAGATTCAGGTGCTTCCATGAATATTATGCTGGTAGGGGTAATGAAACAACTTGGTATGTGGATAGATGTAGAAGGGGGTAAATGCTACACCATGGATAGCAGGCTTGTTATAGTTGTGGGAGTAATAAAGAATGTGGAAGATTAACAACTTACCCACAAGCTACCTACAATATTGATATAATTGTAATTGACACACCTCCTTAATTTGGAATGGTTTTGTCAAGACAATGGACTACAAGAGTAGGAGGTAATGTGTAGTTCAATCTATCATATGCCACTATACAAGTAAATAGTGAAGAGGTCAGTTATATAGGGAGCCAAGAATGAATCAAATTGTTGAGTGTGTTCCTCCAGAGAAACTTAATTGCTTTTGTGATGTAGATTTGGGGATTTTTAGAGTAGAATTATCTCAGTCTGAACTAGTGAACAAAGACCCAATTGATAAACATATTTCTGAAAATCAACAAGGGGTATGGAAAATATACTTTGATGGGGCATGTATCCAAGAAGCTAATGGATTTGGGGTAGTTTTGATGATGAAAATGACACAAACAACATTAAAACATAATATTTCTACTTTATTTCTCCTGAAAAAGAAAGACAACATGTAGTGGCCTAACTCCCAAGGTCCTGGTAGCTGGTTCTCAACTGTCTAGTGTCACTCAATCGGTTCATGCAACTCTAATGTTCAAGGGGCCTGTATTGGTAAAAGATTCAAGCGATGACTCATTCTATCAAACTATTTTGGTAAATCAATGGGGTTTCAAACAAAAGAAAAAGATAGATTAAAAGGTAAAAACTAGTAAGTATGAATCAAATTTATCTAATATCTATACATATATCTCTAAATAATGAATATTTTTCCAATTAGATCAAGAAAACCATAAGATGACACAATCTATAGCATAATCTATACCACTGCATACATTTTAGGTGATTAATTAACTTCACAATCACACATCACAAATAGTTCAAGGACTTTCAAAACAATACACATTCATTCATCATCAAGATTATAGATCAATAGACTTTAATAACTTCAATTCAATGACAATCTGACAAGATAACCTTTAAATCTGGTTTCTTCTAATGAATTTCATCACATAAGAAATTATCATGCTTCAACACAATCACTGGCATTCAGATAGATTATAATTTATCAGCCTTATCAAATAAAATTACTCAATTCCAACTCCATATTGCATAAAACCCTATAATTCTATTAACTGTAAAAGATCAAGTAACATGTATCTCAACAATGATCACTACAAAATTCTATCTCCTAGCATTAGGTAAGCCAATTCTATTCTCAATTAGCTGACCTTTACAATATGATACCCATCAGGTATTTATAGATATAAAAAAATTCAAGCCTCACTTCTATTTTAGGCTATCCACCTTTTTAGGAACTAGACTCTCTTGGAAACTCAGATCAATTTGATCTGGAGTTCTTACATTTATACATTCAGTCTTAACTAAAAATAGAATATAGAAGAAAAGAAAAGAAGTCATGCGCCCCCAAAACTGTTAGTGTTGTATGCATGCAACCTACAAGGAAGGAGAACATCATGCATGCAGGGACTCATGCATGTGGAGCTGGATCTGTAATAAACTCATCATATATGATGAAGACTTGCTGTAATGTATCTATCTCTGGCACATCAATCTAGCTATCCTCAAACTTGATTCAATCCAATTCTGTTGCAGCAAATTCCCTCATACTTTTTATTTTTATTAACTCTCTCCCAATAGCTTTTATCTCTTCTTTGACTTCTACTAGTCGATCTAACATCAACTCTCTGCCATCATCTTATTTTTGCATGAGTCCTTTGAATCTTTCATCCCATTTCTCTTTTAGTTGACTCAAAGGTATGCCCTCTTTTGTTTCTTGAATTTCATTATTGTGTTTACACAAAAAGCTAGTCCTAAAACGGAGTATGTGAGAGGTTTTCTTAATAAAATCCTTGTTGTCTTCCTCAAGTATGGATTGTTCCAGAAGAGTTGTTAGAGGCAATACACTTACTCTTTCCAACTTTTGACTATATTCTTTGTATTCCTCTTCTTGCTTTTCTAATGCCTCAATGTATTGATACATCTCTTTTATCAACCCTTCAGTATCCTTGTAAGCTTCAAATCCTTTCACTAAAACCTCTCCTACCTCTTGGTTCAATTTGTCTATCCACCTATCTACCATCTCCACCTTTCCTCTAAGCTACACCAAATTATCCACCTCCTTTTTGCTTAAAAAAAATAGGAGTCTCAATGGCTGCTACCTATTGTGACCTTGGAGAGGAGACACTCTTCAAGAATGAATGCAATTGATCTAATTGAGCTTTAAGCTCATCCTTCTTTTCTTGTCCTTGATCATTCTTGATTTGGTCGTTGAAGCCACCAAATCAATCAAATTCATTTGCTGATTTCTAGTGGGTCTTCCCAAATTGACCGTACTCAGCTGATAATCTGTTAACTGCATATCCCCTACCTCCTTTTCTATCATCAGCATGGCACATTCAACAACAATTTCCCCTTTGTTTGTGAGTCAGGTAGAATGTAGAATTTTAGCCTTCTTCTTAGGCCTTTACTGCTCAATCCCCTTCATCATATCCTCCCAATTGAGAGGTTGTGGAGGTGTTCTTGCCCTTTTCTACAGGTCCAATTTTAGCCAAGTAGGAGCACTTGGAGTAGTAGTCATCATAGAAGAGGAAGCAACAACTGTTGAAGGTGGCTGAACATTTATCTGAGATTGAGAATCAACCCTTGCTTTCTCTTGATCTTCCTACAGTATATGCATCTGCACCAACTTCTCAGCCTCTTTTCTATATCTTTGCTATTTTATTTTCCTTTCTTCCTCTTCTTTCCTTTGACTTTCCTCTTCCTTTTCTTTCTCCAATCTCTCTGCTTCTAAGGCCTTAAGTTTCTCTGCATTTGCCTTTTATTCTTCTGCTTGTTGTTTCTTTACTAGCTCCTTAGCATCTCTTTTCCTTTCCAAAATTTCAGCTTCTTCCTCTTTCTAGCGAGCTTCTTCTGCAAGTTTTAACCTAGCAACCAAGATTTCCTTTTCCCTTCAGTCTCCTGCTTTCTCTTCCTCAAGGTCATGAATTTTTTGTATTAACTCCAACTTGTCATTCTCTGCTTTGACCTTGAGCTCATGTTTTTGCTCCCTTCTTTTCCTCTCTATTTCATCAACTCTTGCCTTTTCCTCAACTTGTTTTGCTTTCAATTGTTGTTGGTGCAATATAGCATTAGCTTGTACCTTGGCATCAACTTCTTTTTGTTTCCCCGTTGCAGCCCTTGCATCAGACTTCCCTTTTTTGTCTTCAAACATCTTCCATTGCTCTTCTTGTGTCAAAATATGCTCCATGTCCTCTTCTAGAGGCATGTTCTTTTGTAAATCTTTCTCTAATAGAGTCTCATCTGAATCTGTCTCAACTTTCAGAACTTCCTCCTCCACTTCTTTTCCCTTATCAACTTCAGCCATGCTATGAAGAGCACCTTCTTTTATTTCTTTACTCTTCTTCCTTGTAAGTGGGACTAATGTGGATGACTCACCTAATGTGGATGTCGAGACAATAGATCCTACTAGAACATCTCCCTCTAGTACTTCTTCTTCATCATCTACCACCTCAAGTTCTATTTCTTCAATTTCTGGAGGAAGGAATTTTAATGGCTCTTTGGGAGGTGTCTTTGTCTTAGTTGTCTTGTATCCTTTACCCTTTTTAAGAATTGTTCCTTGAGGAGCTTGAGTTCTCAACATTAACCATTGCACACTCCTATCCAATACTAGCCTTCCTATCTTCTTGATATCAATTGTTTCTTCAGCATTCCAGTCAATTGGATCCAGGCTTTTGGTGCCAATGTTCAAAGCTTCATAAGATGGATCCAATACAATTCCATTATCCACCAATGTGTTAGGAATATTTTCTTTAACACCTAATTCTACCATGATTACAACCGAAAATCTTTCATAGTTCTTCTTTCTCAAATCATATTCATCCTGTCGATCACTCCAAAAGTCTTCTAACAAATTGAAATATCTAGTGAACACTGAAGGTAATAAATCATACATCTTCTTCTTTGGATCAAAATACTTATGAGCTGTATACAATCCTAATTTAAACTGTATTAACTCATTACAAACCACCTTTGCTCCCTTTAAGTGTTGACAGCTATATTCACCCAACTTCATGGGAAATTTATGACATCCAGTTTTACGCTTGATCCCAAACCTAGCATTAACTCTGATAGCTTGATATACAAACTCCATTAGCACTATTATGTTACTGCAACACCTTGGAAGCAAGTGTGGGTGGCCTTCAAAACCATATAACCTGAAGTATGTAAATTTGGGGTATTGGATTTACCAACATCCCTACTCAGCAATAAAAGCCATGGCTTCTTGGCTCAACGAGTATCGTGCATCTCCATTCAAATGATTGATGACCACATATAAAAATGCATAATTGACTCTTCTGAAATGAGTCTCAGCAACCTGAAGAGACAATTGATCATAGTGTTCCCATACCTTCTTCTACCCATCCAAGGCTCCCATTATACCTATTCTGTTCAAACCTTGAAAAATCCCCAATCTTGTTGCTGCATAAACCACATAAGAAGTCATAAAGAAAGATTTACTCTTCTTGATCCTTGCTAGTTGATCATGTATGGCATCATAAACAATCATTGACCAATCAAACTGATAGTCACCCTCTAAGATTATTTGAATGAAAGGAAACATCCATTCCTTGAAGTGGAATGTATCCCTCTTCCCAAACACCCTGGACAACATCAATATTAAATCTGACATTTCCTTCTTGAAATCTGCCTCTTAGGTTGGTCTGCAAGCTTGGATAGAGATTTCTTTTCTGTATTCAACCACTTTTTATTCAAATGAGACCTATTGGAGTCCTTATGCTTGCTATACTTCTCTAATGCCTCTACTTCATTTAGCTGCACCAAGCTCTTGGGATCCAGAACACTAAATATATTTTGGAACATCTAAGGAGTAAGATTAATGATGACATTATTCTGTGAATCCATGCATAATCTTGTAGTCGGATTGTAGGCACTAGCTACTGTTAAGATCAACTTCGAGCACTGAACTAGTAAAGGGAGCATAGTGATATGTGCTAGGCCAGAATCAACAATCCTTTGTGTCCTTCCCATTAGACTTTCTCATTCTCCAAAGGTTTCTCCATGTAACTCCTCAAAGTTGTACTGGGCCAAATTGGTATCCGTGATATCTGACCAGTCTGATTCCACCTTGCTCACCTTCACCACTAGGTTCCTATGATCATACCTCAAGGTATAAGGTAGTTGTTCTAGCTTTACCTTCTTTGGTTTTCGTGTTGCCTTTTATGCTCCAGCGGGTTGGTTCCTTCGAGGAGTTTCTCCTGATGTTCCTGACATCTTTCAACTCCCCTACAAGCAAACCTCTAATTAGATCTTTATATATCATTATAAAATATGCTTTAAAAACCATACCTTTCACATATGCACCGGAGGTGAAACTAGGTAGAAACATAACCTAAACAATCTCTTTTATAACATTGCAGGACTCATAGCCAAAACCAATATAGATACTCAACTAATGATAAACGGGCTCGGAGTTGGACTCGGGATGGGAATCAAAACCGAGATCGGAATGGAAAAGGGATTTGATTTTCTTCAAATTTTCATATTTTCATATCTGATTTCCACTCTGCCTCCGCTTCCATCCAGGTTATCATCATTTTCCAAAGAAGACTTCTATTGTACATGGAGCCAGAAACGGGATGGGAACGAAATCGATAACTTTCATAAAAATAGAACTTTCTAGTTCATAATTGATTCTGATCCTGTCTCCGCCTAGGTTGACCATGACATCATCAAATGATTTCGTTGATTAACATATAACTTCACGATTAGAAACAAGGTCACTTAAAATTGAAAAAAAGGGGCTCTAACACACTACACCGATATGACCATGGGGAATAACTGCATATTTTTGGGGCATCATATTTTAACCATTTAAATGTGATCACTGACAAAGACGAAACCCTAATCCAACAAACCCGATAAATACTAGGGCACGACTTTTAAACCTCACCATTTACCAGTTTGGATTCATGAAAAAAACCCAAGTAACAATGACAAATCTAATCTACCTCACTATTTAAAACCTAAATTTAATCTAACCTGTTGTAAATTTCTAATCTACCTCACTATTTAAAACCTATATTTAATCTAACCTACTATAAATCAAAAATGGCCCGACGCGATCATGACTAAATCATGAAAGTGACCGCACCCAAAAGCATAAAGAATCGAAAACAACAATACAAGAAACCCAAAACAAGCAAACAAATGAAATAAAACAAGAATCCACTCATATAATCATACCAAGAAATACAAATCCATTTAAAACTAAATGATTCAAAGCATGAATAGACATAAAGCAAAATTCAATAAACACGACGGCAAATAAATGAAAAACAAAAAACAATAAGAAACCCTACCTTAACAACGCAAGAACCCAACTAACCTTCTGAACTAATTCGCTAAAAACAATCTTCTCCTCCTTCAATCGATTTTCTCAAATGAACTTCACTGCTGCTCTTTCATGCTCTTCAATCTCTTAATAATGATAATAATGACTCATTTAATCCTTAACTGAAGGTGAAAATGAATATTTCAACCTACCCAAACAGCTATCATTAATGCATTAACACACAGTTAAGGTGGAGTCAAAACTGTGAGAGAACTAACACTTTTCTGTAGTGCCACTCCAGTCAAAAAGTCAATGACCCAAAAGTGGCAGGGGCAAAACTAAAATGGAAACTGATTCAAAAGTTTAATAAATTTCCATACTTCATTCCCATTCCGGTTCCGAGTCCGCCAACAAAACACAAAGCAAAATAAACACAAAAATAAAAGTAAAAGACCGATATCATAAAACTAAACAAAAGGACTTAGACTAAAAACAAAATACAAATAGTGGAGGTGGGGGCAGAATATGATTTTGAAATTTTCAGTAAAGACTAACTTAAAACCTGTTTCAGCTCTGGTTCTGCTAAAGACAAAAAAAAATCAAAAAGAAAAGACTGTCGAGATGAGAACCAAAATAAACTTCAAAAGAACTTTTAGAACCCGATTTAGTTCTAGTTCCGACTCTGCCAGGCTAAACCAAAATAAACAAAGTGTTGGAAGTAGAATGACTCCAAACTTTATTTGAAAAACAACAAAGGGTAAAGAATAACAAGGGGGACTCCTTTTGACCAAGGAAAAAGATGGGGTGGTTATGCAAGGCATAACAAATGGCGACTCGGCTGGGAAAATGGTTTACCCATTTTCAAGATACCCAAAGAAAATTTCAGTCACCCAAAAACTACTGGCTTATAAACCCTTTAACTTGAATAAGATTAGATATTCTTAGGATAATTTTGAGCTGGAATGAGCTGGAATCTTAGATGTATGTGCTCATGTGTTATTTTTGAATCTGAGTGTGTGCTTATATTGTGCATCATTCTTCATAGATACTTTCTCTACTCTTTGAACCACCATACCTAAAATTCAAACTACATGAGTTGAGTCTTTCAACTATCGTGCAGTAAAATCCTAGGTATTGCTCCACTACCAGACATGCGTCCATAGCCCCGACAGAGATGCCTCTAGTTCTCACAAATAATTGCTCTACTACCAGCTAGACATCCATAGCCCTCATAGAGATACTTGATTACCCACTTAATATTGAGCTTGCCTTTTCTTTCTTTTCTTTTTAAACTCATGGAAATTATTTTATGCATCTTTCTCAATACTCAGATTCAATGAATCTAAAATGTGGGTTGAGAACTATAATGGATTTCATGATAGTCTTGGAATCAGATTTTTCACTTGAATCAAAGGTAGAGTCATTCTAAAACAGATAGGCACCTACTCATGCTGATGTTTTATCTAATTTGGTGACAGATTCTTGATGACCATTCATGAGATATTCACAATGTATCTTCTTATCTTTAAATAACCTTTCAAACCCAAACTAGAATGATCATAAGACATAATTTTTAGAACAACATCCTTTTCAATGATGATCATGAAAATACCTAAACCAATTTATCTCCTAGTACCAATAGTATACTTTGAATAACAACCCCAAGTCTTGAGATGAACAAAATAAAGATCCCCAACAAAACAAAACACAACACAATAAACAAAAACAAAACAAAAACAATAAGAAAACCTAACTAGATAGAGAATTAATTACATATGATATAGCATAATACATTCTCCTCCAAAAATATCAGACCTTCTATGCACCAAAATAGTGCTTGAGAAACTGACCATTAACTGGCAATGGAACAGGCTCTCCTATTAAGGTATTCAAACGAAAGGCATTCTCACCTAATATTTTAGCTATTTGATAGGGACCTAACCAAAGTCTATCAAACTTCTGATGGTCTCCCTTCTTTTCTCTAGCCTTATCCCATAATAACACCAAATCTGATATTCTAAAGGATTTTATCTTAGCTCTTTTGTCAAACTAGCGTTTGACAACAACTTGATGTTTAAAGAATTGCTGCAAAGCAACATCTCTTTGTTCTTCCTATTTAACAAGTTAAGTAGTCTAACCTCAATCCTAGCATCCTTTTTTTAAAACTCCTACATGAACTTCAGAACAGGTATTTGTAAATGAATGGGAAAGATTGGATCTTGGCCATAGACTAACCTAAAAGGTGAATTCCCTAGGGCCGCTTTGATTCTGGTTCGATCTACCCATAAGGCAAATCTCAACTGGGTGTGCCAATCCCTAGGGTTTCTTTCTAATAACTTTCTTATAACTTCCAAAAGGTTCTTATTTGTGGACTTAGCCACTCCATTCCCCTGAGAGTAATAATTGGAAGAATATTTTAACACAATCTTATGCTCATATGCCCATGAAATAAACTCAGCAGAAGAAAAAGCAGGGCCATTATCACATACCAGAGCAAATGGAACTCCAAACCTGGTTGTGATGTTCTCTGTCAAAAACTTGATGACCACCTCTATGGTACTAATCTTGCAAGGTTGTGCCTCATTCCAGCATGTGCAGTAGTCTGTTGTAGTCAAGATGAATTTATGCCCTGTAGAAGAATTTGGATTAATCACACCTACAAAATCAAGTGCCCATTGAGCAAACAACCTTACCTCATATACTAGTTGTAGGGGCATTGCAAGATTTCTTTCTCTAGGTGCAGAGGTTTGACATACATGACAAGTCCTGCAATGTTGATGAGCATCTCTAAACACATAGGGCCAATAATAGCCTGATCTTAAAATTTGATGTGCCAAAGCATCAGTTGATCCATGTCCTGTCCCATGCCTTCCATGAAATTCACTTATGGCATGTTTAGCTTCTTGTTGATCTAAACAGCGTAGATATATTCCTTGAAAATTCTTCCTATAGATTGATCCCACTTTGAGCATATAATGTGTGCTCTTCATCCTCAATGCTCTCCTTTGAGTAGCATTAATTCCCTCTGGACATTTTTTATTGAGGAGGAAGAAAACTAAATCTATATATTAGGGATCTTTTGTGAATGATTGAACCGTGTATTGTTGACAAGTAATATTTTTGTCTACTTCTGCCATTACCTTTGACAAACCTTGGCCTCAAATGAGTTTCATTGGGTGAATCTCCAAGTCAAATTATTATAAGATGGCCATCCATTTCCCTCTTCTTTTCCCTAATTCACTTTGCATTAGGAGAGACTTCACAGCTGGATCTAGGACTATAGCCATAACCTGACTTCTGATTATGTAATGCCTAAACTTTTTTACTACTCTAACCAATGAAAAGGCTTGCTTTTCCAATGATGAATATCTTACTTTTGCATTTTTAAAAGGAGATCTCATAAAATCAATTGGTCTCTCCTCATTCTCTTCTCTTCTTTGTGTTAAAACTAGTCCACATGAATGTTCAAAAGCAAAAGAATAAATGTAGAAGGGTTTTAAATAATCTGGGCTTGTTAAAATAGGTGCCTTAGATATAGATTGTTTAATCTGCATGAAAGAAGACTTAGCTTTTTCACTCCATTCAATCTTTGCATCCTTCTTCATCATTTCATTAAGTGGTTTGACAATCTCTAGAAAACCCTATTATAAATTTCCTAACAAAATTGATCCTTCCAAAGAAAGACCTCATCTCCTTCTTACTTCCTGGTTTTGTCAACTTCAAAATAGCCTCCACTCGGTCAGGATCTATGGATATTCCCTCCTCTGATATAATGTGACCTAAAAGCTTCCCTTCAAAAACTCCAAATACATATTTCTTTGGGTTGAGAGAAACACCCTTACCTATACATTTCTTAAGTACCTTTTCCAAATCAGTGTCATGATCTTCTCTATTCTTAGAGAAGATGGTCAGATCATCAACATAGATGATTATACATTTCCCTATCAAATATTTAAATGCTACATCCATCGCTCTTTGAAAAGTAGCACTAGCATTGATAGGACCAAAAGGAATTCTCCTATAGGTAAACATCCCCCACTTTGTAGTGAAAGCAGTCTTCATCCTATCCTCATGACTTACAAGGACCTTATTGTATCCTGAATACCCATCCAAGAAAGACATCATCTGAGATCCATTGACCTTTTGCAATACTTCATCAAGGGAAGGTAATTGATAGTTGTCCTTCTTAGAGGCTTTGTTTTAATTCTTGAAGTCCACACATAACGTTATTTCACCATTTTTTTTCCTTAAAAGAACTAGATTAGCCACCCAAGTAGAGTGTCTAACTAGAAAGATTATTCTTGCAGCCAAAAGCTTCTACACTTCTTTATGAATCAGAGGCTCAATTAATGCATTGATCGAGCGTTGCTTTTGGTGAAACGGCTTGGCTTCTGGCTTAAGAGGAATTGTATGTGTGATGACAAATGTATCAAAAGTTTTCAAGTCATCATAACTCCAAGCAATTGCTTCAATATTCTATTTCAAGACCTCTATTATCTCATCCTTTATTTCCTGAGAGCAGGTCTTCCCTATAAGAATGTTCCTTTCTAGGCCTGAGTGAGTCAAATTAACCTGTTCATACTTACCTCCCTCACTCTTTGTAGGCACTCTTTGATAAGCTTGTGGATCTGAGTCAAATATCCTTTCTAATGCTATTATCCCTTTGGGAATGTTATTGCTTTTTAAATCCAGTATCCTTTCTGGATTATCACTTTCTGGATTCCAATCTCCCTGATCTCTATCAAAATCATCAATTATCTACCCCTCAAAAACATCAAAATTTTCCACAAAGGCCAATATATGTTGATCATCATTAAATACTTGAAAGTGTCTGACATTATCAAGAATTGCTGGGATCGAAATCAACTCTATTGAAAACCTCTTCAGATTTGAGTCTTGCATAGGCTCTAATGTACTAGTAGCAACAGCAAGAGCATCTACTATTTTTTTTGCTTCCCTTAGAATGAGAGTAATTCCAAAGGCATCAAAATCTTCTATTAAATTCAAAACCCTATTCCTATATGCAACCAATCTTTTGTTATGGAATGTGTATTGGCTACATACCTATTTCACAATCACCTTAGAATCTCCCATCACTGTAAGAGCAGTTACCTTCTTCTTATGAGCAAACATGAGTCCTCTTGCAAGTGCCTCATATTCAGCCACATTGTTAGTGCAACCAAACTACAATCTATAAGAAGCAAAATAAGTCTTTCCTTTCAGATTGGTTAATTCAATCCCTGCTCCACTTCCTGCTTTAGATTTAGAACCATCAAATTTAAGAGTCCATAATTGGTCTTTAGCTGGGAGTTCTTTCTTTTTAGAAGCAATAGGGCAAGACCCACTTGAGATGTGTGGCGGCTCAGACTTTTGTTTTTTGTCAGAATTTGTGTTGGGGAGGGGCTCAGTTAAAGATTTCCCTAGGTCTTCAATTTGTTCAATAACTACTTCCTGAATGATTTCTTGGGTTGAATTACTATTCAATTCATCTTTCATCAACTCTTTTGGCATTGGTAAAGCATTTGGGGCAAGTGCATTAAAAAGGCACTGTGCTACCTTAATCTCTTCTTGAATTTTAGAACATAAAACCGATGTCTGCTCTACTGATGGGGAATTTTCCTTGTGAGAAGGGTTAAGCTGAGTTAGAATGGTAGCATCCTTAACTTTGAAAGAGAACTCATTGATGGGAGTCTCAGATTCCTCTTGGTACATTTGTTGTGGCTGATCTATATGGCCTAGAATATCTAGGCATGACTGACATGTCAACTTTAAATGGTTGTGATAGTGAATCCTGCACCAGTTAGGGAGTAATAAACTACTCAAGTCAGTTTCTTCTCCTAAAACAAGCCTATCTTGTTGTAATTTCCTTATTAAAACCTGCTGGTTGATGCAGATCATGGGATCACTATGCTCTAAAGTAGAAGTATCCTTAGGACCGATTACAGACAATGTAAGAACCTGCTCTTGTTTGTAAACACCTATCTCAGTTTCAAAGAATGCTACCTCATTTCTAGCATCATATTTTGTGATCATATGTTTGAGCCTAGGTTCACTTTCAATTCTTATCTGTGTTGCAACTCCTTTCCATGGTAACCACATGTGAGAGAAATCTAAAGATAGATATCCCTCTATGCCTTTCATTAGTTCTTGACTTAGGAGCATACCATAAGTTTCTAGAATATCAGGTACTTGGATATCTATATAAGTCTTGATCCTTAGATCTGATCCAACCTGTACATGCATGTTCTTCAACTCACCTACAACATTGACTTCAGTTTTATCCAATTGAATCACCTTCTTATTGGTTGGGATAGGACTCAATCCTAACTTCTTACAAATTGAAAAAGGCATGGCATTCATGATGCTCTAGAATCTAATAAACAATTATGTAGGTTCTTTCCAAATATTCTCAAACTCAACAGAAAAGGTGGGGTACTGGTCTTACCTTTATACATAGTTGCATTTGTCTCCTTTGTGAGAATCACTTTACCTTTCCCTTTTAGGCGATCCGCCTCTTCCAAAGCCTTTAATACCACCTCCCGTTGAGCTGGGCACCACTTCATGATATCAAAGAAAGACAATGATGTCTTATGCCTTTGTAATTCTACAACAAAATCAAACTCAGAATCATTCCTAACTTGATACTTAGGAAAAAAAGGCTAATTACCTCTATTCTAAGAATCAGAAGGTCCCTTTGGTGGAGGTGGATTGTTATCTGCATTTTGATTTGGGGGAACCATATTATTTGGGGGTGCAGATGTAGTGAATGGCCCCTTGTTCTGATTTCTTAGAAAGTGACCACCCTTAGATTGGAAAGCTTGAGCATCATATACATCTTCCTCTAGCTCATTATCCCCTTGCATAGTTAATTGATATTTCTCTTCAATGGTTTCATAATTCATGGCAGTGATGACTTGCCCATTATCTTGATTAGAATTTCCTATTGGAGGATGGGCATCAACCTATGCAATGTTTAGAATTTTCTCCATTTCTGGGCAATTAACCTCAGAATGTGCTGATGTATCATGCAGCCTACACCAATTGGTCATAAAATTCAAATCAACAACATTAGCAGTATGTGGTCTTTCCTCACCTACTTGATAATTATGAGAAACCCCCCCGTTTTTAGGTACAATATTCCACTGCCTATTATTGTTGTTGTTATTGAACCTCTGATTGTATCCTCTATTCTGATTTTGATAATTTTGATTTGAGGAGTTTTGACCCTGGAAGTTCCTATTGGTGTTCTGATTTTGGTTCTGATTAGAATAATTGCCCTGATTGTTATAACCTCCCTGGTTGTTGTAATTTTGGTTTTGATTATGAGGAGGGTTTTTCCTGAGTTGTTCCATGTCATTTGACATCTGAGAGAGAGTCTTTTTGAGAGTCTCTACTTCACTTGTGAGTTGAATAGTTTGATCATTTTGCACATTTTGAACTATGGTCGGGGAATGGACATGGGTTGATCCTCCCCCTTGTTGCGGCTGATTTTGAGGTTGTTGTTGTTGAGGTTGATGGGAGGAATCTTGTGTGCCATTACCAAAGAAGGGCATAGTGGGTGGAGCTTGTAACTCAGATGTAGGTCCATATTGGGAATAAGACATCCCTGGGACAGTATTGTATAACGGTGGATTAGGCATCTAATAATTCATTATAGGAAGAGTTGCTCCTAACCCTCCAAATTGCAGACTTATCTGTTGTTGTAATTTGATGGCCAAATGATAAATCTTAGATAGTGAGTCAATCTCATCAAGTTGATAAGTTCTTTGCAAGAACAGGCCAATCAAAAGATCAACAACTCTCAAATATGCCTATATGGCCATACCCTCTGGCACTAAATAAGGCTCTTGTAGCCTATGATACATCCTTTGGAATCTAGTGTTGAACAAGGGCAATGGTTCATGGTGTTCCTTGCTTACAGTGGCAAACTAGCGATATAATATTGCAGGATCCACATAAACCCTGAATTGATTAATAAAAGTGTTTTTCAAATCTGTCCAACCCAAAATAGATCCCTGGGGAAGATTTAGATACCACTTATATGCCATATCTCCTACATAGTAGGGAAACAGTCTACATACCACATCTTGATGAGCAAACTAAGCTCATGTGCAAGTATCTTTGAATGCTTGTATATGTTCCTCAACACTTCTTGATTCTCCATGCATGTATTTTGGACATAACCTCTCTGGATTCTCTAGTAAATCATGGAATCCCCCAGGAATAGTCCCTAATGGGGAGGGATTATTCACAAAGTAAGCCATTGGTGGGAGTGGTTGGACAGGTGGTGTTATAGGCTGAACTGGTTGTGGTGTAAGTGGATTTGGGGGAAATCCAGATGGAGTAAGTGGTGGTGGCAGTGAAGGTAGCAAAATCCTATGAGCATGAGGTCTTGGTCTAACTGAGGCTTGTAATTCTTGTAATGGTTCAGGATCAACAGAAGATTTGAGAATCCTTCCGTATTTGTCCGATGAGAATGACCCTATGTGAGCCAACTTGTTCTTTCAGGCCCTCCTTCTAGTGCCAACTTCTGTTGATGATGAAAATGACACAAACAACATTAAATCAGAATATTTCTACTCTATTTCTTCTGAAAAAGAAAGACAACATGTAGTGGCATAACTCCCAAGGTCTTGGTAGTTGGTACTCAACTATCTGGTGTCACTCAATTGGTTCATGCAACTCGAATGTTCAAGGGGCCTATGCTGGTAAAAGATTCAAGCAATGACCCATTCTATAAAATTGTTTTGGTAAATCAATGGGGTTTCAAACAAAAGAAAAAGATAGATTAAATGGTAAAAACTAGTAAGTATGAATCAAATTTATCTAATATCTGGAAATATATCTCTAAATAATGAATCTTCTTCCAATTAGATCAAGAAAACCATAAGATGACACAATCTATAGCATAATCTATACCACTGCATACATTTTAGGTGCTTAGTTAACTTCACAATCACACATCACAAATAGTTCAAGGACTTTCAAAATAATGCACATTCATTCATCATCAAGATTATAGATCAATAGACTTTAATAACTTCAATTCAATGACAATCTAACAAGATAACCTCTAAATCTGGTTTCTTCTAATGAATTTCAACACATAAGAAACTATCATGCTTCAGCACAATCACTGGCATTCAGATAGATTATAACTTATCAGCCTTATCAAATAAAATAACTCAATTCCAACTCCATATTGCATAAAAACCTGAAATTCTATTAACTATAAAAGATCAAGTAATAATGTATCTCAACAATGATCACTACAAAATTCTATCTCCTAGCATTAGGTAAGCCAATTCTATTCTCAATTAGCTAACCTTTATAATATGATACCCATCAGGTATTTATAGATATAAAAACTTCGAACCCCACTTCTATTTTAGGCTATCCACCTTTTTAGGAACTAGACTCTCTTGGAAACTCAGATCGATTTGATTTGTAGTTATTACATTTAAACATTAATTCTTAACTAAAAATAGAAGATAGAAGAAAAGAAAAGAAGTCATGCACCCCCAAGGCTGTCAGTGTTGTATGCATGCAACATGCAAGGAAGGAGAACATCATGCATGTAGGGACTCATGCATGTGAAGCTGGATCTGCAATAAACTCATCATATTTGATGAAGACTTTTTGTAATGTATCCATCTCTAGCCCATCAATCCAGCTATCCTCAAACTTGATTCGATCCAATTCTGCTGCAACAAATTCCCTCATACTTTTTATTTTTATTAACTCTCTCCCAGCAGCTTTTATCTCTTCTTTGACTTCTACTAGTCGATCTAACATCAACTCTGCACCATCATCTTATTTTTGCATGAGTCCTTTGAATCTTTCATCCCATTTCTCTTTTACTTGACTCAAAGGCATGCCCTCTTCTAAAAATGCATTCACATCTACAATTATAGCAATGACTGCTTCTAATTCTTCCAATTGCTCAGTCAAATTCTTAGCAGTTTCTTCAATTTCATCCTCGTGTTTACACAAAAAACCAATCCTAAACCAGAGTATGCAAGAAGTTTTCTCCACAAAATCTTTGTTGTCTTCCTCAAGTATGGATTGTTCTAGAAGAGTTGTTAGAGGCAATGCACTTACTCTTTCCAACTTTTGACTATATTCTTTGTATTCCTCTTCTTGCTTTTCTGATGCCTCAATGTATTGATACATCTTTTTTATCAACCCTTCAGTATCCTTGTAGGCTTCAAATCCTTTCACTAAAATCTCTCCTACCTCTTGGTTCAATTTTTCTATCCACCTGTCTACCATCTCCGCCTTTCCTCTAACCTACACCAAATCATCTACCTCCTTTTTGCTTAACAAAACAAGAGTCTCAATGGCTGCTACCTGTTTTGACCTTGGAGAGGAGACACTCTTCAAGAATGAATGCAATTGATCTAATTGAGCTTTAAGCTCATCCTTCTTTTGCTTATCCTTGATCATTCTTGATTTGTTCGTTGAAGCCACCACATCAATCAAATTCATTTGCTGATTTCTAGCGGGCCTTCCCAAATTGACCATACAAAGTCGATAATCTATTAACTGCATATTGCCTACCTCCTTTTCTATCATCGGCATGGCACATTCAGCAAAAATTTCCCCTTTATCTGTGAGTCAGGTAGAATGTAGAATTTTATCCTTCTTCTTAGGCCTTTCTTGCTCAATACCCTTCATCATATCCTCCCAATTGAGAGGTTGTGGAGGTGTTCTTTCCCTTTTCTATAGGTCCAATATTATCCAAGTAGGAGCACTTGGAGTAGTAGTCTTCATAGAAGAGGAAGCAAAAATTGTAGAAGGTGGTTGAACATTTACCTAAGGTTGAGAATCAACCCTTGCTTTCTCTTGTTCTTCCTGCAGTATATGCATCTGCACCAACTTCTCAGCCTCTTCTCTATCTCTTTTCTCTTTTCTTTTCCTTTCTTTCTCTTCTTTCCTCTAACTTTCCTCTTCCTTTTCTTTCTCTAGAGCTTCTTTTTCCAAAGCCTCTAGTATTTCTTTCTCCAATATCTCTGCTTCTAAGGCCTTAAGTTTCTCTGCCTTTTCCTTTTCTTCTTCTACTTGTTGTTTCTTTACTAGCTCCTCAGCATCTCTTTTCCTCTCCAAACTTTCAACTTCTTCCTCTTTTTGGTGAGCTTCTTCTGCAAGTTTTAACCTAGCAACCAATATTTCCTTTTCCCTTCGGTCCCTTGCTTTCTCTTCCTTAAGGTCGTGAATTTTCTATCTTAACTCCAACTTGTCATTCTCTACTTTGACCTTGAGCTCATGTTCTTGCTCCCCTCTTTTCCTCTCTATTTAATCAACTACTTCCTTTTCCTCAACTTGTTTTGCTTTCAATTGCTGCTGGTGCAATATAGCATTAGCTTGTACCTTGGCATCAACTTCTTTTTGTTTCTCTACTATAGCTCTTGCATCAGACTTCCTTTTTTCCTCTTCAAACATCTTCCATTGCTCTTCTTGTGTCAAAATATGCTCCATGTCCTCTTCTAGAGGCATGTTCTCTTGCAAATCTTTCTCTGATAGAGTCTCATCTAAATCTATCTCAACTTCCTCCTCCACTTCTTTTCCCTTATCAGCTTCAGCCATGCTATCAAGAGCTCCTTATTTTATTTCTTTACTCTTCTTCCTTGTAAGTGGGACTTGTGCGGATGACTCACCTAATGTGGGTGTTGAGAAAACAAATCCTACTAGAACATCTCCCTCCGGTACTTCTTCTTCATCACCTACCACCTCAAGTTCTATTTCTTCAATGTCCGGAGGAAGGAATTCTAATGGCTCTTTGGGAGGTGTCTTTCTCTTAATTCTCTTGTATCCTTTACCCTTTTTAAGAACTGGTCCTTGAGGAGCTTGAGTTCTCAACATTCACCATTGCATGATCCTATCCAATACTGGTCTTCCTATCTTCTTGATATCAATTGTTTCTTCAGCATTCCAGTTAATTGGATCCAGGCTTTTGGTGCCAATGTTCAAAGCTTCATAAGATGGATCCAATACAATTCCATCATCCACCAATGTGTCAAGAATATTTTCTTTAACACCTAATTCCACCATGAGTGCACCCGACAATCTTTCATAGTTCTTCTTTCTCAAATTATACTCATCCTGTCGATCACTCCAAAAATCTTCTAACAAATTGAAATGTCTAGTGAGCATTGAAGGTAATAAAGCATACATCTTCTTCTTTGGATCAAAATACTTACGAGTTGTATACAATCCCAATTTCAACTATATCAACTCATTACAAACCACCTTTGCTCCCTTCAAGTGTTGACAGCTATATTCACCCAACTTCATGGGAAATTTATGACATCTAGTTTTATGTTTGACCCCAAACCTAGCATTAACTCCAATAGCTTGATATACAAACTCCATTAGCACTATTCTATTACTACAACACCTTGGAAGCAAGTGTGGGTGGCCTTCAAAACCATATAACCTAAAGTATGTAAATTTGGGGTATTGGATGTACCAACATCCCCACTCAACAATAAAAGCCATGGCTTCTTGGCTCAACCGGTATCCTGCATCTCCATTCAATTGATTGATGATCACATATAAAAATGCATCATTGACTCTTCTGAAATGAGTCTCAACAACTTGAAGAGACAATTGATCATAGTGTTCCCATACCTTCTTCTTCCCATCCAAGGCTCCCATTATACCTATTCTGTTCAAACCTTGGAAAATCCCCAATCTTGTTGTTGCATAAACCACATAAGAAGTCATAAAGAAAGATTTACTCTGCCTGATCCTTGCTAGCTGATCATGTATGGCATCAGAAACAATCATTGACCAATCAAACTGATAGTCACCCTCTAAGATTATTTGAATGAAAGGAAACATCCATTCTTTGAATTGGAAGGTATCCCTCTTCCCAAACACCCTGGATAGCATCAATATTAAATTTGATATTTCCTGCTTGAAATCTGCCCTCTTAGGTTGGTCTGCAAGCTTGGATAGAGATTTCTTTTCTGTATTCAACCAATTTTTATTCAAATGAGACCTATTGGAGTCCTTATGCTTGCTATACTTCTCTAATGCCTCTACTTCAGTTAGCTACACCAAGCTCTTGGGATCCGGAACACTAAATATATTTTGCAACATCTGAAGAGTAAGATTAATGATGACATTATTTTGTGAATCCATGCATAATCTTGTAGCCAGATTGTAGGCACTGGCTACTGTTAAGATCAACTCCAAGCACTGAACTGATAAAGGGAACACAGTGATATGTGCCAGGGTGGAATCAACAATCCTTTGTGTCCTTCCCATTAGACTTTCTCATTCTCCAAACGTTTGTCCATGTAACTCCTCAAAGTTGTACTAGCCCAAATTGGTATCCGTGATATCTGACCAGTCTGATTCCACCTTGCTCACCTTCACCACCGGGTTCCTATGATCATACCTCAAGGTAAAAGGTAGTTGTTCTGGCTTTACCTTCTTTGGTTTTTGTGCTGCCTTCGATGTTCCTACCAGTTGGTTCCTTCGAGTAGCTTCTCCTGATGTTCTTGGCATCTTTCAACTCCCCTACAAGCAAACCTCTAATTAGATCTTTAGATATCATTATAAAACATGCTTTAAAAACCATACCTTTCACATATGCACTTGAAGTGGAACCAGACGAAAACATAACCTAAACAATCTCTTTTACAACATTGCTGGAATTAGAGCCAAAACCAATATAGATACTCAACTAATGATAAATAGGCTCAGAGTCAGACTCAGGATGGGAATCAGAACCGGGATCAGAATGGAAAAGGGATTTGATTTACTTCAAATTTTCATATTTTCATATCCGATTTCCACTCCACCTCCACTTACATCCAGGTTATCGTCATTTTCCAAAGAAGACTTATGTTGTACGCGGTGCCAAAAATGCGATGGGAATAGAATCGGTAACTTTCTTAAAAACAGAATTTTGAAGTTCATAATCGATTCTGATCCCATCTCTGCCTAGGTTGACCATGAAATCATCAATTGATTTCATTGATTAACATATAACTTCATGATTAGAACCAAGGTCGCTCAATGAAAAAAAGGGGCTCTAACACACTACACCCATATGACGATGGGGAATAACTACATATTTTTTAAGCATCATATTTTAACTATATAAATGCAATCACTGACAGACAAGAAACCCTAATCCAACAAACCCGATAAAAACTAGAGCACAACTTTTAAACCTCACCATTTACCAGTTTGGATTCATGACAAAACCCCAAGTAACAATGACAAATCTAATCTAACTCACTATAAATCTCTAATCTACCTCACTATTTAAAACCTAAATTTAATCTAACCTACTATAAATCAAAAATGGCCCAACGCAATCATGACTAAATCGTGAAAGTGACCACACCCAAAAATAGAAAGAATTGAAAACGACAATACAAGAAACCCAAAATAAGCAGACAAACGAAATAAAACAAGAATCCACTCATACAATCATACCAAGAAATACAAATCCATTTAAAACTAAATGATTCAAAGCACGAATAGACATAAAGCAAAATGCAATAAACACGACAGTAAATAAATGAAGAACAAAAAACAATACGAAACCCTACCTTAACAATGTAAGAACCTAGCTAACCTTCTGAACTAATTCGCTCACAACAATCTTCTCCTCCCTCAATCGATTTGCTCAAACGAACTCCACTGCTGCTTTTTCGTGCTCTTCAATCTCTTAATAATGATAATAATGACTCGTTTAATCCTTAAATGAAGGTGAAAATGAAGATTTCAACCTACCCAAGCAGCTTTCATTAATGCATTAACACGCAGTTAAGGCGGTGTCAGAATTGTGAGAGAACTAACACTTTTCTGTAGTGCCACTCCAGTCAAAAAGTCAACGACCCAAATGTGGCAGGGGTGGAACTAAAATGGAAACTGATTCGAAAGTTTAATAAATTTCCATACTTTGTTACCATTCTAGTTTCGAGTCCGCCAACAAAACACAAAGCAAAATAAACACAAAAATAAAAGTAAAAGACCAATATCATAAAACTAAACAAAAGGACTTAGACTAAAAACAAAATACAAATAGCGGAGGCGAGGGCGGAATCGATTATGATTTTGCAATTTTTAGTAAAGACTAACTTAAAACCCATTCCGGCTCTAGTTCCATTAAAGACAAAACAAAAGCAAAAAGAAAAGACTATCAGGATGAGAACCAAAACAAACTTCAAAAGAACTTTCAAAACCCGATTCAGTTCCGGTTTCGGCTCCACTAGGCTAAACCAAAATAAACAAAGTGTTGGAAGCAGAATGACTCCAAACTTTATTTGAAAAACAACAAAGGATAAAGAATAACAAGGGGGACCCCTTTTGACCAAGGCAAAAGATAGGGTTGTTATGCAAGGCATAATAGGTAGTTTTCATATCTCTTGAAGGTACAACATTTAAATGTTCATTTTTGTTGGCGTCTGAAGGTACAAATAATGTGGCAAAGTATGAAGCTTTGTTGACTAGTTTGAACATGGTTGTCAAGCACAAGATTAAACTATTAACTATTTTTGGAGACTTTGAGCTGGTTGTGTCATAGGTCAGATCAAAATATTTTACAAAGAACAAGAAGCTGAAGAACTATAGGAATTCTATATGGGATATAATCAAGCTATTTGATGCTTTCTCCATTGATTGGTTGGATAGGTCAAAAAATATAAAGGAAGACTTCCTAGCCAATGTAGCACTGAGAAAAGATGATATCAGACTGGTAGGAGTGTCTCAAATTGAGTTCAAAACAAGACCCACTGTGTGTGACAATATATACAGTTGGCAGGTTTTTAATGAGGACACTCACCTCCTGAAGTTTCTTTAGTGTATAGAACAATATGAGGCTCAATAAATTGACTTTAATTCCTTTGTAGAAGAAATAGATGGAGAGCAGAAGTATTCGAGAAGAAGGTCTTACAATTTAGATAAAATAAACTCCCCAAAGGACTAGTAGCATTGGAGAGGGTATATGATGGAAATGATTGGTCCCTCATGAAACAAACACGAGTCAGGAAAGAAGATATTGAGGAGGTAAATTTAGAGATTGAACTGGCACCAAGAAAAGTATATATTGGAATGAAAATAACACCGACAGTTTGGAGAATGTTGATTTCATTGCTAATAAAATATAATTTGCATGGTATTATGAAGATCTCAAAGCATATAGGGAGGACCTATTTCAACTTGAAATTCCATTGAAACCATATGTAAAGCCGTTTAGGCTAAAACAAAGACCTATTAACCCTACATTGGAACCAAAAATGCAAGAGGAGTTCGCAAAGCTTAGAGATGGGGGTATCATTAAACCAGTCAGACATTCAACATGGGTGTCAAACCTAGTTCCTGTGAGAAAGTAGAACAAAAATATCAAACTATATGTGGACTTTAGAAATTTAAATGTGGCATCCCTAAAAGATAATTATCCTCTACCTAATATGGGGTCTATGCAGCATAAAGTAACAAGGTGTGAGATGTTATCTACGATGGATGGTTTCTCTGGTTATAATTAGGTTAAAGTCAGGGAATCTAAGTAGTACAAGCCAACTTTTTACAGCTCCATGGGGAACATATGTCTATGTGAGAATGCCATTTTGTCTCACAAATGAAGGAGAAACCTTCCAAAGAGCTATGAACCTAGCATTTGGAGACTTGATTAATACTATAATGGTATTATATCAAGATTTCCTTACTACTTACTCAAAAAGGGTTAAAGGTCATGTAGAACATCTAGAAAACATATTCATTCAAGCTTTATAGTATGGCATTAGTTTGAACCCTAAAAAATGTTATTTTGTTGTCATAGAGGGAAAACTCTTAGGACATATTGTATCAAAAGAAGGAGTTAGAATAGAACCTGAGAGGTTTGAGGCCATAGATAAGGTTCCTATTCCTAAAAATTTCAAAGCTATCCAATCATTTTTTGGATAGATTAACTTTGTTAGGAGATTTGTGTCTAACTTTGCTGAAATTGTTAAACCCATATCAAAAATGCTAAGGAAGGGACAAAAAATAGAATGGACTCCAGAAGCATTGCAAGCTTTTGTATCCATCAAAAGGGAAATCAAAGAAGTCCCTATCCTCAAATCTCTTTATTTTACAAAACATTTTTAAATATTTTCATTTATTTCCTTACACACTATAGCTGCTATTATGTTACAAAAAAATGAGGATGGTCATGAGAAGCCTCTATCCTTCTTTAGTAAATCATTGCAGGGGTCAGAATTGAAATATGATATAAAGGAAAAACAAGCCTTTGCAATAGTAAAAGCCACAAAAAAATTTAGAATGTATCTTGTTGGAAGCAAACTGCTTGCTTATGTTCCTCACACAATTGTTAAAGACATTTTAACACAGTCAAAAGTAATAGGGAAGAGATGTAGGTGGATTAATAAAATCGAGGAATTTGATATGGAACTAGAAATTACCAAATTGTTAAGACGCCAAGGTTTGGCCAAGTTAATGGCAAAAGAAAATATTGAAGCAAATCAAATTTGCAATGTAGAAGATGAAGGAAATGCAATTGCAAGTATTGAGCATACACCTTGGCATACAAACATCATGTATTACCTGAGAAACATGAAGTACCCTAAAAAATTTAATGATAACTAGAGAAGAACTTTGAAACTACAAGAATATAAATATGCATTCATATAAGGAATTTTTTTTTTTGGAAGAATAGGGATGGGATGTTGTTGTAATGTATAGATGAGTCACAAGCTAAACATGTTTTAAAAGAAATGCATTGAAGGGGTTTGTGGAGGTCATTATTCTGCAAAGGCAACTTCACATAAGATTCTTAGGGTAGGTTACTAGTGGCCAAAATTCTTTAATGATTCCTTTTCATATGTAAGAAAGTCTGAGGCATGTTAGAATTTTTCCAAAAAAATGAAATATCAAGGAGATTTAGCACTTAGAACTATGTAGGTTGAAGCCCATTTTCATTAATGGGGGATTGATTTTATTGGGGATATACAAGATAAATCAACTAGAGGACACAAATGGATACTAGTAGCCACTGATTACCTCACAAAATGGGTAGAAGCAATCCCAACCAAGCAAGCAACGAGTAAAGTTATGATCATTTTTTTGATGGATAACATTATTACTAGGTTTGGTACACCATTAAGATTAATTACAGACAATGGGATTTTATTTAGATCTGATGATTTTAATACTTTCTGCAGTACACATGGTATTACTATTTCTTATGTTGCTCCTTTACACCCACAAGCTAATGGTCGGGCAAATTCCAGCAACAAAAGCCTTCTAAAAATCATAAGGAGGAAGCTAGGTGGAAGTAAAAAGGTTTGGGATTAAAAATTAAAATTGGATGTATGGGCTGATAGGATTATTGTAAAAAATGAAATTGGAAAATCCCCATTTGAACTAGTATATGGAAACAAGCTAGAATTCCTTTACACAATTTGTTGCCAATTTACAAATTTATCCTTCAAGAATTCATAGAGGTTCCAAAACCGATGGAGGGGAGAATGGAACAATTGGCAGAGCTTGATGAGATGAGAAGACTAGCCCAAAACCAGAATATGAAGTTACAAGAAAAAATGAAGTACTTATTTGATAAAAAGGCAAAGGATAGAAAATTTGAAGAAAATGATCTAGTATTGATGTGGAATGCCAGGTGCCAAGAGAAATGAAAACATGGGAAATTTGAAGCTTTGTGGTTGGGACATTTTTTTTGTTGTGGGTAAGAGGGGAGAGGATTCATATTACTTACAAAAAATGAGTGGTGAAGAACAGGAGTTGCCTATACATGAGAAATTTTTAAAGAAATTTTTCTCTTGAAAATTACAGAGGATTGAGGGTTGCCAGTGCACAGAAAAATCTTAGCAAAATCTTTCAGAATGTTTCCATGCACAGTAGTATAGGAAATGAAAGTTACAAGAATTTATAGTACATGGAAAATCCTGGGAATCCTTTATTTAAATTTTTCTCCATGTACAGTAGTATAGGATCATGCTCATCTCCACTTGTTTTCATTTCTTCCTTCTCATTAATCCATGACCCTAAAATAATTGGTTTGCTCACCCAAAGATCTTGATCCTCGCAATGATCTCACAATCATTCATCCCCAAATGGAGCCATTGTTGGAATTGTAAATTTTTGAAAAAATATCATTGGCCATTCATGCTCATTAGTTTCCCAAAGAGTCCATACTATAAGTATAAAATTTTCTTCACATAACATACTCACTAAGGTCCGAGCCAATTTTTATCATATGGTCCCATGCAATTTATCTAACCCTGAATATTTAATATATGAAACATATCAAAATAAGATGATGCAGGTCTCATTGATACTAATGCGCATCTCTTTTATTATATTGACAAGAAATAAGTTGTGTCATGTCGATACATGTTGGGAGAACATGGGTTCACAGTGTCTATCAATAGGACAAAGGTTATCGCCATGACGGTGTGAGGTCATATGGAGCTCATATACATCTCACCACTCAAAGCACAAGAAAATGTATCAGCCAGACTAGAGTCATCAGGGTGAGGTTCCAAAATATAACCCAAGGCATTCATCGGTCTTCTTGATAAAGTAGAAGAGGATCTGATAGATGAGAAAATACTACCGGGAAGAGTTCAAAAAATTCTTATCAACCTTCCATTGTATACTGACAGGATTGGAAGTGACAACATGTCTAGGAAAAGGAACTATCAGAGGGACAATTTTCATGGTCTCACCGAGGAAGGAAAGGTATCAGTGAGATAAACCTCAGTGGGGAGAGATAGGAAGGTCACGACAAGTATCGTTCCATCGACAAGATAATCAATTTATCTCAGCAATTTGAATTAACAAAGGGAACATCTCGGTGAGATACATACCTTCGGAATGAAACAAAGGATTGTTTGCCTAATTCATTAAGTCATGACAATATGTTTTCTTTGGTGGGAGTTGTGGCGATATGTTGAAGACTAAGAAGAAACTATCGAAGAGACTTAAGGTGTTGGGGAAACTACAAGATGTCTTGGCAGGTGTGTGAACATTGGTAAATGTTCGAACGAAAGAATCAGCTAAATATTTGAAATGTCTTGCCGATATGCTACATGATGTGATAGTGAGAGTTTCAAAAATCTTGATTCATGCATGTCTCGGCCAAGACATTAATGGCACCATGAAGAATAAAATATTTTGTGAATCAAGGCAAACTAAATTAAAAGCACTTTCGTATAATTGGCAGCAAAGGAAAGAAGAAGAATGAGAAAAGGATTGGGGTATTCATTCAGCTTGAAATCTTGGGTGAAGTACAATAATTATTCATTCCTTAAATCTTGTAAATTTCAAAGAATGGAAAACACTAGTTCAGAGAAATAAAAAGGTAGAAAACATGGGGAGGAATCGAGTGCATATTCTCAATGGAAACATGAAACACTTACAATAGTAATCAAAAGGATGCAAGCCAATTTAGGCATTTGGTTGAACAAACTTTGGGGAAAAAATTCACTCAAATTTGATCCACTAAAAGAAAACAAAAGAGTGGAAGGTAGAATTCAAGAAAATCTCAAGGAAATAAAACAACTGGGTACTCCTGATAATGTAGCAATTGAGGGTGCTAATCGTTTTATGTATAAGCATAGAGAATTCCTTGAAGAGTTACAAGGGGATGTAGAAGGGTTGATAGAAGCTTCCAAAATTGGATTGGTTGTGTTCGTTGATGATGGAGGAAAATTGAAAGAAATGGTTGTGTGGAAAAATGAAAGTGAATTGATATTGCAGGAGATTCTAAATACGGCTACTGCGAAAGATGCAACCCTGGATGAAGCTTGTGAACAAAACGAGAAGATGGTTAAGATGGAGATCATGATCGATAATGCATTAGGAGATTCAGATATGCATGCGCACTGAGACTACATGGATCATCTATCAAGAGTCCACTTATGGCTTAATAGAGCCTAATCTTTTTTAACCGTATTGTTCTTTCATATTCAAGATATTTCTCAAAGGACTCATCCTTTCAGCAGTTGATTTATAAGTATCTTTTTTTGTAATGATAGACAAGGGATACAATTAGAAGAATTAGAAAAGGATAGATTGTGCAAGCATATTATTTTTAGAATGTTTGCATTCAAGAAGACTATGTTGCATATGTAAGATTTCAGGTAGATAATGAAAGATTGTTGATTTGGTGGCTTCATTCTCGTATGAGTTTTTTGTTGGATTTATGCAATTATTTGATTGTCTCCAATCTAATGTTTCTAGATTATTTAATTTGAAATATCAAGTATATGTTCAATTTATCAGTGCACATTTGATGTATCTATGTGATTGATTAATTGGGTTCTTTAAAGAAGAATTAAATTTCTTTGAGTCAATTATAGTAATTTGGGAATGTTATTCGAATCATTAAGAAGAATAAAATAGTTAGAACTGATATTTTGCCTCAAGTAGGGTCTGTCAATCACATTATTGCATGTTTCTACCAGCTACAAACTCATATGTGTATGCCAAACAATTATAGAACTTGCTAGATAGGAACCACTCATCTAATTCTTTCATTTGACTTTGTTTTACCCAACAAGACACTGGTCTTCCATATTTCATTATTTAATTTTATTCATTTCATTTAACATCAATTAACTAAACATATCAGGCTTCACCTTCATATTACATATACAATTTATACCAAATTTAGATCATATTTGATATTGCATATACAATTTATACCAAATTTAGATCATATTTATCCACTAGAAAATTGCCATTGTGGATATTTTAGTCAAGTAGGAAGCATAGTTAAAAATCTGCAGCATTCATATAGGTACACCCACCTAGGTTTAGCAGAGCCTTAAGAGTAGAAGGTACAACTGTATTGGTTGGCCTTATTAGTTGGCCAATAACATTGTGAGAGCTTGGAAATATCTCATGGTTCAAACCTGCATTTTTGAGACCTAACAAGTTCAACCCTTCAGATGGATTTAATCTAAACATTTTGTCAGGTAGTGAACCTTCCTATTTTAAGCAGTGAGCTTTACGAAGTGTGCTTGAATGCAGGTGCATTCCCATTTCATAAAAAATATATTTGAGTACTCAAATTGTGGATTGACCTCTACCGTGGTATTTCCCCTAACAATGTTTCCACGTAAAAATCTTTGTGTTATGGTGTTGTGGATGATTTCTTTGCATTTTCCGTTTAGTTCAAAGTTGTAAATGGTTTAAATATTAGATTAATAAAGTTGAATATTGTAGAACACTAATTCAGCCCCCACTCTCAGTGTTCCTAGATTCCAACAATTGGTATCTCCATACATGCAAAATTGACTCATGCATCTAATCATGCTTTGATTAACATCATTTCATCTATTAATTAAATAAATCAATTTAATTAATTCACTAAGGTTATCTCTTTAATTAAATAAATCTTTTTTATCTGATTATCTCCTAAAGTTTCTTGATTTAATTAAATCAAATGTATTTAATTAAATGACTAATGACCATTATCTCCTCTCATTTTGATTTATTGTAACCCACAAGTCTAAGTCCAAATTTCAAAATCACCTGATTCCTCATTAAGCTAATTCAATCTTGATTAATTTAATCTAAACCCATGTCCCATCCTTTGGCTTTTCCCACTTTCACAATAAATCATTTATTTTGATTTATTAAAAGGCTCTATTTTCCTCACAAATCATATTCCCAAGGAATATACCCTCATTAACTCCCTTTGTTTGAATTTTTTTGTCCAAACAAATTTCCCCCCAAATCTCTCAACCATATGCATTTAATGATAGTTTTCAAATTTTAAATGCACCTAAATGCATTTATCTTGCACATTAACCAAAAATTGCACAAACATGGCCCATTCACATGGTGACAAGTGGCATGAATCTATTGGTTGAGGATTAGTCCCACATTCTTCAACTTTACCTCTTCTCTCTTCAATTTCACCTATAAATTCAAGGGGTTTTCTCCTTCATTTGCATCTACAATTTGGGCATTCTTACTATAGGAAAATTGATTTCATCTTGCATCTCTTTTTCTATCATCATCTCAAGGTTTGACAAGGATTGGGAAAGGCCTCCTTTACATTTCAAGGGTTTACCAATCTAATATGGAATAGGTATGAATGTGTTTTGATAATGCTTTCATTTACGTTCTTTTAATTGATATTTTGTTAGCATCATTAACCATTTTTAAATATTTCATAGGAGCATGTAATTTGTTACATTTGATTTGGCATATAGGATATTTTTTGTCAATATTTTTTGTGAAGATTATGAGCTCACATGTGGCACTAGAAGGAGGGCCTTTCATAGCCTCCATTTGCTTCCATTCCAGTTTATTAGTCTTACTCTAATTTCTAAGGTGGAAGAGGATTAAATTACATTAAAATTTGTTGACTTCAATTTGTTTCCTATCACATGAAATAGGACTGTACACTCTTTGCTTTTGTTCAGGCTTCAAACTATGTTTTATGTATTATTGAGTTTTCTAGTTTTCTCTTAATCAGAACATCTAAGAAGCAACCCATTGGAGTGTCTCTATTTTTCCTTTCCTAGACATTGCATTTAATTTCATTTGAAATTAGAATATCAAGTTTTTGTGCCTATCCATGTGACTTCGATATTTTGTGCCCATCGTTCTTTTCAAGGTTTCTTTGATATAAATATGTTTCATATTGCTAGATTTTTATACATAGATTGATCTTTGTTTTGTGAGTCACTCTAACATTAGAAAACTTTGTTCCTTTATTTTCGAAGTAGTCGAATACTTTTAATAATTTTTCTAGGATAGTGTGATTAGGTAGAAATTCCAACCAAATCACATTATATAGAAAGAAAATTTCACCTTTATCTATTGATGTTGGGTTGTCGATTGGTAAAAGACGGTACAACATTCCTAAAATCTGAAACAATCTTACATTTATAAATCCTTAACTTATTTATGATCATAATACCATAGGTTTTCCTTCTTTACCCATTCAAAAAACACATATATTGCTTAATGGAATCAGAAACGGATGCAGTGGTTGTATTGCTTTAATTTTACTCTTCGTAATCTTTCAAAACATAGATTTTGGGTTGAATTTTTTATCTACAACTTTTTTCTCTGACTTTTGAGGCTAAAGCAGGTAGATAATTATAGTTAGGTAGTTTACTAACCCAGTTGAGAGATTGATAGCAGTAATCCTAGAACTGAGAGGGCATGCGTAGTATGCTGTTAGTCTTTCTATAAAGATGGTCTTCATGTCAATTTTTGAAAAGAAAATGAATCAAATATATACTCGCTTCTTTCGGTCAATAATTTTTATTTTGCAACACCTATATGTAGATATAGACTCGCTTCTTCCCGTCAATAATGAATGGTGATGTAGGTATATTGCAAATTATCTCATGATAGCCCGATGCATAGTAGATAGCCAATTGGCAAGATATTATAAGTCATCACTATTCTTCTTTTTTTTCGTGTGAATGGATAAGTTTATTCGCCAAATACTTAGATCTCTTTCTGTTGCGTACATACTAACCTTGATAGTTGTTTATTTATATACTCTATTGTGAATGCCGATGAGTGATTTGGGGTAAATCTCACACCATAAACTGTGAGCCAGATTTAAACAAGCACACCAACATGATCAACGCTCAGGCTCCTCTACTTGACTCGCGCACCATGCCCAATCAGGCGATTTATGGTATTCATTAGAATATATTCTTGATATTCTAAATGACTGTTATTCACCATCTTATAAATGCGCTTTATTTTTGTCAATGTATGTCGATCTTACATGCGCCTTAACATTCATTTACATCTTTCTAGTCATCGCAATTTTCATTTGCAGAAATAAATCTCTTAGTGAAAATAATCTAGCAGTCACCTCAGCACAGGGCAAGGAATGGAGTCACCAGTTTTTAGCCTTCGTTATTTTCAATGAATTGACAATAATTTTTCTCCACATCGCCAGTTTCAACGAATTTGATGGGATAGTAAAGTCGATGTATCTATTCAAATAAAAGAATTGTGTGCCCTATCTTATCCAGAAATTTAGATAAATCTAATAGCTATCAATTGAAATAAATTGCAATCTAACACTTTGATAAAGGTGGCAGTGATATAGGTTCTTAAAAGATTAAAAATCATATAGGCTATTATTGTTTTGGGGATTGAGCTTTTGAATTATAATAATAGATGAGAGTGTGACAGTATCTTCATTATTACATTCGAAAGCTGGAAATTTTTTTTGGTTACAATGAAATATTTCTCAGATACGCTTTGACTGATATCAATTAATGCGTAGATTGCAACGTAAAAGTCTATATCTTTATTGTTGTCTTATAGGAATATAGATTCTTGTGCATCTGGCTCAATCATCAATGATCAATAAAACGTCCAAACTTTGATAGGTAGGGCCAGCGACACATTTTCATATGTGATTTATAATGTGTCATCTATACTCATAATAGAAAATACTCGCCAAATTGGAAAGTGAAAGAGAAACAAGATTTGAAAATCGATACTGCTGTCTTTTGTGTTTGATTGAGTATATCTCAAGCGTTCGTTGACTATGGGTAACCTCTGCATAATGCTACTACAATGGAACAAGCCTAACTTTATTTGGTGAAGTAATGTTGTCAGACTATAATTTGATGAAGTGACCTTTAAATATTTTGTTTTATTTTGATGGTCAATTATTTTACCTTGCCACTTTTAAATTTCATAAAATATGGATTTCTTAGCATTATAACCATTATTTTTTTATAGGACTTTGCATGAATTTTTATTTTTTTTTGTGAAAATGCTAAGGAATTTTTTATTTAAAGTTGTGTATGTGGAATGTTGATGCAACACTTTTGGGGGCATCAGTTTTAGACTGGAAACATTAGTTTTCTAAATCAGTGTTTTGTATGGTGTAATTTGATCTTAAACATAGTAGTGATTTTGGAGAAAATCTATTTTTTTAATTCTAATTTGAAGGATAGGTTGGCATTGAAATTGGAAATCGGACATAAGAAAAATGAAGAAGAGTTGAGTTGAGAACAATTGAAATTGAAATTTACAAAAGAATTTTTTAATGATTATAATCTAGAGCTTCCATTCTATGCTTTCATTTTTTGTTTTGAACCAACTCACTTTTCAATATGGGTTTAAAATCAATCACTGATTTGATCTTTTCAAACTTGGGTTAAAAATGAACATTAGAAACTTACAAAATTTCAATTTGGGTTCTAAAAATTGAACAAACGACTTTCACATTTCAATTTTGGGGCTTTTAAAAGAACTCATTTTCTGCTTTGAAGATTAAAATGAACATGTGATTTTGTGTCTTGTAATATTTTTTGCAACGTAATTTCATTTAAAAAGGAATATGCGCTTCTCTCATCCTTCATGGCGATCTTGAGAATCAAAAGTCTTTTTGTTGACATTAGGTTGCATAAAATATTACCTCCACATTTCATTTTGGGTTTAAAATTGAACAAAAAATCTTGTGAGTGTGAGTAAACCTATTGCGTGTGTTCTCCCTTTGTTTCTAAATGAAGGTTGTTGGAACTACGAATATGTTTTCTCGCTTTTTCTTTTTATCTTAGAGGGCCTGCCTTGTGGAAAAAATTACTCACCCAAGGGAATGACCCAATGGGTAACACACTAAGAACAAGTTTATTTCAAACTGAAATATAAAAGTGGGTACTAGAATAAAATTCAGTATCACACGGTTGGCTCCAACGAGAAGGGAGGAAATGGTCTCTCACCACATGGTTCAATCTCCATGAACGGAAAGTCTGAATCAAAACCCCTTGTTTAGTAAAGGCTAAAATCCTTTCTATTTTTTGGTGCAAAAGGTCATGTCTTTTGAAGCCATCCCACATATACATGTTATTTTGTTGTAGAGATGAAAATTATGCCATGGGAGATTCATGGGTATTGATGCTTGGCTAACCTGAGAAGCAAATGCATTGTAAGGGTAAACCTGTGAGGTCAAGCATTTAATCATCTATGCTGAATATGCACAACTTGATTTATCCAAGTTAGAGCCCAACAAATATTTTCTTTTCAGCTTAGAGTTGTGCATGTCATAAAAAATGAAAACACTTTTCTTGGATCCAAAACAGTGGAAAAAAACATTCAACAAATCATCAAAATTTCAAACCCTTTGGAATAACAAGTACCTTGGAGGTGTCCACATGTTACTGCTTGTCCCTAGGGGTTCTTATCTCTAGAAGGATTCTAAACATTCATACATCTCAATTTTTTTCTTCCAGATTTAACACTAGGAAACATTTTCCCTAATTTCCTTGATTTCCACATAATCGACCTTGTGGGATGAAAATAAAATTGAGACATAGGCATTTAGTTTGAAACTTTAATCAAATATTTTTTTTAAGAGGAACCAGATCTAAGCAAGATAATAGACAATCGAACCACACATGTGCTTGCTCTCTTTTGGGTCATATGGTTTTCATGCAAACATTGGTCTTTTGGTTTGAATTACTCTTAGGGAAAATCATGTTCTTCAATATCTTGGTCTAGTAAACAAGTCCTTCCTAGGTTCATTTAGGATTTAAATCATCATTTTCACCCATCTCGAACATCAATCAAATCCCATCTCACCAAAAAACTCTTGGGAACTTTAAAAACATCACTTATGCTAGAATTTTAGGAAAAATCAACATCACCTTGTTTGACTTAACACACTTAGTCAAATTATCAATCCTCTTGAGTGAATTTACCTCTAGGATAACACAACTTCCTAGGGTTTACAAGTTCAAAATCACCTTGTTTGGCTTAACACACCTAGCAAAATTATTCTTTTTGTATGAGTTTACTCTAGGATAACACAACTTCCTAGGGTTTACAAGTTCATTATCATCTTGTTTGACTTAACACACTTAGTCAAACTATCCTTAATCAAAATCAAATCAAATCAAGTCCTAAAGTATAGCATTGATCCAAAATTCCTAAAAGTTTAAACACCAATATCATTCACCCCTTCCATCTTTCATCTCATCATTGGTCCTAAACCCATTAGAGGTCAAAAAGGTCAAAACACAAGAAAAAATGGATTTTAAACTCTACTCATACATCATGAGTAATCCAAGTCAACCAAACTATCTAAGTGTCACAATGCCAATTGATTATCGAAACTCACATTTATGCAATCCCAACACAACATCATCATGTCCACCAAACCTCAAAGTGAGTATGCCCAATCTAATTTGTGGACCACCTTTCCCTATGATAGATTTAAATCAAATTCCAAACCTAAAAATCTATCAACCAAATAATCAATGCATGAATCTTCTTCCAAACAACACTATCCCATCAAATCCATACATGCCAAATGTGAATATACTAGATACAAGTTTACCAAACATGACTATTTCAAATCCACAGATGGTAAACTTTGGGGTAGATATATTTGTAAATCCCATCAATGTTATTCAAAATCCATGCAATATGTTGAAAACTCCACGTAAGGATCCAAGTCAAGGTAACCCAATGCAAAATCAAAGCTACCTAAATCCAAGCAATGTGTTTCCCAACCACAAAAATGTTCAAAGTCAACCTATAATTCCAAATAAAAGCATGACACCAAATTAGAGCATTATCCAAACTCAACTTGTCCACGATCCTAGGAAAACACCACAAGGATGCATTCCAAATCTTCTTGCTAAACAACCAATTCAACCATATCAAGAATTTCAAGGTCAAATCTTACAAAACAAAATTGCTACACTAAAAAAACTCATCAATTTATATCACCAAGAGACATCTCCACTCAAAAATCAATACACTCTTCCATTGGTCAAAGTATGTCATCAAAGCATTGAGTTGTCTCCACGAACACATCAGGAAAAATATCTCCAATGCCAAGAAATAGGATATCAAGATCGACATCAACAACAAACTCAATCACCATGTCTCAAAGATCAATCACCACAAGGTCAATTTAAAGTGTAAATCTCACAAGGTAAAAAACGAAAATACACACCACTTAAGGAACCAATAGAATTGGTCATGCAACGGTTGATACAAGAAAATCTCATTAAAATCCCCATTTATGTTAATAATCAAGAGCCCATGGTGAAACTACCAAGGTACAATGAGAAGCACTTTTGTGATTTTCACAAAGTAAAGGGACACACAACATAAAATTGTATTCAACTCAAAAATCTCATCCAAGACCTTATTGATCAAAAGATAATAGCTATTGGGGACAATAATTAGAGTTAAACCACTAGAAATAGCATTAAAAACCTCCCCACCACAATTTTTGAAAACAATGATCAAGATCTATCCATTAGTGAGCACATCGAAGATGTTTCCACCTCAACCAATGATCAAATCAATACACACCAAGAGCCACTTTTGAATCATGATCAAAATTCACCAACGATTCCCAAAAATGATACAATCCAAGAAATGTTAACATCATTTGATCCTATTATTGTAAACATTGAAAATCTCTCCACCATAATTGTTGAAGACAATGATCAAAATCAATCCATCAATGAGCACTGTGAAGATATGTCTACCCCATCCAGTGATCAAATCAACATTCATCAAGAGCCACTTTTTAGTAATCTATTTCAAGATGTGTTAACATTATTTGATCCCATTGACATAATCCATGATCCATCAACCAATAATCATATTGAAAATGTCTCTACATTGTCTTATGAGCTACAGGAAATATCTTAAGAATTTATTCCAAAGCATTATCAACATCTATAACCAAGGTCTAGCAATGGTCCTTCCCAAGACATACTGAATTCCCTCAACTTCATGATTACAGATACCGAAGGAATCCTTAGAGATCAATGGGATATTGATCCACTTTCCATTCCTAATAAAAAATTCCAAGAATCCCTTATAGACAATCCATCCTTTGAAATTGACCCATATCAAGAAATTGATCCAAAGCATGTCGAAAGAAATTCCAAAATTAATCAAGATCAATAATTTGTATCTCTAAGATACTACAATGATCTAATGGTCACTCTTCTACCTATACAAGATGTTGAAAATTATGATCATGTCCATATATCACATATTACTCCATCTACCCATGAGATTCTTTCTTTGGATAGACACGTAGATGATCTTCATTCAAAAGAAGAGTCTCATACTCTTGACATCATCACCAAGGAACAAGATTATCCTACTCTTAACATTTGTGCACAAGACCAAGATGTACAAAAATTTGGAGACATAGCGAAAATAGATCATGAAGAAGGCTTCTACAAAATTTGTGAATGAGAAACATTGTGTGAAGGCATATTAAGAATGAATCACAAGGACGAATTTTATGTGGATAGTGAATCATCAACACCTCTTGAAGGAGCATTATAACCAGATATCTCACAAGATGAAGATAAAGACATCAATCGGGCATTCATCCCACATATGGAGGATCCTATCACTTATAAACTTGGATCACTTACCTTTCTTAGGGAGAGCTATATCATCAATAAAGAAGTTGTCAACTTTGAAGATACACCACAAAGCATAGAATAAGTAACACCTTGTTTCCAAGATAAATCATATCCTATTGCAAATAAAATATTTCAACAAATGAATTATCAAGGAAAAGGATTAGGCCTACATGAACAGGGTATCCTAGAACTAGTGCAGATTATTGGAAATCCTAGGCATCAAGGCCTTGGTTATTCGACAATGAATGGATATAAATAAATCAATAATACCTCTATAAAATTGGGGGAAACTTCATCTCAAGAAAACGTCAACATAGGGAGCATGAATGATCCTTATGATGAAACCAATTCCAATACTACAACCTACCACATCATGAATCTCCATCCACCCATCAACCCATCCATGAATTGGGACCAACATCAAAAGAAATATTTAAATCAAAGCATGAAAAATGTCATCAAAGAAAACGTAGTGAAGCATGAAGGAAAAATTGAATACAAAGAAATATTGTCCCTATCAAACTCCATTAGTCAAAGAAACTATGGGGAAAAATAAAAAAGGGGAAAGTATCCATCAAGGATGCCCAAAAAGGAAAAATCAGACTTCTCAAGAAATGTACAAAGTATATCGAGTTGTTGGTCCTAATTCCATGCACACTTCTGTATCCACCCATCATTTCTCTTCTTCCAAAGTTTGGAGAGTCAAAGGTTCCAAACTATCAGCCAATCCATATTTAATTCCTAAACACACTCCACCATCCATGCCTCCACACATGATATCCAATTCTTACATTAACCATGTATTGGCGGTGACCCTTCATCATAAGGATTCATAAGGAACTCTATCACGATGTGTGTACAAAGACAAAGTTAACTTCGGTATCAACAAAAAAAATCAAGAATCTCAAAAGTTGCATTCAAGTGCATGTATCTTGGCAAAGAAACTTCTTCAAGTAGGATATCAGTTGCACATTATGATAGAAGCACCAATGTCAACACCACTAGATGGTTCAACATAGGCTTAAAATCTCTTAGAAAATATAAAAAAATCAAAAAATCAGAAAAAAAAAGAAACTCAGAAAAAGGATTGAAAATAGTAAAGAAAAAAATTATCCTCTAGTGAAAACCACTTCGGTGGCGCTTTGGACAAGTACCATGATGAAAACCTAGAAAATAGGCATTATGTGTAGAATCAAGCATCTATGTGTGCCAGTTCAGGTGAAATAATCTTATTGCCATCCATAATAAATCCATTCATCCGTGAATAATTTATCCAACCCATTGCCATCTATCTACCTTATCTTGATCTTGAAATAGTTTGGTGCATAATTTATGCTTGCTTCTGGTAAACATCTTGGCATGGGTCATTTTCATTGATCCTAACCTATCCAACATTGTTTGAGCCTTGAAGCATTATTTGAATGAGCATTCCTCTGTTCGAACACATTATCTTGTCACAATATAATCCTTGGCATCCTTTGTAGGCTTAACATATCTATCCATACATCTATCCAAGAATCCATACAAGGCAGTTCAAACATTGGTAGATATTGGGGGAAAATATTTTCATCTTGCTTCTAGAATAAATATTGATCTATATCCTCCAACTTATGTGGTGATCTGAAGATTGGTAGACATAAAATCAAATTGGTCAAGAATTTGTGAGCACCAAGTCAAATCAATAGTCCATGGCATATTTTGACAAGATGATGTTCCTTATCAAGATTTATCTTTCATCAAACATCAATCTGAACAATAATTATGAGTTGTATCTAGTGTGTGCCTCAACATCACACTAAATCATCAAAACAATTTTTTGTTCCAAATCAAGCTTCACCAAATCCTAATTAATCTAATCAATCAATCCATCATCATTTCGGGACATCCTTCCCAATCCTTGTGTTTCTTAACACTATCCTTGCATTGTTGTGTATCCTCAACAATGTTATCATCATCGGTCTTGAAATCCTCATGTTTCTTAACACTATCCTTGCATTGTTGTGTATCCTCAATAATTTTATCTTCATTAATCCATCAATCTGGTCAATCAACCTAGCTTAATTTTCAACAAGATCGTAAAATAGAGCACTCATATCATCACATATCCACATCCAAATAATCCAAATCATTCAAAACCCAAAACATCTCAAAATCTTAGAAAAATCAAAAACATGTCAGTTGAACTACATCATCTTTGATCTTGAACATAGGAAAGGTTGATCTTTGATCATCCCCCGAGACATTTAGGTCAGTCCTTTAGGCATCCATCACAATGGAAATCTATTTTCCCATTTATCTCATCATTGAGCCAAGTCTATCATCATTCAAACTATGTGGTCTCTACATGTATAACGTAGGCAAGGATAATCTATGGATCAGCTCCCGAGACCCTTAGGATAGGTATTTAAGTTAGTCTCCTGGTCATAAATCTCAAAAATAGCAAAAAAACCTCAAAATATTTGAAAAAACCAAAAATGGTGCATCTATCTCATCTCAGTTTCACCCACAATAATCATCATTCATAATAAATTAATCGTCATCTTCATCCTTTGGTAATTTAGTCAAAAGAAAGTCTACTAGTTTCAAAAGTGAACACTTAATTGTCAAAGTCTCAAGTCTAGGCCATTAAGTCAGAAAGTTGATAAACTCAGAGTATCAATAGCTTATCATCTAATCAATCTCATCAAAACCCTGATCACAACATGTCCTAGGAATGTGACCTTCCTATGATGGACATCAACATCAGGTATCACCATAGTATAGTCTTGGCTAGTGGTATGAAGAACATTAGCTTGTTTGTTTACTTTATCTTGGTCTTTTGGACTTATCTTATTTTGCACTCATTCCAAGGACCTCTTGATGATGTCTAGACATAAATATCTAGAGAGAAAGGAATGGGGCAATTATCATTATCTTTTTATCTGTTGTTCTTGTTGGATGTTCTTGTAAAATAGCTTTGTCATGCATGCTTTGTTTTGTTTGTAGGTAAGATGTTGTATGTGTATTGTTGACCACATAAGAAGGATTTCCCTTCTCATGTTATGGTATGATATGTCTAGAATATCTAAACTGCATTTTGAATAAGGTTTTGTTTGTCAAGTGTGAACAAGAGTAACCCTATCTGATTGATGAGTCAAAGTCGATCACACTAGGTGCAATTCCATCCTGGTTCTTAATACCTTGATGCATCACAACTATGTGTGTTATCAAACATAAAGAAGGTTATTATATTTATCCTTCCCATCCTTGGATAAGAACTGCATCATCATCATTCATCATCATATCCAATAAAGTCTTGGCGACTAGGGGACTTGTTGGACTTTTGCATCTTCTCATATTTAAGGGTTGATCCCTCTCATTTTTCTATACTCTTTCATGCTAAAAATGTATCCATCTCTCATGTCATATCATCATAGGACAACATCATCCATCTCGTTCATTTCACATGCATTGCATAGTCATTTAAGATGTTTAAAATAATATAGATTTGTTATTCTAAGCATCTTCAAAACATCTCATTTGCATCATCATCTAAGTTGTTTAGGATAATATAGATTTTTATTCTAAGCATATTAAAAACATCTCATTTACATTATCATTATTATATAGATCAGTTAGTCATAGACATCCATACATCCATTTTGAACTTCTCTGTCATGAGATCAACCTCAAATAAAAACAATTCGCTCAATCTCTCAAGGGGGTAATGTACTAATGTACTTCCCTTCACTGGGGCATCCAAAAAATTAGATTTTTTTTTTAATTTTGATGTCGGCGACATCATTATTTGAACCAATGCAATTAGTACATTTCTTTAAAGAGGGGAAAAATGTAGACATGCAAAATTGACTCATGCATCTAATCACGCTTTAATTAACATCATTTCATCTATTAATTAAATAAATAAATTTAATTAATTCACTAGGGTTATCTCTTTAATTAAATAAATCATTTTTTATTTGATTATCTCCTAAAGTTTCTTGATTTAATTAAATCACATTTATTTAATTAAATGAGTAATGATCATTATCTCCTCTTATTTTGATTTATTTTAACCCACAAGTCTAAGTCAAAATGTCACAATCACCTAATTCATCATTAAGCTAATCCAATCCTGATTAATTTAATCTAAACCCATGTCCCATCCTCTAGCTTTTCCCACTTGTACAATAAATCATTTTTATTTATTTATTAAAAGGCTCTTTTTCCTCACAAACCATATTCCCAAGGAATATGCCCTCATTAACTCCCTTTGTTTTATTTTTTTGTCCAAACAAATTTCCCCCCAAATCTCTCAACCATATACATTTAATGATATTTTTCAAATTTTAAACTTACCTAAATGCATTTATCTTGCACGACCATGGCCCATTCACATGGTGATAAGTGGCATGAATCTATTGGTTGAAGATTAGTCCCACATTCTTCAACTTTACCTCTTCTCTCTTCAATTTCACCTATAAATTCAAGGGGTTTTGATTAAGAGAAAACTAGAAAAATAAATAATGCATTAAAGACACTCCAATGGGCTACTTCTCAGATGTTTTGATTAAGAGAAAGCTAGAAAACTCAATAATGCATTAAATAGTGTTTGAAGCCTAAACAAAAATAAAGACTGTATAGTCCTATTTCATGTGAAGTCAACAAATGTGAATAAAATTTAATCATATTCCACATTAGAAATTAGAGTAAGACTAATAAAATGGAATGGAAGAAAACGGAGGCTATGAAAGGCCTTCAAAAAACACAAAAAAATTAGAAAATCCATCAAAATTCAAAAAATTCAAAAATCCATCATTGGATTGAACTACGTCATCTCTGAGCTTGAAAGTAGGCAAGGATGATCTTTGATCATCCCTCGAGATGGCCGAGGTCAATCCTTTAGGCATCCATCGCTATGGAATTTTGTTTTCCCATCTATTGTATCATTGAGTCAAGTCTATCATCAGTCGTAATACATGGTATTTGCATGTATAATGTATGCAAGGCTAATCTATGGATCAACTCCCGAGACCCCTAGGATAGGTCTTTAAGTTAGTCCCTTCATCATAAATCTCAAAAATACCAATTTTTTTTGTAAAACATCTCAAAATTCCAAAAATAGCCTCAAAACATTTGATAAAACCCAAAATGGTGCATCTGTCTCATCTCGGTTTCACCCACAATAATCATTATTCCTAATAAAGGATCGTCACTTTCATCCTTTGGTAAGTTAGTTGGAAGCAACTCTAGTAGTTTCAAAAGTGAACACCTAATCGTTAAAGTCTCAAAAGTCTAGATCAGTAAGTTAGCAAGTTGGTCAACTCAAAGTATCAATAGCTTATCATCCAATCAATCTCATCAAAATCCTGATCACAACATGTTTTAGGAATACAACCTTCCTACGATGGACATCAACATTAGGTATCACCATATTTTAGTCTTGGATAGTAGTACGAAGAACATTATCTTGTTTGTTTACTTTATCTTGGTCTTTTGCACCTATCTTATTTTGCGCTCATTCCAAGGACCTCTCGATGATGCCTAAATAGAAAGATTTAGAGAGAAAGGAATGGGGCAATGATAATTATCCTTTTATCTGTTATGCTTGTTGGATGTTCTTGTAAAATAAATTTGTCATGCATGCTTTGTTTTTTTTTTAGGGAGGATGTTATAGGTGTCTTGTTGACCACATAAGAAGGCTTGTCTTTTTTATGTTTTGGCCTAAGATTTTTAGAATATTTGAATTGCATTCTAAATAAGGTTTTTTTTGTCAAGTGTGAACAAGAACACTCTTATATATTGGACGAGTCAAAGTCGATCACACTAGGCACAACACCATAGTTCTTAATACCTTTATGCATCAAACCTATGTGTATTATCAAACATAAAGAAGGGTATGCTCTTTATTCCTCCCATCCCTAGATAAGCAATACATTATCATCATCATCATTCATCATCATATCCAATAAAGTCTCAATGACTAGGGGACTTATTGGACTTCTGCATCTTCTTTGATTTAAGGGTTGATCCCTCTCATTCTTCTATCCTCTTTTGCACTAAAAATGCATCCATCCTGCATCCATCCTTTCATCTTGCATAATCAAGTCATATCATCATAGGCCGATGTCATCCATCTCATTTATCTCACATGCACTACATAATCATTTAAGATGTTTAAATTGATATAGATTTATTATTCTAAGAATCTTAAAAACATCTCATTTGCATCATCATTTTAGATGTTTAAAATAATATACATTTTTTATTCTAAGCATCTTAAAAACATCTCATTTGCATCATCATCTAAGCTATTTCGGATAATATAGATTTTTTATTCTAATGCATCTTAAAAAAATATCTCATTTGCATCATCATCTAAGTTTTTTAGGAGAATATAGATTTTTTATTCTAAGCATCTTAAAAATATCTCATTTACATCATCATTATCATATAGATCAGTTATTCATAGCCATCCATACATCCATTTTGAACCTCTTTGTCGCGAGATCGACCTCAAATCGAATCTTTTCACTAGATCTCTCGAGGGGGAAATGTACTAATGTACTTCTTTTTGTTGGGGCATCCGAGAAAAAACATATTTTATTTTAATTTTGATGTCGGAGACATCATTCTTTGAACCAATGCAATGAGCACATTCCTTCAAAGAGGGGGAAAATGTAGACATGCAAAATTGACTCATGAATCTAATCATGCTTCATTCAACATTATTTTGCGTATTAATTAAATAAATCAATTTAATTAATTCACTAAGGTTATCTTTTTAATTAAATAAATCATTTTTTATTTGATTATCTCCTAAAGTCTCTTGATTATATTAAATCACATGTATTAAAATAAATGACTAATGATCATTATCTCATCTCATTTTGATTTATCTTAACCGAAAAATCTAAGTCAAAATTTCACAATCAACTAATCACTAGCTTAATTAATCAAATCGCTGATTAATGCTAAGCCTAACCCATGTCCCATCCTCTAGCTTTTCCCACTTGCACAATAAATCATTTATTTTGATTTTTTAAAAGCGCTATTTTCCTCACAAACATATTCACAAACAATATGCCCTCATTAACTCCCTTTGTTTGACTTCTTTGTCCAAACAAATTTCCCCCCAAATCTCTCAACCATATCCATGCATTTAATGACATTTTTCAAATTTTAAACTGACCTAAGTGCATCTATCTTGCACAACCATAGCCCATTCACATGGTGAAAAGTGTAATTAATCTATTGGTTGAGGACTAATCCCACATTCCTCAACTTCACCTCTTCTCTCTTCAATCTCACCTATAAATTCAAGGGTTTTTCTCTTTTATTATCATCTACCATTTGAGCATTTTTACTATAGGAAAATTGAGTTAATCTTGCATCTCTTTGTCTATCATCGTCATTTTTTTTCAAGGATTGGGAAAGGGCTTCTTTCTACACAACAAAGTGGCACCAATCCAATATGGGATAAATATCCTTCATGTTTTTCTTTATATGTTTTAGTTATCTTGTTATTGGATTGCATTTTAAAACATATTGGATTATCTCATATGGATGTTGAATATTTTCTTTGTTTTGAAATGCTAATCATACTAATGGTGTGTTAGAATTTTAGCCATTTTAAGATTTTGATGTCCATAGTATTAGAGCCTAGTTCCTCAAAAGGAGTTTGACAACTTGAGGTAGATCTTGGAATGTAATGGACTCTAGTAGTCTTTAGCAATAGATTTTGGTGGCACTTGATGATCTTGATCAGTCTAATGTAGAAGTCTGGGAATTGAAATAAAATATTAGGGATGCCAAGAAATTCACTCAAACATTAAAGGACCAGATTGTTAAATACAGGGAAAGGAGGAAGGATCTTTGTGATCAAATTAAGTAGAAAGAGAAAAAAAATGGATGATGCTCACTTGAATCAAACCTTGAACGAAATAACTCAAGAATGTCAAAAGATTGCCAAAGACAATGCTACCCTAAAGCATGAAATGGAATCTATGGTGATGAAGTTGACTAAGGAAATTGAAGAAAGAAAGAAGAATGGAGAATCTTGCTTAGTCCTCAAAAGAAAGGTCTGATGAATGCAAAAGAATAAATGGATAATTCATTCAATTATAAAATGAACTGCAACAATCTAGAAATAATGAAGAAGAGCTTGAAAAATAGATTGTTATTCTCAGGGATGAACTTGCTACTGCAAATGAATACAAAGAGAATTTTAAGATCAGTTCAATTAAGCTTGATGAGCTAAATCAAGGAAAGAAGAATGGAAATGACAAGCAAGGTCTTGGATATGAGAAAGGAGAATGTTCCAGATCAAGAAAAAAAAAATTAGGCAAGGAAATCAGATGAACAAAGGTGGAAGGTATCCAGTAAGACAACCTAATGCTCAAAAGTTGAATGGATACTATTTTCTTGCAATAAATTTGGTCATATGACAAATCAATGTAGAAGTAAAATGAGATCAAGTGACCCATCATTCTTTGGTCAGTGTTTCAATTGCAACAAGTTTGGTCATAATTCAATTGAATGTAGAAATATGTCAAAAAACTTTGTCAATAGAAGGAATGTTGAATGTTATACCTGTGGAAGATTTGGGAATATTTCTAACCAATAAAGATCAAGATGAAATCAATGGAATGATTGATTTGGACAAGGAAAATTTGTGTGCTACAATCACAATAGATATGGTCACATTGCAAGATTCTGTAGAAAAAAAATGTGGATAGAAGAGGTCTAACATTCAAAAACAAAAATACACAAAAAGATGACAAAAAAAAGGAAAAGTGACTGAGGATGAAATAAGTGATCAAGTGAAGATGACATGGGTAAGGAGAACGAACCTACTTCCAGTAATTCCTCTAGAAACTAATTTCAAGCCATTGGCTTAGGGGTATTTTTCCAAGAAAATCCTTTGTCCCCCTATCAGTAGTTAGCACTGGAATGCAAGAGACTATCAATGGTTATGATAATAGTTTATAGATACATTGGAGATCACTTGTACACAAATTTGTGAAGTTAAAGGTTCGCAAAAAAATCCTTCTCTCACTATCTAAGAAAGAAGGGTATCCAGAACACCTAGGGAAAAATAATTTATTACAAAATTTAGGTGTGCGAAGTTATAAAAATAAATATTGGAACCCTCATTTGTCACTTTGTATCAAAGAAAAGAAGAGAGGAGAAAAATAAATTGTTGTTTGTACTCCTCCAGTATGCAAGACTCCAAGAGTTGAAGGAAAAGGAAAAGAATATGTGGTTGTAGATATTCCAGATGAGGAATCAAATAAAGAAACTGAGGACAACCTAAGGGAAGAATTAGAATCAACTAAACCAGATCAAGAAAAGGCAGAAGGAAGTGAAGAAGAAGGTGATTTATCGAAGGCAAAGATACTGTAGCTTATTCATGAGGAAGATGGAATATAGAAAATTGCAAACTTGTGGTCTATTAGACCTTCATATAAATAGGATTTATTTTTAAGTGTACTAAGTTCTCATGTTGTGCACAACCAGATCAAATGAGAGAATTTGGAGAATATTTTTCCAGAAAAGATGATTGAATGTATTAAGGAAATCATGGAATTTGAGTCTCAGAATAAGAAAGAAGAAGAAATAAGTCTACCCTTGAAGGAGTATTGCAAGCTATCACTTACCAAGTTAAAAATGAAAATGAATGAGATGAGGAAATGCATAAGTAAAACAAACAATATTTATAACTATTACATTCATTGGCCTCATGCAGCTAGGAAATACAATAAAAAGTTGGAGCAAATTGAAACAAAGTTAAATAGGATTGGACCAAGTTTTGATATGTTTCAGGATCAGTATGGTGCAATCAATAAAAGGATTCAAGAGTTATAATATGAGTATACAAAAGTTCAATTCACCAGTAAAAATCTTGTGGAAACTTTTTGGAAAGTAAAGGACTTAACCCAATGTAGACTGGAGCAGTTAATTGAGATTCTGAGGAAAGGAGAGAAATTAGAGGATACGATCACTATTCTGGAATATCTCATCAATATTATCAATTGGACATCTAAAAATAACAACATGATCATAATAATTGGGATTGCAGTAGAAGCTTGGAATAATTTTTTTCTGGAGATGAAAGAAAAACACAAGATAATCTTCTAACTCAAGTAGCAGTTGTTATGTTTCAAAATTTTGAATCAGTTTTGAATCAACAAGTTTTTGGTCATATTTCAAAGGGGATATTGAATACTTGATTGTCATTGATGTCAAAGGGGGAGAGAGCAGTGAAAAATGCCTTATCAAATTCAATCAGAGCTATGTTTTGAAGCTTAGTCATTTTTCACTAAGTGGTTCCATGAATGCCAAAGGGGGAGATTGTTGACATATATCTTCTAGTATAATAATTTATGGCAACCTAAGTCATTTATCCGATACATAATTTTGCATCTATTCATACCGGGAGTAAGAGTGAAGAACAAGCTCTCCGATTAAAGTTTATTTTATCGATCAATATGCATTATCTTCTTATCAGTTCATGTTGCACATCTTAGGGAAGGTCATTGGGTATCTCAAATAACTTATTATTGAGTTTTGTGTTGGTGTATCAATTGGTGTATGAGTTAGAAGATTTGATGTATTGATTTTATGTTTACTAGTGCTAGAAGGTTGACTTGGTGGATATAGCCATTGCAGATGTTTAAGGGGAAATTTCTTAAATATTTTTGTGTTAGAACTTGTTTATTTAGGTCCTCACTATGCTATGGTCAAATTTGGATGGTACATATTAAGAATCATTTGAGGATTTAGCCGACAGATGGAAAATATTATATGTTTTGTTAAAGCCGACATGAAGATAATATTATCCTTTGATGTAGATATATAGGATTGATTGTTTATATATTTTGGTATCGAAGTAGGATAAAAGTGAAGTGTATTACTATGTGATGAAAAATATAGAAGGGAAGCTGTGAGATTTCATTTATGCATATAATATTTGTGATGTGAGTTGTAGCTGAGTAGAGAAAAAGAGAAAAATCATACAGAAGGTCTGAAATTGACTAATGTGCTTAACCAGAACTATAATCTTGAATTAGTAGATGTTATTCCTTTAGTTCAACCCTTCAAATGGATTTAATTTGAACATTTTGTAAGGAAATGAGCCTTCCTATTTTGAGTAGTGAGCTCTAGGAAGTGTGCCTGAATGCGAGTGCATTCCCATTTTGTAAAACTTATATTTTAGTACTCAAATTATGGATTGACCTCCACTGTGGTTTTTCCCCTAATAGGGTTTCCACATAAAAATCCTTGTGTTATGGTGTTGTGGATGATTGCTTTGTTTGTTTTAATTTTTCCTTTAGTTCAAAGTTGTAAATGGTTTAAATATCAAATTATAAAGTTGAAGATTGTAGAACATTGATTCACCTTAACTTAATCTATTATTAAGAATAAACATGAAATGGAGATAACAAAAATTAAACACCGCAGACACCAGATTTACATGGAAAACCCAATGAGAGAAAAACCACGGTGAGGATTAAATCACAATATAGTAGTAATGCAATATAAGATACAAAGGCTCACTACCAGAGGGCTCACTACCTAGAAACAAAGGATCATTGCCTACAATAGGACTCATTGTCCAAAAGGAGGCTCACCGCCTATAGATAAAGAAAAGATAAATAAAGATCCACAACAATAGGTTTCACACATTCACAACTTGATCCAAATATTATAGAAACCATAAAATCACTACTTTCAGGAATATAACACATCAAATTATTACTACCTTGACTCACTCTTGCACACTCTTCCTTTTGCACTTGTTCACAAACTTCACTTCATTTATTTTCAATTCACAACAACTTGGCTTGATTTTATACCATCTTCAACCCTAGAGGCTTTCTCAAAGGTTATCTATAAACCCTTCATTTTACAAATTAAAATTACATCAACTACTCAAAATTCCCATGGTGGATAAGAATGAGAGAGGACCAATTACACATTTAATTAGGACCCAAACAACATCTTGGATCAATCACACACTTCCTTAATTCGATGCAAAATATTTTATGTAACGTGTAAACATGAGGTCAACCAAACCTAATGAAAACACTAATGATCTTTGAATTACACACATATACAACAAGATGATCACACATGGATCACCCATAATGCTTCAAAAAAAACTTGAACATCAATTAGAAACCTTCAGGTACATCCATAGCAACCACAACAATATTCATGTACAAAAACTTCTTCAACAATCAAACCAAATTGAGAAGCAACACACAATAGCGTTGGAGCAAGTCTTCCAGAGCACCAAACCACAAGAAAATTTGCCAAAACATAGAGAAAATAAGTGTTAACCTTCTTCGATATCCACAAGATCTGAAAAAAACCACCAAAATATTGTGGAGTGAAAAAATGTCTCCCAGTCCATAGACAAATAGTTCTACCAAACCAGTTCACACACCGATGAACATATCTTTCACTCTCCATCGACTCAGAAGCTAAAATTAGGATATATTATCCATTGAGGGTCATGAACAATACCACAGATCTATACATGCATATGATCAACATAGAAGAATTTCAGAGAACATTATCAAAGAACACTCAGAACACACACACTACATAATCTTCATTATTTCTTAATTTTCTCAAAATAGTTTGGCAACAACACAACAACAATTTTATAAATATAGCTCCATGTACTGTAAAAATTTCTACATTATCTCAACTATACAATTACCACCTGTAATCACTCTTAATTTTGTTGACATCAATGACAACATTAATGACAACACCACCAAACAAATCCATACTTGCAACAACATTCTATTTGTTCCAATGATATGAAAAAAGGAAATGCCATTTTTACTCAATCAACTAGTTGTTATAAAATTAAAAAGTGTACTTCATATAATTTTTGGTGCAAGGTGATCCCACAATAATGGGTTACACTTTTTGGCCAAACTTGACATTGAAATCAACATTTTTCACCAGATCTTCACTTCCGTACGCCTATAGAATCTAAACCATTAAAAATTTGAAGATGAAGAAAACTAATGATTTGTGATATTTTTTGTTGAGAATATAATTATATTTTAAAAAAAAATTAAAAAATAAATTGTCAATTATTTTATGTAGTTTTTATTAACTTATTTGTTTTACTAAACATCATTTTCAAAAACTAATGCTTACTTTCAACTGCATAACTTTTTTTATAGAAATCATACAGTTCTAATTTTTTAAATTCATTCTTTTTGAACCATTATCTAGGGGATGGATATTTTTTCATAATTTTTTGTTGCATATATATTTTTTAATTAATTTTCTAATTCAGAGTAATTATAATTTGGATATATTATACTTTCAGCTGCATAACTTTTTTTGTATTCATTTGAATTAACTTATTATTTTTTTGTTGGAATAAGGATATCAATAGCTAGTGTACATGGTTTTTTAATAATTTTTTTTAATCTCTTTTCCTATTTTTCCATATGTGTGAAATAAAGACCTCGATGTTCATTGAAAAACCTACGTTCACAAGAAATAAAAAATAAATATAATAATAAAATTAAATATATTTAAAATTATACTTTTTGGGAAGCTTATAATAAGGACTACATGTTTACAAAAAAATGATTTTAAATAAATTAATTTGATCCCCTAAAAGGTAAATCAAAAGTGGTTTTTTATCAGCATTTTGATAGGTGTAGAGGAGACTCCATTATAGGTATGGTTTAAAACTAGCAGCTTTCTATCCAAGGGGGTTTGATATAAGTGGGTTTGATCAAACCCTCTTCAATTAAAACCCTAAAAATGGAACCTTTTTAAGGCTTAAATCATTATATTTTCTAAAAATATGTGATTTCAGCAAAAATCAGGATGTCTCAAAAAGTGTAACCCATTATTGTGGCAGCACCCTGTGTATAAAATAAAAAAAAATTCATGAATAAATAATTGACATGACATAGTGTGTTTTCCAACATTGCAAACAATGGTAGCATTTAATTTTTTCCAATCACATCGAAAAAGGAAATATGGAATTTTCACTAAATAAAAAACTTGTTCAAAAAATTCAAAGTGGACTTCATTACATTATTGCTCGTAAAAAACCAATTAATATTCATAAGGAAATAACTTAAAGGGGACAATGTGTTTTCTAACAGTGCAAGCAATGCAAGCATTTTATGTGTTCGAATCAGATGGAAAAAGGGAAATTCCATTTTTAGTGTACCAAATAGTTGTTCTAGGAATTGAAAGTGTATTTGATTACACTCGTGGTGGTAAAAAAACAATATTTCATAAGGGAATGACAGATAGGGGACAATTTTTTTCCCAACACAGCAAAAAAATTTACCATCTTATCCATTCCATTTAGATGGAAAAATGGAAATGCCATTTTTACTGTAGTAGACATTTTTTCTAAAATTTGAAAGAAGACTTCATTAAATTTTTTGAGGTCAAACAGTTTAGATGTCAACATATATTTTTAGTTTATAAGAAAGCTACCATAAATAGTAACAGTTGAGTTAGCATTTCCTACCATTATTTCACATTGTTGGTAATGTACTTATACAAGGTAATGAAAAGGGTGATATGAAATGGATAAAAAAATAGTTTTCAAACATATGAAAATAGTATATCTATACACCATAATTCTTCAATAAAAAAAAAACTATAGAGGGTCGTGAAAGGTCTGATATCAAATTTATAACAACATAGTGTTCAAACATATGAAAATGGTATATCTCTACATCATAATTGTTCAATAATGAAATATTGAAACCTAGAATGCATGATGAGTATTGTGAGCCTCTCTCATCATATCCTACACAACCTACTATTTTTAATTGAGTTCATGCCTACGAAAAATAGGGAATTTTTTTTTGGGTTATTGTGTATTTCAAGAGGGGTGATTCCAATTCCATTAACCCTCATAGATGATGAATGTGAAATAAAATATTTCTGGAGAGGTTGTTCTTTTTCCTTGGCAAATTTTTGGAGAGGCTCTACTTTGTCCTTGGAATTTTTTTGGAGAGGTTGTTCTTTGTCCTTAACACTTTGAACACCTTAACCCTATAAAAAATAATTTGAAGAATTAATGTGTGGATGGAAATAAATATAAGGTAGTATGATATATACATCAAAATATCATTTATATGTACCTGTAGAAGAGAATGCTTCAACTCAATTAGCTTCCATGCCATGAATCTACCAACACACTCTTTGATGATCTTTGGGCCAAGACATGGAAAAGGCACTGTGTAGTCACTAGGAATGGCCTCAACAATGCTAACTCTCACATAATTGTCTAGGTACATAAAGCCATGAGTGGAACCATTTCTTTTTACAACATGTGAAATGCCTTTGGCAACCAATTTTCATTTCCTCCAAAGATCAACATGATCACCGATCCTATAAGTGATGCCCTTGAACTCTATCATTTGTTCATCAAAAAGATTTGGCTGCAATAGAAACATCATTGATGTGAATTATAATTCAAAAAATATTAAGGGATTCATAAATAAATTTGAATAGAAGCATGGAAGTGTGTTGGGTATGTTACTAATATAGATGGTAGGCCACTACTCTCTCGGTCCCCATGTCCATATTTATTGCCATCTCCCCATTGCAGGAAAATTATCTCCTCATCCTCGTGTCCATATTTATTACCCATCTCCCACTTGCAAGATAGTGCTCTCCCCATTTCCATTTCCATCTCTATTACCCTATCCCACTTGTAGGCTAGTGCTCTCCTCATCCCCATGTCCATCTCTATTACCTTGTCCAACATGTAGGCCAATGCTCTCTTTGTGCCCATGTCCATCTCTATTACCCTGTCCCACTTGTAGGCCAATGTTCTCCCCATCCCCATGCCCATTTTTATTTCCCTGCCCCACTTGCAGGCCATTTCTCTCCCCATAGGCATGCCCATCTCTATTAGACTCTCCCATTTCAATTGCAACAACATGGCCAATCAGGTCAATGCCAACACTCCATTTTTCATCATTTCCATATAATATCATGAATTGTAATGTCCAATAAAATTGAGCTACACAAAACCAATTCATTGAATTAATGAAAAAAACATTATATAGAAGAATTGGAATTCACCGTTTCTTCTAGTTTCTCCATGTCAAGGCACCTTGAAACTTTTGATCATGTATGCTCCTACTCCTTCTTCTTATTCTCAATGTTACAAGGTAGGTTGGGAGGAATAACATCTTGTTCTTGCATGGGAACTGCTTTGTCTTTGAAATCAGTAGTACCCTCTTCGAGGGTAGCACTTCGTTGTTCATCGTTTCTCTATAATAAAAACAATTGAAATAAATGAAATTCAAAGACACACAACCAATTCATTCAAATAATCAAAAGAAACATTAAATAGAAGATTTCAAAATCACCACATTTTTTTTCATTTCTTCTTGAGAGGGTGAGAGGAAACCTTTGCCTGTGTATTCTCCTTTTTTATTTTTCTTAATGTTGCATGATGGGTTAGGAGGAACAATACCATCTTGTTCTTCCATTGGAATTTCTTCATCTTCCACAACAACATTACCATGTTTGAGGGTGTTCTTCCATTAGCAATGCTTTGTCTTCCAAATCAACATTACCATGTTTGAGGGGAGGAATCTTTCATTCATCATTGCCCTATAATAATAGGAATTGAAATGTCACATAAAATTTAGATGCATGCAACCAATTCATTGAAATAATCAAAACAAACATTAAATAAAAGATTTTGAAATCACCATTTATTCTCATTTCTTCTTGTGAGGGCATTAGGAAACTTTAAACTGTATACGCTCCTTCTTCCTCCTCTGCTTCTCAATGTTAGACAATGGTTTGAGAGGAACAACATCATGTTGTTGTTCCATGGGAACTAATTCATCTTCCAAATCATCAGTACCTTGTTTGAGGGTAGCACTACATTTTTCATAGTTTCCTTGTAATAGAAGGAATGGAAAGGTCACATAAAATTGAGATGCATACAACCAATTCATTGAAATAATAAAAAAGAACATCAAAATAAAATATTTCAAAATAACCATTTGTTCTTGTTTCTTCTTGTTTTGGTGTTAGGAAACTTTAATCTATATATGCTCCTTCTTCTTCTCAATTTTAGACAAGGGGTTGGGAGGAACAACATCATCTTATGCTTCCACGAATATTGCTTCATCTTCCAATACAAAAAACACTTGCTCAAGGGAAACACTTCATTTTTCATCCTTGTCGTGTAATAGTAGGAATTGAAATGTCACATCAAATTTAGATGCATGCAACCAATTCATTCAAATAATCAAATAAACATTAAATAGAAGATTTCAAGATCAATTTTTGTTCTTGTTTCTTCTTGTGAGGGTGTCTTGAAACTTTAAACCATGTATGATGCTTCTTCATGTTGGAAAAAGTGCCTCAATGATTGCTGACTTGGAACTCTTGAAAGAGTAGTATCGGTGAGACCCTTCGAATATCTTGTCGACAAGAAAATATGCTCTAAAGTCTTTGAGGGATCAGATCGGTGTGACCTAGGAATTATCTTGCTCATAGAAGTCATCAGGGTGACATGAACTTTTAGAGTGAGATTCCAAACTCATTCCGACAATAGAAGTCTAGGCGATATTGACATGACCCCATGATTGTCTTGTCGATGAGAACCATCAGCATGACTAGAGATGTCAGAGTGAAATTTATAACTCATTCTGATGGTAGGTGTCTAGGTGATGAAGATCATCTAGGAGACTCTTGCCAATGGGCGCATCAGGGAGACTTGAGAAATCGACATGACTTCCTAATCTCTTGCGGATAGTACTACTCTTGCCAATGGATCTACTCCTAATGAATGATTAGTGTAACTCTTGCTAATATGTGTGTTCTTGGTGTTCTTTGGGACATCGGGGAGACTTGAACCATTAGTATGACCTTCTAGTTTGTTGTCGATAATGTTGGTCTTGTCGATGGTCCTGAGATCAGGGAGACTTCACCAAGTCTGACTGATAGACTAGTAGAAGCTGGTGCAATGTGTGATGGTATATGGGCAGTGTGGCATCGGTGAGACACAGTCTGTTGTCTTGCTAATGAGTGACAAATTTGAAGTATTTTTTACTAGGTTTCTATCCTACATGGTTTTTTTTTTACCAATGAGAGAAGCATAAAGGAAATTGATTGGTAGTTGAACAATTGTGACCATTCTCTTGTGGGATACAAACAAACCGCTTGAGCAGGAATGAACTATTCAGTTGAGGGTCTGGTTGGATAGTTCAACATATGAGTGATCAAAATTTGGTGAGCTTCATTGTATGCTGAATGAAATCATTGTAATAGTGTAATTCGATACAAGGTTGATCAGGGAAATATTGTTGATATAGAATTGTCATCTGAAAAGAAGAGTCTATACCTTGTATGTAATTTTTTTACTATAATACAAGTGATCTTTCTTTGGTGTGGTGGCTTTTTCTCCTGTAAGGTTTTTCCCACGTAAATCTGGTGTCAATTGTGTTTGAATGTATTTCTCAACTCTGTTATTTCTTTCATATGCATCTTAGTGAACTATTTGAAAATTTTAAAGGAAAATCTATTTCTCCTCTTAGTTTTGACATTAGGAAAAATTTATTCCGCAATCAAATTTTTCCTAACAAGTGGTATCAAAGCCTGGCCAGTTGTGTTATCCTTGTGGGTAGGTTGGATTTTTTGTGTCAATTTCTATTAAGTGGGAGTTTTGTAGAAATCTTGAATTGTATAATTATAGATTGAGATGGAAATGAAAAGTACTTCTGGAATATTTGATATTGATAAATTCAATGGCAACAATTATGATTTATGGAAACTCAAAATGGAAGATCTATTGGTTGACCGTTATATTTGGGTTGTTGTGTCTGAAACGAAACCTACAAGCATGAAGCAAGAATATTGGGACCTCACAGATCAAAAAGAAAATGGGTTGATAAGGCTCTATTTGGAAGATTCAATTCTTCTAAATGTTAATGAAGAGAAGACTGTATCTTCTTTATGGAAAATACTGGGAGATATTTATCAAGGCAAGTACTTGGTGAATAAGTTGTTCTTAAGGAAGAAGTTGTACTCTTTGAAAATGTAAGAAGGAACATCTATTGTTGATCATTTGAATACCTTTAGCATTTTTATTTCTTATTTAACATCTGTAGGTGCGAAGATTGATGAAGAAGATCATTGTATGATCTTGTTGTGTTCTTTGCTAGATTCGTGGGATCACTTAGTGATTGCGATTGGGAGCATGAAAAAAACTTTCAATATGGAAGATGTGGTTGCTTCTTTGTTATTAGAAGAGATGAGAAGGAAGTCTTATGAGATGGTGAAGTAGGCTTTGGTTGTTTGAGGAAAAAGGCAAGAAGAAGGACAAGAAGTCTAAATCAAAATCAAAAGGGAGATCAAAGTCTCTTGCCAATAAGTCCAAGGTGAAGTGTTGGAATTGTGGGCAGCTTGGTCATGTCCGAAGGCATTGCAAAGAGGAGAAAAAGAAGAAGAAGAAGAATTATGACAATGATTCTTCTTGGAGTGAAGCAAATTCCTTCATTGTAGCCTTGGCAACTCAGGTAGTAGATGATGTTTGGCAAATTGATTTTGGAGCATATTTCCACATGACATCTCATAGAGACTGGTTTACAGAGTATGAAGAATACGATGGTGGAAAGGTGTATTTGGCAAGTGATTCATCTCTAGAGATAGTTGGTCATGGAAGAGTCAAAATTTAGTTTCCTGATGGTAGAATTAAGGGAATTGATGGCGTAATGCATATACCAGGTCTAGCTTGAAATTTACTTTCTATAAGAATGTTGAATGATGTTGGAGTGTAAGTCTCATTCTCTAGAAATGGCTATAAAATGACTAGAGGCTCAATGGTTCTAGCTAGGGGTTCCTGAATTGGTACTCTGTACAAGCTCGAAACACTAGCTATTCAATGTAATAGTGTCTCTGCAAAGCCACATAAGGTTGTTTGCAAAGAGAAGAATGAAAATGTTCCTATTGTTGAAAATTCCTTGGAAGTTAAAATTCTAGCAGAAAATACTATGCTCTAGCATCAAAGGCTCGGTCACATTGGTGAAAAAGGTTTGAAATCCTTAAAAAGTAAAAACCTGGTTGAGGGGCTTGATGATTGCAACCTGGAATTTGAATTTTGTGAACACTATATATATGGAAAACATCACTATGTTTCATTTTATTCTAGTCCTCATAAATCTTCTTGTGTTCTTGACTCTATTCATTCTGATGTGTGTTGTCCAATGGATTTTTCTTCATTATTAAAGTCTAAGTATTATGTTTCTTTCATTGATGATTATTCGAGAAGGGAATTTGCGTATTTTTAAAAAAGTAAATCAAAAGTGTTCAGTCATTTTAAGGAATTTAAAAACCTTGTGGAAAATAAGTCTAGAAGAAAGATAAAATGTTTAAGGATTGAAAATGGTGGTGATTTTTGTTCTGATGAGTTTGAAAGGTATTGCAAAGACCATAGGATTAAGAGGCATAAAACAACACCTTACACTCCAAAAAAAAATGGAGTTTCTAAAAGGTTGAACAAGACATTGATGGAGAAGGCAAGAAGTATGTTGAGAAATGTTGGTCTAGAGCAGAGGTTTTGGGCTGAGGTTGTGGCTACATCATGTTACTTGTTAAATTAGTTTCCTTCATCAACACTTGTTGATAAAACTCCTATGGAAATTTGGTCTGGTAAAAATCCCTCTCTGAGACATTTTCGTGTCTTTGGCTATGAAGCATATGTTTATGTGCTGGATGTAAAGAGATCTAAATTGGATAACAATATGAAAAGTGTATCTTGATTAGGTATGGTCTTGGTGTGAAAGGATACAAGCTTTGGAACCCTATGACTAAGAATGCATTGTACAATAGAAGTGTAATCTTCTGAGAACTAAAATCTTCTTAAGTGGATCTACAGTCAGGGATGGAAGAAGATTAAAAGGATAATGATGTTGTTGAGATACATCTAACTCCAAAATAAGAGGAATGACACATTGAAAGTGTACATGAAATTGAGGAGAGTTTGAGCATCTTTGAGAGTAATGAACTAGAAGAATAACCACAACCTCAACCTAAGCCTATGAGGAGGTCTACACGTGAAAATAAACAGCCATATAGGTATGGATTCTCTATAATAGATTCTAGTTGTGCCTATTCTTCGATTACTAATATTGATGAGCCTAGGACTATAAAAGAGGTAATTGAAATGTTTGATTCAGATTCCTGGTTGAAAGCCATGAATGAAGAAATGACATCATTAAAGAAAAATATACTTGGGATCCGATCCCATTTCTTGAAGGTAGCGTAGACATGGAAAATGTACAAGTTCATTTTGGCACACCTGATCCCAATTTATCGACAACATTTCCTCTTAAATCATTTTCTCAGCATTTCATCAGCATTCTATCTCTTAATTTAATAAATCATGATTTATTGGATTAAGTCTTCTTTTAGTGATTAAATTAATCAATTTAATTTAATTAACCTTACATATCTATTTAATTAAGTAAATCATTTTATTTGATTAAATTCTCTAAAGTCCTCTTATTAAATTAAATAAATTAAATCTTATTTAATTTAATCTAACATGTTCCTTCTTGATTAAATAAATCAAATCATTTATTTGATAAATTATTTCCTCTTAATTCTTTACTTAAATCAATTCATAAATCTAAGTCTAAATGGTCACATCACCTAATTCTTCATTAAATTAATCAAAACCTTGATTAACTTAACCCCTCTCATTAAAATTCTCTAGAGAATGCAACTTGCACAATAAATCAAATACTTTGATTTATTAATTCATTTATTTTCCCTCACAAAGCATCAAAAGGGAATATTCCATCATTTGAATTCAAAAAGGCCAAGTGGACTTGGTCCTTCGAACAATACATTCAATGCCTCTTACATGTCCTTGGCATTGAGCTAAGTAAAATTAACTCCATTTCTCTTTCCCTCTCACATGTCATCTCACAAATTAAAATTTGAATCCAATGACATTTATCATGCACATTGACCAAAATGTGCTCATTCCTCAACCATTCACATCTTGACAAGTGGCACTTGGCCATTGGATGTTGAATGATCCCACATTGCTTATTTTGACTCATTCTTCCAAGATTGGAATCTATAAATTAGAGACTCTTCCTCTCATTCAAACATCCAAAATTTGAGTAAACTTACTATACTCAAATCCATCATCATCCACAATCATATGCAAACTTACTCTCTTCACATTGAGAGCCAATTTTTCCCATTTCAATCAATCACTCATCATTTTTCAAGATTTGTAACAAGGTTATGCTCAAATCTCTTTGGAGATTTAACCATTTCTCCATCACATACCATTTCTACTTAGGAATTGGGAAAGGGCTAATTGCAACACTTCATTGGCACCAATTCCCCCATAAGATCATTAGGCTATTAGCTTAATTATGATTGAATCTCTTTTATTTTAAGTTTATTGTGTTCTTCATTTCCTAGTTTAGTTTGAATAGATGGATTTAATGGGGAATCTCTCATACTTGTTTGCATGCATATGATCTAACAACTAATGTGTTTTGTTGCTCTTCTGCATTTGCAGTTTTTAGGGTTCACAGGTAGAAAGCCCGTGGGCTACAAATGGGTGTTTAAAAATAAATCTTGTTTGGATGATTGTGTTGAAAAGTATAAAGCGAGATTGGTTGCAAAGGGTTATTCCCAGTAGAGGGAATTGATTATGGAGAAATTTTTTCTCTTATAGCTAAGATGACATCTATCAGATTTCTTGTGTCACTTGTAGTAGCGTATGACTTAGATATTGAATTGATGGATGTGAAGAAAACATTTCTTCATGGTGATCTTGAAGAAGAAATTTATATGTCCTAGCTTGAGCACTTTGTGAGAAAAATTAAAGAAAATCTAGTTTGCAAGTTGAAAAAATATTTGTATGGATTAAAACAATCTCCTAGAATGTGGTACCAGAAATTTGACACTTTTGATTTATCATTGGGATTTGTAAGATCAAAATCAGATCAGTGTGTGTACTACAAGACTTAAAATGAGCGTGTTCTTATTATTTCCCTTTACGTTGATGATATGTTGTTCATAGGCAATAGTAAGTTAATGATTTCTAATCTAAAATCTCAGTTGTCTGCAAAGTTTGAAATGAAAGATCTTGGTACAGCCAAGTATATTTTGGGGATGCAAATAACCAAGGATAGAAAGGGAAAAAATATTTGTCTTAGCTAGAGTAAGTATATTAATAATTTTCTTGAGAGATTTGGTGTGAATGATTGCAAGCAGCTAGTTGTTCCAATTTTGCAGGGCACAAAGCTATCTGTTGAAGATTGTCCAAAATATCCTACTGAGATGGAGGACATGACCAAAGTGCCTTATGCTAGTGTTGTTGGTAGTTTAATATATACAATGGTCTATACAAGTCCACAAATTTCCCAAGCACTGGGAGTTCTTAGTCGATTTATGGTGAATCTAGGTAGAACACATTGGGATGTTGTGAAAAGAGTGTTTAGATATTTGAGGGGCACGTCAGAATATGCTCTATGTTACCATGGAAATTTTTTTGGATCATAAAGGAATCTCAGCATTCATGGATATGTGGATTCTAATTGGGTAGGGGACATTAACATTAGAAGGTCCACCAGTGGATATAATTTCATGTTGAATGGTGGTGCAATTAGTTGGATGAGCAAGCAATAAGCTGTAGTCGCTTTGCCCATTATGGAGGATGAGTACATTGTAGAAAATCATGCCTATAAGGAAGTCATTTGGCTTAGAAGATTGTGTTCTAATATTGGTTTTGATGCAGAGAAGATTACAATTTACTATAATAGTCAAAGTGCTATTTGTCTGGCAACAAATCCTACTTTCCATGCCAAGATGAAACATATTGATGTGTAGTATCACTATGTTCAAGATATGGTGGAGGATGGAAAGTTCTATTTAGAAAAGGTGGATACTTTGAAGAATGTTGTTGATGCATTAACAAAGCTAGTGAGCATGGATAAGTTCAGGTGGTGTGCAAGTTCGATGGGCCTTGGTGCCCATGAATTTCAGTAGTTTTGTTATGCTCTGGAGGTGTTAGTAAGATCTTCATCAAGTGGGAGATTTTTGGAAAAAGCGTCTCAATTCTTAGTGACATGGAACTCCTAAAAGAGTAGTATTGGTGAGACCCTTGGAATATCTTTCCAACAAGAAACTATTTTCTAAAGTCTTGGAGGGATCAAATTGCTGTGACCTAGGACTTGCCTTGCTGATGGAAGTCATTTGAACTGTCGAAGTGAGATTCCAAACTCATTTCGATAGCAAAATTTTGTGTGATATTAGTGTGACCCCATGATTTTCTTCTCGATGAGAACCATCGGCATGACCAGAGTAGTCGAAGTGAAATTTATAACTCATAATTATGGCATGTGTCTGGGCGATGAAGATCATCAGGGAAACTCTTGTCGATGGACATGTCGGGGAGACTTGAGCAGCTAATGTGACTTCCTGATCTCTTGTCGATAGTACTAATTTTGTCAATGGATATTCTCTTGATGAATGATCGATGTGACTCTTGCCGATATGTGTGTTCTTGGTGTTCTTTGGGACATTGGGTAGACTTGAATAAGTATGACCTTCTAGTTTGTTTCTGATAGCATTGGTCTTTTCGATGGTCCTGAGATTGGGGAGACTTCACATAGTTTGATCAATAGACCAGTAGAAGTCGATGGATTGTGTGATGGTTTGTGGGCAGTCTGTTATTGGTGAGACACGATTTGTTGTCTCATTGATGAGTGATATAGTTGTAGTCTTTTTGACCAATTTTTTGTCCTATGTGGTTTGTTTTGGACCAATGAAAGAAGGAGAATGGAAATTGATTGGCAGTTGAACTATTGTGACCATTCTCTTATGGGATACAGACAAACCGCTTGAGTAGGAATGAACAATTCAGTTGAGGGTCTAGTTGGATAGTTCGATAGATGAGCAATAAAATTTTGTGAGCTTCATTATATGCTAAATGAAAGGATTCTAACAATGTAATTCGATACAAGGTTGATTAGGGAAATATTTTTGATATAGAATTGTCATCTGGAAAGAAGAGTTTGTAAATTTTATGTAATTTGTGAAGGGAAAAAACATACAAGATCTAGAGACCCAATAGTGTGGAATACATTTCCTTAACACTAATAAAATAGAGGAGAAGAGCATAAAAAAGTTTCAATAGCATCTAAAATACTTGAGATAAAATACATGCAACATAAAAGAGATTACATAATTGAGCATTCACAGTTGACACAAGATATACGTGGGAAAACCTTTATAGGTAAAAACCCACCACACAAAGTCAAGACAATTGTATTACAGTAACAAAACCAGTTACATACAAAATTACAGTCTTCTCTAATCAAATCAAAACAACAATTCTTGAATTCTCTCACTATTACAATGCTATCTCTAACATACAGTTAGAACCAAAAAACCTCTTCTTCCTGCAATCACATACTCAACTTACTTAAGTCATACATTGCATTCAATTATGTCAATCAATCGATGATCACAAGGTACATCAATCTTTGATCCAATCACACCAATGATCTGCCCATGTTGATCTTCCTACATCGAGCCACCTAGGAATTAATGCCATCATCCAAATCAGGTCTTGTTTGCCAACCTAAGTTATCCTGCACCTACTACAATTACTACTTTGGTTTCGAACCAATTATCAATTGACACAGATCCATGTGTCCTTTCTGCATTCACTAACACTCTTTGAATTTCTGGTCGAACTGATCAAACTCGGCCTCGAGCTCGACTGAGCTCCCTAAGTCCTTACTACCATACTGAAACCCTATCGAGATCAACTCATGGTATGGTGGTGAGCTCAACCGAGCTCACCCTAACTTCACCAAGCTCTATCCTCCAATCTATTGCGCTACCACTATAGGATTTAGAACTCACCGCGGTATAGTGGTATTTGACTTGGCTGACTATTGGTAGTCTTATTGCAGCCACTGTGGTCAATCACTTGACTGGTTGTGGTATGGTGGTAACTACTAGCCAGGCCACTGGTGGTCTTACCATGACCAGCGTGGTTAGTCACTTGATTGGCCATAGTAAGGCGGTAACCACCGACCTTACTACTGGTGGTCCTACTGCGACCACCGTGGTCAGTCACTTGACTGGTCATGGTAAGGCGGTAACCACCAGCCAATCCACTGGTTGTCTTACCATGACCACTATAGTTAGTCACTTAACTAGTCATGGTATGGAGGTAACCCTAGACCTAGCCACAGGTGGTCTCACTGAGCTACCGCTATGAGTAGATCCTCCACCTGTGGCATGGAGGTAATCACCAGGACAACCACCGCCAGAGCCAGACTTAGCTGCCATGGTAAAGCGGTAAAGGTAGGAGTGAAACAATTTAATGCCAAGGCAAAAAAGATGGGGCTTCAAGTTGGAAGTTGAGACATATTTTCTCAATAAGCTCCCACTTGGCGAACACTTCCAACTAACCCCATGGCTTCAAAAATCATTGTCTGTCATAGGCCCCAAGGCCCATTGATTCTGTGCACCATTTGAAATTGTTTGTACTCATAGGCTTCATAAAGAATCTGCAACATTCTTCAAGGTATCCACCTTTTCCAAACTGACCTTTCCATCTTTAACCATATCCCTCATAAAGTGATACTACACATCAATGTGCTTGGTCCTAGCATGAAAGGTCAGATTCTTTGCCAAAAAATGGCACTCTGACTGTCATAGCAGATTGAAATCTGCCCAGCATTAAATCCAATGTCTAAACATGGATGGTTTAACCAAATAATCTCCTTGTAGGCATGAGTTATAGCCATGTACTCTGTCTCTATCATGGATAAAGCAACAACAACCCGTCACTTGCTCATCCAATTGATTTCTCCACCATTAAGCATGAAAGTGTATCCACTGGTGGATCGCTCACTATCAATGTCCCCTGCCCAATCTGAATCAACATACCCATGAATTTTGAGAGTCCTCTATGATGCAACCAAATTTCCATGGTAACACTATGCATAATTTGAAGTCTCCTTCAAATACCTAAATACTCTCTTCACAACATCCCAATGTGATCTTCCCGAATTTTCCATAAATTAGCTTAGAACTCCCACTACTTGGGCAATGTTTGGCCTTGTACAAACCATAGTATACATCAAACTACCAATAGCAGTTGCCTAAGGCACACTAGTCATTTACTCCATCTCAGTAGAAGATTGAGGACAATCTTCAATAGATAGCTTCATTCCTTGCATGATTGGAACAACTAGTTGCTTGCAGTCATCCATGATAAACCTCTCCAAAAGTGTCTTCACATACTTACTCTGATTGACCCAAAGCTTTCTGCTTGTTATGTCCCTAGTTATCTCCATTCCAAGAATGTACCTAGTTGCACCAAGGTCTTTCATTTCAAACTTTGTAGACAACTAAGATTTAAGATCAAAAATCATGGACCTGCTATTTCCAATGAATAACATATCATCCACATATAGGGTAATAACAAGAACAAAATCATTCTCAAATTTATAATAAATGCAATGATCAGGTTTTGATCTCACAAATCCAATTGACAACACAAAAGTGTCAAATTTCTGGTACAATGTTCTAGGAGATTGCTTTAAACCATAGAGAAATTTATTTAACTTGCAAACCAAATTTTGTTTACCTCTTTCAAAAAAATGCTCAGGCTAGGACATGTAGTTTTCTTCTTTCAGCTCACCATGGAGAAATGTTGTCTTCACATCCATCTACTCAATTTCAAAATCATACACACCTTCCAATGCCAATAAAAATATGATAGATGTCAACTTTGCTACAAGGGAAAAAATCTCTCCATAATCAATTCCCTCAATTTGAGAAAACTCCTTTGCAACCAGTGGTTCCTTATACTTCTCAACACTACCATCAAGACCTGTCTTCTTTTTGAATATCCACTTACAACCAATAGGATTTTTCTCTTTAAGCACTGGTACCAACTTCCAAGTATCATTCTTTTTCAAAGAATCCATTTCTTCATTCATGGCATCCAGCCAAGAATTTGAATCACCCATGCTGATTTCTTCTTTAACAGTCCTAGGTTCATCAGTGCTAGTAAGTAAAGCATAGGCACAGTTTGAATCTAACATAGAGAAACCATACCTTTCAGGTTTCCTTTTTTCTCATGTAGATCTTCTTACAGGCTAAGGTTGTCCTTCATCATTAGAACTTCCAGAGTTGCTTGAGCTCTCCTTAGTCTCTGATACAGCATGTAGCTCTTCCCTTTCTAGAGTTTGGAGAATATCAACTGCATCCTTCTTCTTGTCACTCTGATCTATCCCAAGTTGTTGATTACTTATTGAAGGTTTTAGCTCATGAAATATCAAGATTCTACTATACAAAACCTTCTCAATAACAGGGTTCCAAAGCTTGTATCCTTTCACACCAACTCCATAGACGATGAGAATACATTTGAAAACCTTGTTATCCAATTTAGATCTTTTTTCATTTGGCACATAAACATATGCCTCACATCCAAACACACGGACATGCCTTAGAGAGGGCTTCTTACCAGACAATGCTTCAAAAGTCATCTTGTCAACAAGAGTTGAACAAGGAGATCTATTTATTAGATAACATGTTGTAGCCATAGCCTCAACCCAAAAGTTTTGCTCTAGACCAACACCACTCAGCATACTCCTTGCCTTTTCCATTAGCATCTTGTTCAACCTTTCAGCAACTCCATTTTGCTATGGAGTGTAAGGCATTGTCTTATGCCTTTTAATTCCATGACCAGTGCAATACCTTTAAAAATTTGCAAAATAAAATTCACCGCCATTGTCTGTCCTCAAACATTTGATTTTCCTTCTAGTTTGATTCTCTACCAAATATTTAAATTCTTTAAACTAACTGAACACTTCTGATTTACTTTTAATAAAGTATACAAATGCCCTTCTTGAGTAGTCATCAATAGAATAAACATAATATCTAGACTTCGATAATGAGGGAACATTAACTAGACCAAACACATCAGAATGAACACAATCCAATATACTAGAAGATTTGTGAGGACTAGAAAAAAGAAACATGGTGATGTTTTCCATAGATACAATGTTCACAAAAATTGAACTCAAGGTTACAATCATCAAGCCCTTCTACAAGATTTTTATTCTTCAAGGTTTGTAAACCTTCTCACCAATGTGACCAAGTCTTTAATGCCATAGCATAGTCTTCTTAGTTGTAAGTTTTACCTCCAAAGCATTTGTAGCCAAAGAAATGATTTCATATTTCTCTACAAGTGCAACATTGCATGACTTTATAGAGGCACTATTACAAAGAATAGGTTGTGCATCCATCTTGTACAGAGTGCCAGTATAAACATCCTTAGCCAACACCATTGTACCTCTAGCCCTTTTACATCCCTTACTTGAAAAATAAAATTTTATACCAGCATCAGTTAACTTACTAACATAAAGAAGATTTCAAGCTAGACCTGGTATATGAAGTACGCCCCAATACCTTTGACTCTCCCATTAGGAAACTGAATTCTAACTCTTCCTTTGCCAACTATCTCTATCATTGAATCACTTGCCAAGTATACCTTTCCATCATCATACTTCTCGTATTTAGAGAACCATTCTCTATTGGATGTCATGTGAAAAGATGCACCTGAGTCAACCAACCAGACATCATCTGATGCCTGAGTTGTCAAAGTTACTGCAATGAAGGCATCTGCATCACTTTGAGAAGATTTATTGTTAGAAGTATTCTTCCTCTTCTTCTCCTTGCAGTCTTTCGAGATATGACCAGGTTGCCCATAGTTCCTGCATCTTGCCTTGAACTTCTTACTAGGAGACTTTGATCTCCCTATAGATTTGGATTTTGACTTCTTGTCCTTCTTCTTTCCTTTCTCCTTTGGTCTACCTCGAACATCAAGAGCCTCTTTGGCCATCTCTGAAGAAATCCTCCACATCTCTTTAGACAATAATGAGGCAACAACATCTTCCATCTTGAAAGAAGCAATAGTGCTTCTAATGGCCATCACAAGATGATCCCAACTATCAAGTAACGAACACAACAATAGCATGCAATGATCCTCCTCCTCTATCCTTACATATACAGATGCTAGCTAAGTAACACTCGTGTTCAACGAGTTTTGATGGTCTGCAATAGATGCACCATCTTCCATCTTCAAGGAGTACAACTTCTTCCTCAGGAATAGCTTATTTACTAGAGACTTTCCCTGGTAGATATCACCAAGCTTCTTCCATAATGAAGCTACAGATTGCTCCTCATGGATGTTTAGGAGTACAAAATTGATTAGACTCAGTCTTATCAAACCTCTTCTTTTCTATCAGCAAGATCCCAAGCTTCCTGTGTCATCCTTTTTGGCTTAGTTCTAGACAATGTAATCCAGAGGTCTCTATCCACAAGAAATTCTTCTATCTTGAGTTTCCATAACTCAAAGTTACTGCCATTAAACTTCTCAATATCTACTCTATCTAATGTACTTGCCATCTCAAACAAAAAAAGTTTCAGCAATGCAAGACTCCCACTCAAACAGTATTAGCACAAAAAACTAATCTTTCCTACAAGGATAACACAATTGGTCAGGCTCTGATACCACTTGAAGGGAAAAAACATATAGGATATAGAGACCCAATAGTGTAAAATACATTCCCTTAACACTAATACAATAGAGGAGAAGAGCATAAATAGGTTTCAATAACATCTATAATACTTGAGATAAAATACATGTTGCATAAAAGAGATTACAGAATTGAGCATTCACAGTTGACACAAGATATATTTGGAAAAAAATTTATAGGTAAAAAACTCACCACACAAAGTCAAGACAATTGTATTACAATAATAAAAATAGTTACATACAAAATTACAGTCTTCTTTGATCAGCTCACAACAAAACTGCTTGGATTCTCTCATTGTTACAATGTTATCTCTAACATACAGTTAGAACAAAAAAACCTCTTCTTCCTACAATCACAGACTCAACTTACTTAAGTCATACATTGCATTCAATTCTCTCAATCAACCGCCGATCACAAGGTACACCAATCTTTGGTCCAATCGCACCAATGATCTGCTCATGTTGATCTTCCTCCATCCAGCCACCCAGGCATTAATGCCATCATCCAAATTCGGTCCTATTCGCCAACCTAAGTTAGCCTACACCTGCTACAATTTAATACTTTGGTTTCCAACCAATTATCGACTGACACAGAGCCATGTATCCTTTCTGCATTTGTTGATGCTCTTTGAATTTTTGTTCCAACTAGTCAAACTCGAGCTCAAGCTTGACTGAGCTCCCTAAGTCCTTACCGTGCTACCACAACCCTACTGAGATCAACCCATGGTATGGCAGTGAGCTCGAACGAGCTCACCCTGAATTCACCAAGCTCTGCCCTCCAATCTACCATGCTACTGCTATAGGCTTCAGAACTCACCATGGTATGGCAGTAGCCGATTTGGCTGACCACTGGCGGTCTTACCATGACCACCGTGGTCAGTCACTTGACTGGCCGTGGTATGGTAGTAACCGCCAGCTAGGCTATTGGCGGTCTTATTGTGGCCACCATGGTCAGTCACTTGACTAGCTATAGTAAGGTGGTAAGCACCAGCTAGGCCGCTGGCAGTCTTACCACGACCATTGTAGTTAGTCAGTTGACTAGCCGTGGTAAGGTGGTAACCGCTAGCCAGGCCGCTAACAATCTTACCATGGCCACCACAGCCAGTCACTTGACTTGACACGGTATGGCGATAACTGCTAGACCTAGCCATAGGTAGTCTCACCATGCTACTATCGTGAGTGGATCCTCCGCTTGCAGTATGGAAGTAACCACCAGGATAGTCACTACCAAAGATAGACTTAGCCATCATGGTAAAGTGGTAAAGGCAAAAATGAAACAATTTAATGGCAAGGCAAGAAATATGGGGCTTCAAGCTAGAAGTTGAGACATATTTTATCAACAATTTTTTTACTGTAATACAAGTTATCTTTCTCTAGTGTGGTGGGTTTTTCTCCCGTAAGGGTTTTCCCATGTAAATTTGGTGTCAATTGTGTTTTAATGTATTTCTCAATTCTATTATTTCTTTCATATGCATCTTAGTGAATTGTAATTACAAATTTTAAAATGCTCATTCTTTCTCCTCTTAGTTTTGACATTAGGAAAAGTTTTTTCTGCAATCAATTTTTTCCTAATAGTTCTGAATGTTAGATGTTGGGTTCGGAGGAAGAAAATCATCTTCACCTTTCATGGGCACAACTTCCTCTACCAAATGAACACTAGTTTTCTAGCCACAAAGAACTGCTTCTCAACCATAAGCATTTAATTTCGTGTAATTTAATATTAAATGAACCTTGTATGCATCAAAACAAAAAATATAAACCAACCAAAATTCTTATTTAATAGTTCAATTTGACATTACCATTCCTTCCTTTCTCTTTCTCTCCTACAATTTTAATATTTTTTCCTTCTCTACTCCTCCTTACTATTATATAATTCCATTTGCTTCTTCACCTCATCCTTTCCTTGTCGGGGAAGTTGAAGGAAGCTATGTTTCCCATACTTTTGACATACACTTTTAATAACACGCTTCTACTAGAGATTTTGTCATAGATTCATTTGGTATTCCATATTTTCCACCTTCTTTTGAAGGTAATCTTTCAATTTCTAAGGGGGGGGAGGGGTTATTTTGGCTCCACCCCGAAACACTTTGGCCATGCTTTGGTGCTACAAGAATAGGAAGCTGGTGATGCTAAATCTTATGCATGTTGAAAAATATCCAATCATGACATTTTCTTGTACATTCTTATCTAATACAGTAATATATCTATCTAGTATTCTCCACTTCTCTTCTATATTTAGCAAAAACCTGCACAAAAAAATTGGAAAATAAAATCGCTTAATATATTTAACATTAAAATAATTTGAATGCACAACATATATACACAACCAAACAATGCAATAATTGATTTATTATATCTACCTTCTTGTCCACCACATCACCTCATTCTTCATTGGGTCCCTCCCCATCCTTAGTGTCTCCCTTTGCACGCTCTTCCTCATTGTTGTGGACTATGGCAAGAGCATGATGATCTCCTTGATTATCGTCCTAAATGGAAGGAACAATAAACTACCAAAATAAGCATGTTTGGAACAAACATGATATTTTCTAACTCGAATTGTAAAGAATTTTGATTGATGTATTGTTGGAAGTTCACAATCAATTATTGAACACATTTTTGTCTTAGGGTTCAAAATTTCCCTAAAATGATGGGACTTCCTTTGTACCAAATTTGTTGCCTCCTAATTAAAACATTCACACTTTCTAGTCAATTTCATAACCACTTATGACAAGTAAAATTATACATTTGATTGCAACTTGTATTTACTGAATCTTACCTACACTTTTGTGGAACATAGCCATCTAGAAGAATATGCACCACTACACACTCTCTTAAGTGTCTTGATAATCTCAACGACATTATTCCATGTACAAAGTAATTTCCCTTTAGCAACACACATCCTTGGTTTTTTGACAAATGTAATTACAAGTGTTACTAATAGTTAAAGTTCCAAAATTTATTGCACCATTTTTAGTAAGAAAGGATATCTTTTTTCAATCATAAGAGGAATTTGAAACACATATTTTACTCTACCTAAGAATTGTGATAAATTTTTAAGGTGCCTTTCATTACATTCTTTCTATCTAAATAGAAAAAGATTTTCAATGGATTCCTATTTTTATCAAAATTGCAAGTTGTAAAAGAGATGGCGTTGTGAAACCTACAACCCACATAGTGTTGTAAAAAGCTATACAAGTAACCCACTATGCTTTCCAACATGCAATTATTTTGTGCATTTATTTTTTCAATCACATGAAGATATTGAACAATTTATACTGTAACTAACAATTGTAAATTTTGGAGGTGTCTTTTATTTCATTCGTACTATCTAAATAAGAAAATATTTTCAAGACATTCAAACTGCTATGTGAAATTTCAAGTTAGAAAACACTGGGTGTTATACATATTGCAACCCACATACTATTCTAAAACCCTTTACAAGTAAAAACACTATAGGCTACTCACCCCTCAGCTCAATTTGGTATGTTTCGTGATTGTCTTGAGAACATTTATCTTTGTAGATAGTAATAATGTAATGAAATTAGAAAAAAAAGGCATTAAGAAACCTACAACCGAATGTATCCCACACATGCAATCCTCCCCATCCTCTCAATTTTTTATATTTAAACATGCAGAATGAAACAACTGACAACCCACATTGTGTTTTCCAATCTTCCATTATTTTGTGCATTTTCTTTTTTCAATCGTATGAAGAAATTCAAATATTATGTATACTGTAACTAAGAGTTACTATATGTTTTGAAGGTGAAATTAATTACATTATTACTATGTATGAAGAAAAAGGCCTCTGAGGCATTCATACTATCAATAATATTGTAGCTAGAGGAAACATAAAACTATCCAAATCTGTGTGAGGTGTGACCAACCAATTGGGTTCTTTTTGTTTACATAACCAAAACATTGAAATTACATTCCTATTGTCTATGTGTATTGATCTTGTTGTTGCATGAAAATTTTGAGCTCTCAATTTCATATACAAGCATCATATAAGATGCATGGAAGGTGGTTAAACCATATCACGAATCACACAGACAACACTGACTGCCATGAAATTTTTTATTTCAATGCAAAAATAAACCATTCTTCCGTAGGACCCATGTGATTACTAATTAGAGATTCCCACTTAAGGAATCTCGTTTCTTGGAAGATTGTGCGAGAGACTCAATTCCTCTATGTGAGCAAGAATATTACATGGAAGATATGGGTGGTAGTTGGTTAACAGAGTATAGACACCTGCTTCAACATTACACAACATCTTGCATAGCTACATAAAAAATTTCATTATCTTTCACATCTTCACCATACAAAGAAGAATTAAATAACACATACACCACTATGTTTTCCACCCTGCCAATATGTGGTGCTTTTTTATTTTGTTATGACATCAACATTTGCAGATAATACCATTGGAAATCTCTTAGAAAACCCACATCAAATATGCAGCCTTATTTCTCCTTTGACCTCTATAAGTAACCTCCACAAAAAAATGACAACATTTCAAGACAACTAGGCAACTTTGAAGAATGCATTTCTCATTTCCAAAACATGCACTTCTCTCCATCATACACCAATGACACCTTTTGACATCATGGACCTCATTGGATCAGATTTTCAAAGACTTGGTGATGTGTGTTGGAGAGAAGAGCTTGTTTTGAAAATATTGCAAAGTTGCTCCAAAGATGACTAGTTGTCATGAAATTTTGACATGTTTTTATAGACATCTTATCTAATGCGTGTAGCCGAAATTGATAGTTCAACCTTTTCATACACCTTCAAGGCCAATAATGAGTAATTATAGGTTGGAAAACACTAGATGTTGTTATACCTACAAACCAAATACCGTTTTAAAACTCTTCACAAGTAACATCCAAATTCCTTACTCACCCCTCAGTTGAATTTGCATGATTTTATATATCCTACACTTGCAAGTCCACTGTGTGCTTCTCAAACCTTCAACTTTGAAGGTGCGGAATGAAAGAACTCACAAGACACAATACTTTTCGTTGGTTATTTTTTAGTGTAACCAAGTTTATTTCCTAATGTACCTATGGAATTGCCAATCCTAATAAGTGGAATCTCGAAGGAATTGGACCAACTGACGAGGATTTTAATAAACCTCCTACACTTTGGGCTCTGCAAGACCCAAGAGGGTGTTCCGTTAATGCATTTATAATCTCTCCAACAAAATCATAAATAACATTAACCAAAATAGATAATATCACTTAATAGCTCAACAAAATAGGATACTACTAAATAGAATTGGTTGTTCAACACTAATATCAACCATTTAGAGCATGAGATAATTACAACACAACTTTATAGTGACACATAATCATTATTTTTAAAATTTTCGCAAGCTCCAAGTGAACACAAACAAACACTGAATCACAAAGAAAAAATGAAACTCAGACCAGTGCCATACTTCCATTGGAGAAGTCAAATTAACCAACACCTAATAGTTCATAGAAGATTCAACACATAGCATATAATATCTCTGATTATTTTGCCTTAAAATATCACCAATTTGTACCTCAACTCTGTTGGGTCTCAAAAACACTAGTTGAATGTACCACGAGAGGTTGCCACACTCTCACCATGTTTTTGGTCAACTGACAAGGCCATCCAATATGGTTGAAACCTCTACTCTTAAGGCTCTGTCAAACCTAGGCGGGTGCACCTATATGAGTAACATAGATTTTGAATTACGTTTCCTACTTGACCTAACTATCCACAAATGGAAATTTGATATTGGAAAAGATATGATCCTACTTTGGTATAAATTGTATATCAAATATCAACGTATGAATTAATATGTTCAATTAAGAGATTTCAAATGAAATGGATAAAACTAATGCAATAAAAATAAGGGAGACCAGTGCCTTATTGGGTAAAAACGAGGTCAAAATGAAAGTTTTAGATAAATGAACTCTATCTGGCAGGGATTCTAATTATTTGGCATATGATATTTGGTCTATAACTTGTATAAACATGTAGGAATGTAATTATCAACTCTTCTTAATGATCCAAATGATAATTCTAGATTACTGTGAATGACTTGAAGGAATTAATCATTACTTGAAAGAACCAACCAATCACACCACACAAATACAACAAATGTGTACTGATAAAATGAGAATATACTTGATATGTCAATTTAAATAACAAAGAAATATCAACCTTGGAGACAACATGATAATATTTTAATTAACTTTAACAAATAATTGATAGCAGAATAGCACCACAATATAAAATTTATTTCATTTGATTCTTCAAAATTTATACATGCATCATAGTCTTCCTGAATGCCATCATTTTGAAAATATTTTGCTTACAGTAGTCTATCCTATTTTAATTCTATATTATTTTAATTTATCCAATAATGCATATTTATACGTCAATTTGCAAAAGGATGTGCCTTTTAGAAAAGTTTAAAGCATAAAAGTTTTAACAAATTCTCCATTTAAATAATTTTTGTTAAGTCACAGATGGACTACAGACATATGCTCCATATAATCCTAGTGCTCATGAGTGTCAACATCTCCCAACACATTGCGGATCACAATCTCCATCATTATCATTCACTCATTCTACTCACATGCTTCATCCAATGTTACGTCCTCCATAGTGGTTGCTTTCAACATCTCTTGGAGTATTGTTTCCCACTCATTTTTCCACATAGTCGCTTCTTTCATTTTCCCTTCATCATCAAATAACTTGGTCAATCTATCTTCACCATCCTCTATCAATCCCCGTATATCTCCTTGCAACTCCTCAAATAAATCCTTGTGCTTGTCCATGATACAACTGGCATTTTCAATCTCTTCATTACTAGGAGTGTCCTTCTGCTCCAATTCCTCAATATTTTCCTGAATTTTGCTATCCACTCTCCTATGTTCCTCTATTGCATCCACAAATTGTGAATGTTGTCCCTAGAGTGTATTTAACCAAGTGGTTAGAACGACCTGCCTTGTTTTGATTATTACAGCAAGTGCATCTATTTTCCCTTGAGAATATGCAGTTGATCCTTCCCAATGGTCCCTTTCCTGTGAACTCACACCTTGGGTGAGCATCCTTGTTGGCTCTATTATAGCACCCAGCAAGTCTTTCAAGTGTTCATTTTCTCTCAACATCCTCTCATTACCGGTTTTGTACATCTCCCTTTCCCTAATCAATGCTTGGATTTGAGCTTTATTTAACTTGGCTATATTTATCCCAATATCAGCAGTTACTACAGGATCAACCTCCCCAGCCTTTAGGGTCATGACATGTCCAAATGCCTTTTTAGTATCAATAACAATTGTTTTTTTGTGAGGAGGATACAAGGCCCAAATCATCAATGTCTCATCATCAGGGTTGTATCTTGATCCTGTGTATACCTCTATCACCTTTTCTATACTTAGCTTGTGGGTGGCATTGTTATCTTTTAAGAAACTATCAAAAACTAATGCAAAGTTCATATCCAAACCTAGAAAAATCATAACACCTACCTTTTCTAGTAGCTCCCTTCCCTTTTTAGGGGTTATGTTAATCATCTCTCTGTCTACTTCATCCTTTAAGCTTTTCAACAGTTGATCCTCATTTCCTGGAGTAACATTGTCAACATGTCCCCTTATCTCTTTTCATTTTTTCTTATATAAAAATGTCTTAAACTTTGAGGTCTTTATAAATTCATCATCTGATATGAAAGACCTATAGTCTTCATGCCTTGTATCTACCTCCATGGTTTCCTCAACATCCATTTCTCTGGAAACATAGGTATAGTCCTGAGTCTTCATTCTTGAAACTTTCCCAGATGAGCTCTGTGGTCTGTCTTCTTCTGATATCCCTTTAATGGAGGATAACAACTCAACATCCACTAACTCTTGATTATGTTTTTCAATCACAATTTTAGCTTCCTCTGCCTCCATTTTTCTGATTATTTCATCAAATTTATAGGGTACATGATGGTACCCTCTGAATTTTATCTTTTGTCTAGCAAAGTGGATATACCATTCCGGATCAAAGTTTTTTCTTACTAGTGCTCTTCTCATGTTATACTGCAACAATTTATCTAGAATCAAATCATAACCTTCCTTGGATAATACAGTGAAATCACTAAAACACAATGTATTGGGCATAAAGGCCTATTTCCCATATGAAATTAGGTTCATAACACTAGAGTAACTCATTTGCCTAACAATTTCTAGGTATGCAATCCTATCAGGGATAGTTCTAGGCAGAATGAAAGGTGTGTCCTCAAAGCCATAAACCCTAATCATTGTAGCATTCTCTAAGCAATACCAATCCCCCTAGTTGTGGTTAATTGGTCCATTCTAATCTCTAGTCCTAAGAAACCTTTTCACTTCTTCAGATAAAGAAAAATCACAATGATGCTTGAAAAATCTATACAAGGGTTTCACAAAGAATTCTTGAAAATGCAGGAAATTTGATTTGGAAAACCTATTGTCATAAACAATAGTCCATAATTGAATAGGTAATGACCTACCTTCATTGTCAGATTGTGAAATCCTCAGCTCCTGGGGCCATAAACCCAACTCTTGTCCAAAGTACATCACTAAGTGGATCAGCAGTGAGTAATTTCTGAGATGGAGAACATAATCACCACTCTTTATCGCCATCCAACCTGCATCCAACTCTTTAACAACATGTGCATCAGAGTCAAATGACCTAGAATTGTGATATTGAATATCTGTAGCAATTACCATGGGCACAACCACCATATGCTCAAGTACCTCCATCCCTAATACCTGTCCCACTGAGTAGTAAGTATATTTCAAGTAAGGTTCAAAAAGATCTACATGAAAGGGTGGTACCTCATTGTATTCCATTGCAATAGGTTTTCCACGACACCTAATTCTATGCAGAGGTAACCTCCACCCTTTATAAATGGTGTCTATCCTTCTGAACTCACTATCAAGCTCCTCACTTACTACTTTCTCACTACATATTCCCTCCATCCTCAAACTCAGAAATTGCATTCTCAGATACATGTATCAACAGGTTCCCTGAAAAATCACATATAGCTTTGCTTTTTGGGTCATAGTGTCCAGCTAGCATCTTTACCAGATCAACATCAACAAAAATGTTAGGGCACACCAATTTCCCTAAATTAAGCCTCCATGAATTGCACACCGACTCAAAGTGTTTTCTCCTATGATAGTGGAAAATGAATAACTGATAGCCCCTAATCAGAGTCCAAACATCCCCTATAAATTTGCATTTGTCATCCAATTTGTCAACTTCCACTTTGAGCTATACAGAACGCCTAGCTCTATGTCCAGAACCAGGTAACTGGTCTATGAGGTCCTGATTCAGCTTCCTTTCAGTACCTTCTAGTTGCAATTCAGTCTTTTGATTTTTTGCTTTTGATTGGCTACCCTCCCTAGGTTTTCTTCAACCAGTGCCTTCAATAATTCAAATCTTTACGAATTAAGAAAGGAAGAGAAAATTACTATAAATTTCTTGCAAACTCAAGGAAAGTGAATGCCTGAATTGCTCTATTGGCTCCTTTTCTCTTTTTCACCTTGAATTTCGTGAGGCAATGATTTCAATTGATTATACCCTGATATGCAAAATCCCCTACGCTTCGTGGTGCCATTAATTTTTTTACTAAGACATGAATGCTACAAGTTTTTTCAAAATTCTCACTGTCACATTAGGGCTCATATCAACAAGACATTTTAAATCTTTGGCTGATCCATCTACTCAACATTCACCCATCCGCTAAGACGTCTTTCAGTTTCCTCGACTTCACAAGTCTCCCTGATACTTTCTTTCCTTTTTCTCTTTATATAACCACAATTTCCATTGAAACAACTATCGCTTAGACTTAATGAATCAGGCCAACAATTCTTTACCTTACTCCAAGAGTATTTCATCTCACCGAGATGCTTTCTTTACTTATCTATGTCACCGAGACCAAGCAATTTATTCTGCCGACAAAATAATATTTGCTGTGATGTCTCCTATATATCCCCGCGATGACATGTCTCTCCGATATGCCTCCCTTTTGGCAAGAAAATGCGCATTGTCTTCCCGACATCTTTTATCTTCGTACGATTAGTTTTTATCGGTGTCACCTGAGGGGTCGGTAGACTTTTTGAACTCTCCCCGACATCATTTGTCTCACTGAGTGAGTTCTCCCTTTGCTTTATCAGCACGACCAATAGTGCTTCGGGCAGCATTTTGAAATTTCTCTCCAATGACCAAAGTCTCCCCGATAGGATTCACTTTTCTCCAATGGGCCCAAGGTAACTTAGCTCGATATGACCTTACACCGTCACATCGATACCTTTTTTCTTGCCGATAAGTAATACAAACTCGCATTCTCCTAGTGTATAAATTTATCGGTATGACCCGTTTGATGTCTCACCAATATATTGAAGATATGTATATTATCATTGATGAAACCTGCATCAACTTATACCGATATTTTCATATGCCAATGTTTCAATGCCAGATGAAATTTATGGGGTTTTATGACAAAATTTAAACTAGATTTTGTAAAAAATATGCTATGTGAGGATTTTGTGTCTCTATTATAAAATGGCCAAAATTTCACAGTCCCAATAGTGGCTCCATCTGGGGATGAATGATTGTGAGATCATTGCAAGGATCTAGATCTTTGGGAGAGTAGACCAAACATTATGGATGAGAGCAAGTGGAGATGGAAAAAATGATCCTAAAATACTGTACATGGAAAAATATCAAATAAGGATTTCCAGGATTGTCCATGTACTAGCAATTTTTTGTATCCTTTACTTCCTATACTACTGTGCATGGAAAGTTTATATGAGAATTTTTTCTTCAAAATTTGTCCATGCACTGGAAACCTTTGATCATCTATGACTTTTAAGAAAAAAAATTCTTTAGAAATTGCCCATGTACAGGCAACTCCTATTCTTCACCACTCATATTTTGTAAATAATATGAATCCTCTCCTTGCTTTCCAATAATAACAAAAGGTCCTAACCATAGTGCCTCAAATTTTCCATGTTTTCCCTTCTCTTGGCATCTAACGTTCCACATCAATACTAGATCATCCTTTTCAAATTTTCTACTTCTTTCTTTTTTGTCAAACAAATATTTCATTTGTGCCTGCAATTTCATGTTTTGGTTTTGAGCTATTCTCCTTATTTCATCAAGTTCTGCAAGCTGCTCCATTCTCTCCTCTATTGGTTCAGGAACATCTATATCTTCTTGAAGAATACATTTGTAAACTGGCAATAAATTTTGCAAAGGCATCCTAGCTTGTGTTCCATAGACTAATTCATATGGGGATTTCCCAATTTCCTTTTTAATAGTAACTCTATCTGCCCATACAACTAGTCTTAAATTTGAGTCCCAAGATTTTTTGTTCTTAGCGAGCATCCCTTTTATGAATTTTAAAAGACTCTTGTTGCTAGATTCTACCTATCCATTAGCTTGTGGATGATATGGGGCAGAAAAAGAAACATTGATACCATATGTCTTACAAAAATCCTTGAATACATCAGACCTAAAACATATGCCATTATCTATAATAACCCTCAATGGTGTACCAAATCTAGTAATAATGTTATCCATTAGAAAGTTGATCACAACTTTACTTGTTTCTTTCTTGGTTGGGATTCCCTCCACCCATTTGGTGAAGTAATCAGTGGCCACTAGTATCCACCTATATCCTCGACTAGATTGTTCTTGTATTTCCCCAATGAAATCAATCCCACATTGATGAAAAGGGACTTCAACCTGCATAGGTCTGAGTGGTAGAGCTCCCTCATACTTCATTTTCCTTGAGAAATTTTGGCATGCCTCACATTTCCTTACATATGAAAATGAATCATTGAAAAATTTTGGCCAGTAATAACCTGCCCTAAGGATTTTATGTGTAGTTGTCTTTACTGAATAATGTCCTCCACAGACTTCTTCATACATTTCTTTTAGAACATGATCATCTTGTGATTCATCCAAACATAACAACAACATTCCATCTCTATTTTTCTAAAATAGATCTCCTTCTATAAATACATATTTAGAAGCTTGAAGTTTTAAAGTTCTTTTCTGGTTATCACTCAGTCCTTCTGGGCATTTTGTGTTCCTAAGGTAATGCATAATGTCTATGTACCAGGGTGTATGTTCAATACTTGCAATTGCATTTCCTTCTCCTTGTACATTGCAGATTTGATTTGCCTCAATGTTTGTTTTTGTCGTCAATTTGGCCAATCCTTGGCCTCTTACCAATTTAGTAATCTGTATTTCCATATCAAATTCTTGAATTTTTTAATCCATTTGCACCTTTTTCCTGTCACTTTTGATTGTGTCAAAATGTCTTTGACTGTTGTGTGAGGGACATATGCAATCACTTTGGCTCCAACAAGATATGGCCTGAAACCTTTTGTGGCCTTTAGCAATGCAACGGCTTGTTTTTCCATTATTTCATACTTCAATTATGATCCCTATAAAGATTTAATAAAGAAAGATAGAGGTTGCTCATGACCATCCTCATTTTTTTGTAACATGACATCAACTATTGTATGCAGGGAGGCAAATGAAAATATCTAAAAAGGTTTTGTGAAATCAGGAGATTTGAGGACAGGGGCTTCCTTAATGGCTCTTCTAATGGATGTAAAGGCTTCCAATGCTTTTGGGGTCCATTCAATATTTTTCCCTTTCTTTAACATTTTTGATATGGGTTTGACAATATCATTAAAGTTAGATACAAACCTCCTAACAAAATTAATTTGTCCAAATAATGACTGGATGACTCACATTTTTAGTGATAGAAACTTTATCTATAGCCTCAACTCTCTCAGGATCTATCCTAACTCCCTCTTTTGATACAATATGTCCTAAGAGCTTCCCCTCTGTAATAGAAAAATGACACTTCTTAGGGTTCAAACTAATGCCATATTCTAAAGCTTTAATGAATATTTTTTCAAGGTGCCCTATATGATCTTCAACCATTTTTGAGTAAGTCATGAGGTCATCTTGATACACCACCATTATAGAATTGATCAAATCGGGAAATGCTAGGTCCATAGCCCTTTGAAAGGTTGCTCCTGCATTAGTGAGACCAAAAGACATTCTCATATATACATATGTTCCCCATGGGGTTGTGAAATTTGTTTTATACTCCTCACATTACTTGACCTTAACCTGGTTATAACCAGAAAAACCATCCATCATAGAAAAAAAATCACACCTAGTTACTTTGTGCAGTATGGCTTCCATGTTAGGCAATGGGTAGTTATCTTTAAGAGATGCTACATTCAAATTTCTAAAATCTACACACAGTCTTATATCTCCATTTTTCCAAGGTTTGATAATACCTCCATCTCTAAGCTTGGTCAATTCTTACTACATTTCTTTTTCCAGATTGGGGTTAATGGGCCTTTGTTTCTGTCTAAATGTCTTTGCATCTTCTTTCAACGGAATCTCATGCTGAAATAAATCCTCCCTATATGCCTTGAGGTCTTCATTAGACCATGCAAAAACATGTTTATATTTTCTTATCAATGAAATCAGCATTCTTTGGATAGTAGGGCTTATCTTTTTTCCAATATATACCTTCCTTGGTGATAGTTCGGTCCCCAAGTTTACTTCTTCAATATCTTCCCTTTTGACTGGTGTTTGTTTCATAAGGGATTGATCACTTCCATCATATACTCTTTCCAAAGCTACCAACCCCTTGGGAAGTTTATTAGTTTTGAGTTGCAAGACCTTCTTTCCAAACACTGTCTCTTCTCCATTTATTTCTTCCACAAAGGCATTGAAATCAATTTCTTGAGCCTCATACTATTCTATATACTAAAGGAATTTCAAAAGGTTAGTGTCATCATTGAAAAATTTCCAACTATATACATTGTCAGGTATTGCAGGTCTTGTTTTGAATTCCACTTGGGAAGCTCCTACTAATGTGATATCATCTTGTTTTAATGCCACATTTTCCAAGAAATATGCCATTATGTTCTTTGATCTGTCCACCCAATCAATTGAAAAAGCATAAAATAGTTCAATTGTATCCCATATTGCATTTCTATATTGTTTCAGTATTTTATTTTTTGCTACATATTTTCATCTGATCTGAGATACAACTAGTTCTGAATCTCCAAAAATTATTAAGATTTTGATCTTGTGTTTAACTGCTAAACTCAGACCAGTCAACAAAGCTTCATATTCCGCTACATTGTTTGTACATTCAAATGCTAATAGAAATGAATATTTATAAGTTGAACCATTAGGAGATATAAAAACTATACCAGCTCCATTACCCTCTTGGCTACAGGCTCCATCGAAATACATTTTCCATATTCCTTGTTGATTTTCAGAAATATTTTGATCAATTGGATCTTTTCTTTCCAACTCAAGTTGAGATAGTTCTACTCTAAACCTTCCTAGATCAACATCTCAAAAACAATTTAGTGGCTCTTGAGGAGCATATTCAACAATTTTATTCACTCTAGGTTCTCTATACAATTTGACCTCTTCTCCATTCACTAGTATGGTGGCATATGACAAGTCAAATTGTACATTGCCTCCTACTACAACAGTCCACTATCTCGATAGAAGCATCCCAAACTAGGGTGGTGTATCAATTATAGTTATGTCAATAGTGTAAGAGGCTTGTGGGTAAGTTGCCAACCTGACTTCCACATTTTTCATGATTCCCACAACTGGGATAGGCCTACTATCCATGGCATATCATTTACCTCCCTCCACATCTATCCATAAACCAAGCTGCTTCATTACCCCTACTAGCATGATATTCATAGAAGAACCCGAGTCTATCATGAAATTTCTTACTAGTTTTCCACTTATGAGTAAAGTGGTAAAAAATGGGTCAACTCATGGTGTGTTCATTAGGTAGGCTTCTGGGATTTTTACCTTCTTCCTTTTATTATTTATCTGTGAGACCTCTTTGTTCCCAAGGCTTATATTTTGATTTCCATTAGAAATTAGTTGTATGGTGCTTTCCCTATATTCTTTGATTTTCATCATTTCAATTAATGGCACAGACATTTTCAACTGAGATAGAGATTGTATAAAATAAAAGGATATACCTTCAGTTTTGATTGCCCTTTTAGGTTCAGTGCATTCTCCTTTGTTTTCTTCCTTTTCCAGTTTTGATATTTGATTTGTATTTTTCTTTTCAATGGGAGGTTTCTTGCTTTCCTCCTTAGGGGGTCCTTTCTATTCTCTTTTGTATGATTGTTTATCATCAGTTCCTTTTGATGTCTCATCTGATGCCTTTTTATTTTTCATAAATATCCTCCTTGGGACACCCTCATCTCTATTCACCATTTTGTTTCTCAAACGATATTTGTTTCTGGCATCCTCCACTGCTGCAATCATCAATATTTTAATCTCCTCTTCACTTGGTCTTCTTATATTGCATCTATTAGCCTATTTTGATGCAATAGGGGGGTCTTTCTCACTTTCATTTTCCTCATGGTCAGAGAAAACATGCTACTAGGCCATGTGAATGTTGTATTTTTTGTGATCAAAATTGTATTCATATCCCTCCTCCTCTAAAGATGCATACTCTTTCTCCAAAGGGTTAAGAGTGTGAGAGGTTAGGTAAACATTCTGATCTTCACCACCATCATACTCATGTGTATCTTCCTCTGGTATTGACTGAGTTGTTACACAATGTTCAGGAAAATGTGGTGCATAACAAACTGAACACCATGGACTCTTATCTACCATGTATGTTACATTTCTTTTTAGTGGGTCTAGTCTTTCCTTATTTCTTGGCCTATCACCTACCGGCTTCCCATCCTTCTAATTGGTATTATAAGGCATGGCATGCAACCTTGGTTTCTCATTCCTATATGTATTCTCTTGTCTATTTGGAGGAACATATTGGGGAACTCTAGGGTTTTCCCTCTTAGAAAACATCCCTGCATATTTTCTGTTACTCTCAATAGTTAAGGCTATATTTTGGGCCTGAGCCAGATTCCTAGGACCTCTATATCTTAATTCATACCCTCTCTTATGGTCAAAAGCCTTCAAATAGATACTCAAGGCAATAGGGTCAGCCAACTTGGATGCCTAAGGTATTTTATTGTGTAATTTAACCAACCTTTGGTTAAAATCAAAGGTTGACTCATTTTGATGTTTTTGAATTGTCACTAACTCATGTAATGCAAAATCTGATGCACACTAATTTCCATATTGTTGAAGAAACTGGTCATGAAATACTTGAATGGAATAAATGGATGTTATTGGTAGACTATTAAACCAATCTTTGGCATACTCAGTTAATGACATCATGAATAGTCTCATTTGTACATCCTCATGCTGCATGTCTAAGTCTTGAATGATTGCCTTAAAATTTCTCAGATGTTCTTCAGTTGTAATTGCATTACTTCCTATAAATTTAGGAACTAAGTTCCTCCAATTTTTGTCCAGGGGGTAAGGGTAGATTTGAAACCCAACAAGATCAAATTGTCTAATCATAGTTGTGCATTGTGGGGAGATTTTGAAAATGCTAGTGTTGGTAGAGTGGGTTATTTTTTGCCATATATTGTGGGCCTTGTGGGGGTGCAGAGTGTTGATGAGGGGGTGGTTGGATATTTCAGTGTTGTGGTGGAGCATTAGTGTTTCTATATTGATTTCTATGCTGATTTCAGTGGGCTTGAGGGGTACTTGGTGGCTTCATATTATTTCTTTTATGGGGGGGTGTATATTTGGGTGATTTAGTTACTGATGTTTTTTTTTCAGCCTTGTGTAACTTCATCTTTCTCAATTCTTCCATTGCTTGAAGTTTTTTTTCATACTCTATCCTTAATCTTTCTGCATTTTTCCTCATTTGTTCCCACTGTGTATCTTCTTCATCTTGTGCCGTAAATTCATGGTTTTCTTTGAATGTCTCATACTCAAGACCTCCATCACAGAGTGTTGCTCCTTGTTCATCTTCATATTCTCTCCTTTTCCTAGCTTTGAATTCAACCATGTGCTCATCAGCTTTCCCAAGGTTCACTGGATGGGAAGGATTTCTCCTCCCTTCAGGAGTATGGAGCTCTTTAGATGGGCTCTCTTCATTTGCAAGTGTATCGTATGAATTGTGTGTTTCGAGCAATAACATTGATGCTTTTTTTTTTTTGTTGTTGTGTCCAATTCATTAAAAAATTTCTTGCTCTGATTGTTTTTTTAATTTGACTTTCCTTTATTATTAGGACCCTCCCCCTCCTTGTACAAAGATCTCCTTCCTTGCATGTTGTGAGAAACTATGATGGTCGGAACTCTAGGTTGATTCCTTTCTGATTTGTATCTTATTGTATTGGTTTCAATGTTTTTATTCATTCAGAGTCACCACCCACTTTTTCTAAAAGTGAGAAAAAGGTTTTGTGGTTATCTTACCCATTGGAGTTGATTTCTTTTAAATTTCAATTATGGTTTTTTTTAGTGAATTTATATGGAAAGGCTTCCTACTACAAGACGATTCTCGATTCTCTAGTTTTTTCCCCAGTAGAGTCACCAATTTGTTGGGTCTCAAAAACACTGGTTGAACGTACCATGAGAGGATGCCACACTCTCACTATGTTTTTGGTCAACTGACAAGGCCAACCAATATGGTTGAACCCTCTATTCTTAAGGCTCTGCCAAACCTAGGCGGGTGCACCTATATGAGTAACACAGATTTTGAATTACATTTCCTACTTGACCTAACTATCCGCAAATGGCAATTTGATAGTGGAAAAGATATGATCCTACTTTGGTATAAATTGTATATGAAATATCAAGGTATGAATTAATATGTTTAATTAAGAGATGTCAAACGAAATGGATAAAACTAATGCAATGAAAATAAGGGAGACCAGTTCCTTATTGGGTAAAAACGGAGTCAAAATAAAAGTTTTAAAGAAATGACCTCTATCTGGAAGGGATTCTAATCATTTGGCATATGATATTTAGTCTATAACTTGTATAAACATGTAGGAATGTAATTATCAACTCTTCCTAATGATCCAAATGATAATTCCAGATTACTATGAATGACTTGAAGGAATTAATCTTTACTTGAAAGAACCAACCAATCACACCACACAAATACAACAAATGTGTCCTAATAAACTAAGAATATACTTGATATGTCAATTTAAATAACAAAGAAATATCAAAATTGGAGACAACTTGATAATATTTCATTTAACTTTAACAAATAATTGATACTAGAATAGCACCACAATATCAAATTTCTTTCATTTGATCCTTCAAAATTTATACATGTATCATAGTCTTCCTGAATGCCATCATTCTGAAAATATTTTGCTTATAGCAATCTATCCTATTTTAATTCTATATTATTTTAATTTATCCAATAATGGATATTTATACATCAGTTTGCAAAAGGATGTGCCTTTTCAAAAAGTTTAAACCATAAAAGTTTTAACAAATTCTCCATTTAACTAATTTTTGTTAAGCCACAGATAGACTGCAGACATATGCTCTATATAATGCTAGTGCTCATGAGTGTCAGCATCTCCCAATGCATCATGGATCACAATCTCCATCATTATCATTCGCTCATTCTTCTCACATGCTTCATCCAATGTTACGTCCTCCATAGTGCCTGCTTTCAACATCTCTTGGAGTATTGTTTCACACTCAATTTTCCACGTAGTCGCTTCTTTCATTTTTCCTTCTTCATCACATAACTTGGTCAATCTATCTTCAGTAACCTCTATCAATCCCTATATATCTCCTTGCCGTAGATACCTAAAATTGGTCTAGGCCTGCGAGTACACATTCGACATAATTTTCTATAGTCCATGGTCATGATTAAATAATTTCAATTATTTAATTAACCTTTCTAACACATATTTCCTCTATTAAATAAATATCCCTTTTTAATTAATTCATTAATTCATAAATGACCTTTATTCAACTTGATAAATTAAATAAATCATATTTATTTAATTATGTCCCTAACTAATTAATTCTTCCTTCTTAATTAAATAATTTATTATTTAATTACCCCTTTTCTCATATTTCAACTATAATTAAATATCTTTATTTAATTATTCATTTAACACCCTTTTCAACTGTAATTAAATATTTATTATTTAATTATTTAATTCCACCCTTTTCGAAAGTCAAATTAAATAAATTATTTTATTTATTTAATTAAATCTTCTATGCTCGAATGTTGAATTAAATTAACATTTAATTATTTATGTCACATTCCTCTATCATTCAGTTATCTAAGTCATTCACTCACCTTCTGACTCGAGATCTATTTTTAGTTCTCCAGTTGTCTCTGAATTCAACACCAGTTTGTCTTTGCGAGAAGACTCTCCATCACAACTAGTCCATTAACTAGTTTTAACTCATATGCATGTATGCGTTTATTAATTAAATATCTTTATTTAATTAATTAACTCAAGTTTGCATTCAAATGCATTATTCTTCAACTTCTAACTTTGTCTTTTGCATACAAAGTCTATTTCTTTTATTTTTGAAGATGAAGATTGGAACTCATGTTCTAACTCATGTTCTAAAATTAGTATTTATCCTGCAGTTGAACTCATGTTCTAACTCATGTTCTATCTGTCACATAACTCATCGCATGGCATTCATCAATCTCATCCGTCAATCTCTCTTTCAATCTGAGCCGATCGTTTGAAAACACAAAATCTATAAAATGACTTGTCATAATCATTATTCCTCTCTCCTGAAATCATACACTTTTGAGAAGAGAAACAATCTTTGATATTTTGCTGAGACACTCGACGAAGTTATGCTTGCACTCAAACACACAAATATCTGAGGGCAAGAATAACAATACAACAAGATGGAGAAGGGCAATTGAGATAAATCAAGGAAGTATTTGCTTATTCGGTGAGATCATTCTAGTTTTTATTAGTTTAGATTAATCATGCTTATTTATCATTCTTTGTTGTTTTATTTAGATTAGAATTGATGTTTAATCTTGTGCAGCTTTAGCATCTTCCACAATTATGAAAAATCTGAGTTACATTTGGTGAACTCGACATATTCGACCATAAATTTTACAAGGCTACATATTTTTTCATGAAAATTGTTTTACAAGTAGATGACATTCCCAAGAGCTTTCATGAAAAAAATCAGATTTTTTGGTGATATTTTGAATTTTTTATAATTTTTTTGTTATTTTTCATAAAATATCAATTTTGAGAGAATTTTGTCGAATTTTTTGGATATCTTTACATTTATGGAAATATATTTAAATTTGAATAGGAGTCTGTTCTTTAGGTTTTAAATTTGGATAAATTTTTTTTATTCAAACAATAGATCTTTAAAACTTATGGTTTCATAGATATTTGCTTGAATATCACAAACAGTTGCAAATCTATTCACGAAATTTTTTATGCAGATTTGAAATTATGTTAGACAACTTCAGTGAAAAGATTAGATTTTTTGGATCTGTTTTAAATTTTTAATAATTTTTTTATGTTTTTTTCATAAAAAATTAATTTCAGGTGCAAAGCAGATAATCTTTCAGATTTATTTACATTTTTGGAAAGCTCTTGAAATTTAAGTATGGGTTTGTTCTCTGTAGTTTTATTTTTACTATCAAAAATATTTCCAAAAATCAGATTTGTCTTGACTAGCTATTAGGGTTTTGGCTTTGTTCGGTTTGTGCATGTGCAGAAAACAAAAAATACTTCAAAGCACACATTGGATCAAGTGGAAAAAAACAACTTGGAGCTAAATAAATTCTAAAGGAATAACATAGTGTTTGCAGGATGAAGCTTTGAAGACAATTAAAACCCAAGACAATTTTTCTGTAGGACGAAAGTTGAAGACTATGAACTACTGATAAATTGCATGCAGGACCTAATGCCTTTGTGTTAATTTATTTAAATAAGCTTTTGTTTGGTTGATAGATAATCATCATGTGGAATTAAAATGAATTTTTTGTTTGATAGATAGAAAATTGTCATTTGGAATAAAAAGAACCACTATATTCTTTGTTTGGTGCTTTGCACATATTTGTAAACCCTTACGATTCAGTACACCGAAGTATCCTCTCCCCTTGCACAGTCATGCGATCCTGGGTGTAAGAGAAATGGTTGCTAACTCTAGAACTTGGGCCTATCTTGGTGGGAAAAATTACTCACCCCAAGATGACTCAGACTGGTAGCACGCTAAAGCCAAGTGACTTCCAGCTAGTATATAAAAGTGGATTTTTGGGGAAAACCCAAGAATCATGTGCACTATTCCAATGAGATGGACAGAAATGGACTCTCACCGATGTTGGATAGTGTCCCATGAATGGAATTCCATTATTAAACACCTTTTTGTAGAGTTACCAAAATCCTACCTACTTGTTGGCGCAACAGGGTCAGCCCTGTGAAGCCGTCTTACATTCTTACAGTTTATGTGTGGAAATGAAATGTATGCCATGGGAGTTTCATGGGTATAGTAGCTTGGCTGCCCCATATAAGTGAGTGTCATGGAGGGGAGCTAGTGGGGTCAAGCTACTAGTCATTCGCCATAAATATGCATAGCTGGAGAAATCCAAGTAAGAACTCAACAAGTATTGTCCTAAAAGCCTAGGTTGTACATGTTTTCGAGTCTTAACAGTCCTTACATCTCAAAAACGAAAGATATATTGATTTTTGTGTTTGCTCTTTGCTATATTCATCAAAATCTTGATCAAACAAACAAGTCAGTCAAACAACTTTTGGGAAAATTTCAATTTTCAAAAATCAGAGTCGCATTTGTCAATTTAATCGCCGCATGTGTCATAGTGAGTCACATTTGATAAGGGAAACACCACATTTGTCTGTCAAAATAGTCATTTTACACAGTCTATATAAAACGAGTCGCAACTGTTACATTATGAGTCACATGTGTGCATGCAAACTGCATCTGATAGTTCAAAAACCACATGTGTTATGGTAAGTCGCATCTGTCAGTTGAAAAATCACATCTTTTAGAAAACCTGCATCTGTCAGATGAAAAACCATAACTGTTAGGTGAACCGCAATTGCCTGTCAATAGAAAAATTTCAAAAAAAAAAAATTGCGAGCTGAGTCTGAAATATCTTTGTCACTATTTGCTTTAGGTTTTTAGGATCAACCTTGGATTAGAAACCGATTAAATTTTCTCAAAAAAACCTTGCATCATTAGGCATCATATACGTCTTAGTTTACCATCATTAGGAGTCATATAGGTCTTAGCTAATTAGGTGTCATATACGTCTTGGTCACTGTAAAATATCTTAGTCTTAATCATCCTAATTTGCAAGCATATAGGTACTCCCTAGGAAATTGCAAATCATAGTTCAATAACTTTCCTTGTCTTTGGAAAATTCACATTGTCATACTGTCCTAGTCGTATGTTTAGGTCCCATCATTAGGAACAAAATTTTGCATGCATTTATTCCATTAGGTGGTAGGTTATACCCGTCCTAGACTCATTTGTTGTCATTAGTCCACTTAGAATTTTTGCATATTGTTCGTCCAATCATATGTCATTTTAGATCTTTAGCAACATCCTTATTGTCAAAAATAAAAATAAAAAAATCCAAAAACATAGACATAGGTCATATCGGTTTTTAGGCATAGTCTGCATTACCCATTTTGAGCAAGATTTTTCATGGTCAAAACAAGGTCAAAAAAGAAACACAAAGCAATGACAGACCCCAACAAATTCATCAATCCGTTCAGAAACCAACCATCAGGAAGCAAACATCCACACAAGCCTTTACTTGAAAAATATGTCACTAGGGACACACATGGGCAGATTTACATAGAAGACATAGATGCAGCAGTTTAAGATCCTGAGTTTGCATCCTTCATGGATGAGTGTTTGTTAAACGATCCACAATGCTACTTAGTAAAATTTCTAGTGGAAAGTGCCACTCTACCTCCAGGATTTGATGTCCATTCTTTGACAACATAGCCAACTGAACCAACACAAACTACAACATCTACTGTTTCTATTCCTCAAATAACCACAGCAATACCAATAAGTATACCAACACAAACAGTGTCAATTGTAAACACAACTCCTTTTAACATAACACAAGGTTTACAATTCACTGGAGGAGCAACTTCCTCCAACCCCTTTGGCACCAACACGACTGGTAAGAGAACCAAGGTTGGTGGAAATATACCTACACCAAGTCAGACAATTCAGACAGGAAGCATTCCTATTCCAAACCAGACAATTCAGACAGGAAGCATTCATATACCAAATCAAACAATTCAGATAGGGAATATCCCTATCCCGAATCAAAATATTTTGACAGGATATATCCCCTCACCCAATCATAACCCATCACAAAACATGGCGTATCAGAACATCTACATTGATCCAAGTAACATGAACACCATGTCCTTGACACAAGTCGACATCCTTCAAAACCAAATGCAGACTCTACAACAAAAGATGGATGACATGTCTATGTCAGGCAAATGAACTATATCAGCACAAGACCTATGCCCATGCCCATTTGACAAAGCACTCTATATGACACCTTTCCCCCATGGATACATTATACCAAATTTTCCTAAGTATAATGGGAGGAAGAATCCTATAGAACATATTAGACAATTTTCAATGGCATGCATGGACATATCGTATGACCCCACTTAATTGATGTGCCTATTTCCACGAACCCTCATAGGGATAGCATTGCAATGGTTTTCCAAATTGCCATATGGTATATGATCCTGGGTGGAGTTGGCTAAAAATTTTGTTGAACATTTTTCCTTTAACATAGACAATGAAGTAACCATAGAAACCTTGTGCCACACAACACAAGAAGATGGTGAGACATTTATCACTTTCTTCCAGAGATGGAGGAGTCTAGCTAGCCGCTGTCCCGTCGAAATACCTGAAAAACAAAAGGTCACTATCTTCCTCGAAAACTTCAACCCCAAACTGAGAGGTGACTTATGGGTACACTGTTGCACTTCATTCATTGACTTGGTGCAAAAGGGGAACATCCTTGAAAAAGACCTTATTGACAAAGGCGAAATCAAAGTACCAAGCAAGAGCCCGATTGTCCAACAACAAAATGTGTCGAATGATAGAAACAAATTGTGGTCTAGGAACAAGAATGTCACAAATGATGACATAGTTGATGCTAAGCACATACATACTGGACCAGTTATCACACTTAGAGGATACAATCAACAAGAAGACTTGACAAACAATCCTAATCAAATGGCTAACTATGTCCAGAACTCACAACAAAGACCACAACAAAGGAGATTTCCAACGCGACAATTTACACCTTTAGGGCAACCAATTGAGGTAGTCTTCAAAGAATTGGTCAAGCATAATCTTATCAAACAATTGGAACCAAGAGAGTATGATCCTGGACAATTCAAACCTTCATGGTGGGTCGATGATGCTTTCTGTGACTATCATCGAACGAAAGGGCACAACCTCCAACAATGTTGCCAATTAAAGAACATCATACAAGACTTTGTTGAAAACGGAACTATAGAGGTTGGTGGGTAGAAAAACACTAAGAATAGTGATCATAAGGTCTTCACAGACCCCTTACATGACCACACAAAAGGAAAAGCCTCTAGTTCAGGACCCCAGAATAATCCATCGGCCAACTATAGCAATACCAAGTATGACTATGGTAAAGGAAAGATCATAAACCACCTTCGAGCCGCAAACGAGAATTCAACACTTTCTCCATCAAGAAGCATCTAGAATGTAATATAGCCACATGCAGAACTAAGATTGCTATTCCTAGTCCTTCTTCTGTGCCATCTATGCAAAGTTCCAAGTTCAAGTACAACCTTCTCGATCAATTGAGTAAAACCCCCGCACAAATATCTATCTTGGAATTGTTGACCTTATCACCTCAGCATCGGTCCATTCTTGACAAAGCTCTATAGAATACAACTATTCCTATAGATTTAGATGTCAATCATTTCAAAGAGATGGTGGGATATTTGAAAAACTCACATCATGCTACATTTTCACAACAAGACTACTCAACTAAAAATTCAGATACAAATGACCCCTTACATCTTGAAGTCTTAGTCCATCAAAACAAAGTTTGACGAGTCTTGGTAGATGGAGGAGCAGGTTTGAACCTGTGTACCCTTAAACTAGTTAAGGCATTAGGATTCTCGGAAGATTGTGTAGATACCTCTAAGAGTATAGTCATCAAGGCTTACGATGATGAGGAAAGATCGTCCAAAGGAGTTGTCACACTCCCTATTCGAATTGGCCCAACAATCATGAACACCAGCTTCCAAGTCTTGGATCTCACCCTTCCATACAACTTTTTGTTAGGTAGACCTTGGATACACGCAATGAAAGCGATACCTTCAACATACCACCAATGTCTCAAATTCCCCTATAATGGCACAGAGATCACCATTGATGGTGATCTAGATCCTTTCCAGTATTGTACAAACTTAAGGGATCTTCCACACCGACAAGTGCCTGTTAATCAACAGGCTTCATCATCCACTCTATCCCAATATGTTGACCCATCATGTCTCACTAATTCCATTTCATTCAAACCACCATCATCCACTCCAAAACTTGAGATCCAAGACAAGGGCTATGGTGAGTATAATATAAAGGCATCATACTGTGTTACTAAACTGATTCCACCTAAGGCATATGGCCTACCCATGGAGGATAGAAGATAGTCTATGGTCACATTTCATGTTCCCCCTACAATGAAATTGACAAAATGGGGAGAGTTAAGTGAAGAGATTGTGGATCAAGCTGATTCCTGGTTGTATCAAGAAGAACATGAATACCCCTCCCCGTCTATTCAAATAGCCAAGGACCAATATGGAAAAGGATTTAAGATAATGCAAAATGAAGGTTATGATGGGCATAGTGGGTTAGGACTATATCAAAATGGAAGGATAGAGCCAATTACTATTTACCCACGACTGAAGTATCTAGGGCTAGGGTGTGAACCGCTTAGAATTGGGTTTCTTGGTACCTCGTCAATGTTTCAAAGGAAGTGAATGATTACCCAGACATTGAGACATCTCACGAACCACTTCCCCTAGTTTGTGACCTACCCCGAGTTTATTAAAAACCTCCAGTCTATGATGAATCCCCTTACTCAAGCGATGGTGAATGGGAGTCTCTCTCATCTACTAGTACCATGAACATAGACACATTATTTGGAGAGTTGGACTACAATGTGAAACCTGTATCAAAACAGTCTAGTCCTTGTCCTAAGAAACACTTGTCTAAAGAAGAATAAGAAGGAGTTAGTCCAAAACTTATGTGACCATGTCAACCATTCCATATTCACCTTGTCGGAAGGTACCCTTACAAACTCTAATGATGGCATGCCCCTTATCTATCCTGAACTTATCGATTGGGACCAACAAGGTACACCTATCATAGATACATTCAAGAACAATGAAACAATTGCTAAGTTCATGGGACTTAGAGAAGGTATACCAAGAGGGGATCATAAGGTAGGTTTTACCATAGATTTGGAGGATAAAGCATATTTCGAGGAGTCTATTAACACCTCTAGTCACAAAAATGAAAATGAAAATAAAAAAGACAATGAAAATAAAAATGATGAGTCCCTAGGTGAAAACCGAAAGGCGCCTTTGGATGATGAAAAAGTCAAAAGAAAGGATGTATCCAACGGTAAAAACCTCTCTGAGGCACCCAAGGATAGAGGTTTAAATATTCTCCCCTTTGAATAGGAAAAGTCACCAATGCTAGTAGAAGAATCTGTTGAAGTCAACATAGGTACAAAAGAGAATCCTCAAAAGGTATATTTTGTAGCTTCTTTAACAGAGACAAATTAACTTTGCATGGTCGTATGCTAACATGCCTGGGCTGGATCCAGACCTAATATCGCATCATCTACCACTACAACCTGATATCAAACCAGTCAAGTAGAAATTGAGGAAAATGCATCCACAAATTGCTCTATTGGTCAAGATAGAACTTAAGAAACTCTTGGATGTAGGGTTCATAAGGACAATAGACTATGTAGATTGGATATCAAATCTTATACCAGTGACTAATCCAACTGGGGGCATTCACATTTGCACTAACTTTAGAGACATCAATAAGGCATGCCCTAAGGATGACTTTCCTTTGCCAAATATCAACATGATAGTAGACCTTACTATAGGGTATGAGATGCTCTCCCTTATGGATGTTTTCTCTAGATATAACTGGATAAAGATAGCACCTGAAGATCAACATAAGAAAACTTTCACGTGTCCATGGGGCACATATTGTTGGAATGTTATGCAGTTTGGCCTTAAGAATGTAGGAGCCACTTACCAATGAGCAATGACTATGATTTTTCATGAATTTGTACATACATTCATGGAAGATTATGTCGATGATATAATAGCCAAGTAAGAAACAAGGGAAGATCATTTGAAGGTGTTGGACAAGATATTCCAGAGGTTAGAAAACTACAATGTTAGGCTCAATCCTAAGAAGTGTGTCTTTGGAGTGAAATCAGGGAAGTTGTTAGGGTATATCATCTCTCGCAGAGGCATTGAAGTAGATCCAAAAAAGGTAAGAGCAATCATAGAAATGCCTCCTCCAACCAGCATTGGTCAACTCAGAACCCTATAGGGGAGATTACAGTCCATTAGGCATTTCATAGTACAATTGGTAGATAAAATACATCCATTTCAGCATTTACTCAAAAAAGGAGTGCCATTTGTGTGGACACCTAAATGTCAAGAGGCCTTCCAAAAAATCAAGGACTATTTGCTTACTCCACCAGTCCTAATTCCACCTATAGAGGGGAAACCATTGATACTTTACATCTTAGCAACTCAGTCAGCATTAGGGGCTCTTCTCGCACAACAAGATGATCAAGGTCATGGGAGAGAAGTTTATTATATCAGTCAAACCTTAGTGGGCTATGAATTGAATTATAGCAACATAGAACGTGCTTGTCTTGTGGTAGTTTTTGCTACCCAAAAACTTAGGCACTATATGCTCAATCGACAAACCATGTTGATTGCAAAAATTGATCCACTTAAATACCTCCTAAGTAAGGAAACTTTAACAGGCCGATTTGCTAAATGGGTCATGATACTTAGTGAGTATGACATTTAGTATGTCAAAAGGAAGGCAATAAAAGGACACGTCATTGTAGATCAACTGGAAGACACACCTATAAAGGCAAATCATCCATTAGTAGTATATTTTCTAGTTGAATTTCTCTTCAACCTTGAGGTTAAAACTGAGTGGGAACTATACTTTGATGGATCACATACAAATTGTGGTTCAGGGGATGGTATCTTATTTGTCACACCTCAAGGTTATACCATTCCTAAATCATTCAGGATCGCATTTCCTTGTACAAATAATATAGTAGAATATGAAGCCTTAGTGACAGGTTTAAAATGGGCAGCTCAATGGAACATTAAGATCCTACATGTCTTTGGCAACTCTCAACTAGTAATCCGATAGGTGAATGATGATTACGAGACTAAGGATGAGAAGCTTGCACCTTACAAGAGGATGGCTGATAGTTTCAAATAGTATTTCAATGACATAACATTTCAACAAATACCACGTATCCAGAATATAGTTGCAGATGCAATGGCAACCGTGGGTTCTTTGTTGGATATCCCAAGTAATGTGCCTAAGTTCGAGTTCCTGGTTGAACAACTTTTGATCCCCGCTTATGATGTCCCTGATACTGCGATAGTGTGTACCATTGTTGGTCCTACATCTCCTTGGTATAAAGACATATTCGATTACCTCATTGACCAAACCCTACCTCAAGATTTATCCAATAACCAACATCGAACATTCATCTGAAAGTCAGCCAAGTACACCATCATCGGAGAAACCCTGTATAGATGTACCTTAGATAATTCCCTAATGAGATGTCTAGATGCTGAGGAAGCATGAACAACTTTGCAAGTGGTACATGAGGGTATATGCGGATCTCATTTGAGTGGTCCCACTCTAGCCCACAAGATTATGAGACTGGGTTACTATTGGCCTACGATGGAGAAAGACTCATACATCTTTGTAAAGAAATGTAGACAATGTCAAATACATGGAGACTTGATAAGAGCGCCAGCACAAGAGCTTCGTCCAATTACTTCACCATGGCCCTTCGCCCAATGGGGACTCGACCTCATAGGTAAGATACACCCTCCATCATCAAATGGCCATAAATTCATCATCACCGCTACCGAATACTTCACGAAATGGATCGAAGCCATCCCCATGACATACATAACCAGCACACAAATATCTAAGTTTATCCTAAACTATATCATTTGTCGGTATGTGAAGAATTCCACATCAAACACCATTTCTCCACCCCATATTACCCACAAGGTAATGGCCAAGCTGAGGCATCTAATAAGACTATTGTTAGAATCCTTAAGAAGACTGTCAATGACGCTGGTCGTGACTGGCACCTACAGCTTAATCCTGCCTTATGGGCTTATCACACAAGCATCCGTACTCCCACTGGTGCCACTCCATATTCCCTCATATTCGGGTCCAAAGCTATCTTACCTATTGAGGTTGAAATACCTTCTCTATGGGTATCCTTGAAGGGTCATATCGACGATGAAGAATACCTGTCTCTAGGTTACAAGAGCTAGAATTGTTGGATGAACGAAGACAGAAAGCATTAGATCATTTACAAGCATATCAGAATCGTCTTGTCATAGCTACAATAGAAAGGTTCTCAATAGACACTTTGACATTGGTGACCTAGTATTAATGGAGAATCCTAAGAACCAAGTTGAACGCGAGAAACCAGGAAAGTTTGAACCTAACTGGTTGGGGCCATACATTGTCACAGAAGCCTTTGGGTCAGGAGCGTACCAACTCTCTACTCCTGAAGGAGAACCGCTTTTGTCCCCTATCAACAGTCTACATCTAAAGAGGTTCTATGCTTAAGTCTCCTGAGAATCCGTGTCTTAATCTAGAAAAATACAAAAAAATGGAAAAAACAAAAAAATGGTTACCTTGATGAAAACCTGGCAAATAGGCATCTTTGTAACACCAAAAAAAAATTTGAGAAAATCAAAACAGTAAAGAGAAATAAATCCGTCCACTAAGTGAAAACTGCTTCGGTGGCGCTATGGATAAGTACCATGGTGAAAACCTGGCAAACAGGTGCCATGTGTAGTCAAGCTCACTCTTCCGTCTACCATCATTCTAATCAGACTTTTTCACCATCACTCATAATAAATGGTTGTCCTATCCATCATTTGGAATGATTGACATCTAAACGTCCATTCCATCATATGATCCATTCCATCTTCCAAATCCTATTCCCGACTGGGGGAAAATCCTTTTTCTGTGCCCTAACACTTTGTACATAATGTCACACCATCGAAAATGTCCTGAAAAATCCCCAAAAAAAAAAACATTAGAAAACATCAAAAATCCAAAAAAATAGAAAAATGTCAGAAAATCCCAAAAACAGAGTCAAGTCAATCATGTCTAGTCCATCATGTCATGTCAGTCATGTCTAGTCAATCATGTCAAGTCGGTCATGTTAAGTCAGTCGTAGACATAGTCGAACTACGTTGCCTCTATGACTGGGACGTAGGCAAGGCCATCAATCGATGTGCCCCCGAGGCATTAGGTATGTCAGTCTAGGTTTGTCATGTATCACACATTTAAATCATGACGCTTTGTATATACAAAGTCATTAGTCATGTCGAACTATGAGGTCTCTGCGTGTACAACGTAGGCAAGGCTAATCAATTGATGAGCTCCCGAGACCACACTAGGTCAGTCCAATAGGGTTCATTCACAATCACTATCACACACATTACATATCATAGTTTAAGGTAATCATCTCATGTCATACACTGTCTACACACACACTTTTATCAGTCAAAGAATCAAAACAAGTCATGCATCAACAAGGCAAAATGTCTCAACAGTCATCAAGTCAATATCAAACACATTGTCAAAGCGATCAACCCATGTCTTACGCAAGATATGTCTTTCTTGTCAACAGACGTCATCAAATTGTCATAGTCTCATGTGGCTTGTCACCTCAACATCATCAGACTCCAAAAGTCTTATACAGCACGTGTCTTACTGAAACCAGGCTTTGTCATGCCTTATACAAAGTCACCAAGTCGAAATGAGACTCAACGTCTTATGCGGTATGTGTCATTCTCTCACATTACGCTATGTCAAACATCAACATCAAACAATCCCACAAGATCAAGTTTTGGTGAATACATTTATTTGGCTTTATGACTTTATATCTTATTTTGTCTTATCTTTTTATCGATTTGTGCAAGATCCTATTACTAGCTTTCTCAAGGATGTCCCTTGAAGGATTTAGAGAAGCAACAATGTCGCAGGACTCTTTTTCTTTGGCTGCTGTCGTCAACTATCTTTTTAACATTGGTTTTTGATTCATGTTACTAGTTTCCTCAAGGATGTCCTATCAAGGATTTAGAGGAGCAATGACGTCTCATGACCCATCTTTTATTTGTCTGTTGTCCGTGGTTTGTCTTGACCAAACGACTGGGGCATCATGTCCTTAGTCTGAGTTAAGACACTCCTTGTCTACGACTGTCTGTTTTTTCACAGGTGGATAACTTTGTACACTATGGTCTATCTCATATCATAGTGTGTACTATCCATTTGTGTCATGTCCCGCCCAATGATGATAAAAGAAAGTATAGCGTATTTGGCAATATATCGAAGCTTATGTATTTTTCTCAATCAATCAACCTTTATTGTTTCTTACTAACATTCTGAAATCATCCATGCTAACATTTCTTCTTTTCTACATCTTCACCACCATTATCTATCCATTTCGAGAGCACACTCATGTTCTTCAAACCCGCCTATCCTCTCGAGGGGGCATACCACTACCTCCTCATCATTCTCCCTTTCACTGGGGCATACCCTAACCTATTTCATGCTGGGGCACGATCGGGGCATATTTTCTTTGACACAAGATCGTACCAACATTGTATCAAAGAGGGGCAAACTATAGACACCTAAAATTGGTCTAGGCCTGAGTACACCACTTTCGACATAATTTTCTATAGTCCATGGTCATGATTAAATAATTTCAATTATTTAATTAACCTTTCTAACACATATTTCCTCTATTAATTAAATATCCCTTTTTAATTAATTCATTAATTCATAAATGACCTTTATTCAACTTGATTAATTAAATAAATCATATTTATTTAATTATGTCCCTAACTAATTAATTCTTCCTTTTTAATTAAATAATTTATTATTTAATTACCCCTTTTATCATATTTCAACTATAATTAAATATCTTTATTTAATTATTCATTTAACACCCTTTTCAACTGTAATTAAATATTTATTATTTAATTATTCAATTCCACCCTTTTCGAAAGTCAAATTAAATAAATTATTTTATTTATTTAATTAAATCTTCTATGCTCGAATGTTGAATTAAATTAACATTTAATTATTTATGTCACATTCCTCTATCATTCAGTTATCTAAGTCATTCACTCACCTTCTGACTCGAGATCTATTTTTAGTTCTCCAGTTGTCTCTGAATTCAACACCAGTTTATCTCTGTGAGAAGACTCTCCATCACAACTAGTCGATTAACTAGTTCTAACTCATATGCATGTATGCATTTATTAATTAAATATCTTTATTTAATTAATTAACTCAAGTTTTTATTCAAATGCATTATTCTTCAACTTCTAACTTTGTCTTTTGCATACAAATTCTATTTCTTTTATTTTTGAAGATGAAGATTGGAACTCATGTTCTAACTCATGTTCTAAAACTAGTCTTTATCCTACAGTTGAACTCATGTTCTATCTATCACATAACTCATTGCATGGCATTCATCAATCTCATCCGTCGATCTCTCTTTCAATCTGAGCTAATCATTTGAAAACACAAAATCTATAAAATGGCCTATCATAATCATTATTCCTCTCTCCTGAAATCATACACTTTTGAGAAGAGAAACAATCTTCAATATTTTGCTGAGACACTTGATGAAGTTATGCTTGCATTCAAACACACAAATAGCCGAGGGCAAGAATAACAATACAGCAAGATGGAGAAGGGCAATTGAGATAAATCGAGGAAGTATTTGCATATTCGGTGAGATCATTCTAGTTTTTATTAGTTTAGATTAATCATGCTTACTTATCATTCTTTTTTGTTTTATTTAGATTAGAATTGATGTTTAATCTTGTGCAGCTTTAGCATCCACAATTCCAAAAAATTTGAGTTACACTTGCAACTCCTCAAATAAATCCCTGTGCCTATCCATGATACACTTGGCATTTTCAATCTCTTCATTACTAGGAGTGTCCTTTTGCTCCAGTTCCTCAATATTTTCCTGAATTCTGCTATCCACTCTCTTGTGTTCCTTTATTGCATCCACAAATTGTGAATGTTTCCCCCAAAGCCTATTTAACCAAGTGATTAGAATGACCTGCCTTATTTTGATTATTACATCAAGTGTATCTATTTTCCCTTTGAGAATATACAGTTGATCCTTTCCAATGGTCCCTTTTGTGAACTCTCACCTTGGGTGAGCATCCTTGTTGGTTCTATTACAACATCCACCAAGTCTTTCAAGCATTCATTTTATCTCAACATCCTCTCATTACCAGTTTTGTATATCTCCCTTTCCCTTATCAATGCTTGGATTTGAGCTTTATTTAACTTGGCTATATTTATCCCAATATCAGTAGTTGCTACAGGATCAACCTCCCCAGCGTTCAGGGTCATGACATGTCCAAATGCCTTTTCAGTATCAATAACAATTGTTTGTTTGTGAGGAGGATACAGGGCCCAAATCATCAATGTCTCATCACAAGGGTTGTATCTTGACCCTATGTATACCTCTGTCACCTTTTCTATATTTAGCTCGTGGGTGGCATTGTTATCTTTTAAGAAACTATCAAAAACTAATGCAAAGTTCATATCCAAACCTGGAAAAATCATAACACCTACCTTTTCTAGAAGCTCCCTTCCCTTTTTAGGGGTCATGTTAATCATCTCTTTGTCTACTTCATCCTTTAAGATTTTCAACAGTTGATCCTCATTTCCTAGAGTAACATTGTCAACTTGTCCCCTTATCTCTTTTCCTTTTTCCTTATATAAATATGTCTTAAACTCTAAGGTCTTTATAAATTCATCATCTGATATGAAAGACCTATAGTCTTCATGCCTTGTATCTACCTCCATGGTTTCCTCAACATCAATTTCTCTACCAACATAGGTATAGTTCAGAGTCTTCATTCTTGGAACTTTCCTAGATGAGCTCTGTGGCCTATCTACTTCTGATATCCCTTTAATGGAGGATAACAACTCAACATCCACCAGCTACTAATTATGTTTTTCAATCATAATTTCAGCTTCGTTTGCCTCCAAATTTTTTATTATGTCATCATATTTATAGGGTACATGATGGTACCCTCCAAATTTTATCTTTTGTCTAGCAGAGTCGATATACCCTTCTGAATCAAAGTTTTTTCTTATTGGTGCTCTTCTCATGTTATAGTGCAGCAATTTATCCTAAATCAAATCATAACCTTCCTTGGCTAATACAGTGAAATCACTAAAACATAATGTACTAGGCATAAATTCCTATTTCCCATATGAACTTAGGTTCATAACACTGGAGTAATCCATTTTCCTAACAATTTCTAGGTATGCAATCCTATCCGAGATAGTTCTGGGCAGAATGAAAGGTCCTTCCTCAAAGCCATAAACCCTAATCATTGTAGCATTCTCTAAGCAATACCAATTCCCCTAGTTGTGGTTAATTGGTCCATTGTAATCTCTGGGCCTAAGAAACCTTTTCACTTCTTCAAATAAATAAAAATCATAAGGATGGTTGAAAAATCTATACAAGGGTTTCACAAAGAATTCTTTAAAATGTAGGAAATTTGAATTGGAAAACTTGTTGTCTGAAACAATATTTCATAATTGAATAGGAAATGGCCTACCTTCCTTGTTGGATTGTGAAATCCTTAGCTCTTGGGGCCATAAACCCAACTCTTGTCCAAAGTACAACACTAAGTGCATCAACAGTGAGTAATTTGTGAGATGGAGAACAAAAGCACCACTCTTTATCATCATCAAACCTGCATCTAGCTCTTTAAAAACATGGGCAACATAGACAAATGACCTAGAATTGTCATACTGAATGTATGTAACAATTACCATGGGCACAATCACCATATGCTTAGGTACCTCCATCCCTAATACCTATCCCACCAAGTAGTAAGTATATTTCAGGTAAGGTTCAAAAAGATCTACATGAAAGGGTGGCCCCTCATTGTCTTCCATTAGAGTAGGCTTGCCATGACACCTAATTATTTGTAGAGGTAACCTCCACCCTTTATAAATGGTTTCCATCTTTCTGAACTCATTGTCGAGCTCCTCACTTACTACTTTCTCACTACATATTCCCTCCATCCTCAAAACCTCAGCAATTGCATTCTCAGATACATGTATCAACGGGTTCCCTGATAAATTTCATATAGCTTTGCTTTTTGGGTCATAGTGTCTAGCTAACATCTTTACCAGTTCAACATCAACAAAAAAAATTAAGGCACACCAATTTCCCTAAATTAAGCCTCCATGGATTGCACACTGGCTCAAAGCGATTTCTCCTATGATAGTGGAAAATGAATAAATCATAGCCCCTAATCGAAGGCCAAACATCCCCTATAAATTTGCATTTGTCGTCCAATTTGTCAACTTCCACTTTGAGCTATGCAAAATGCCTAGCTTTAGGTCTAGAACTAGGTAACTGGTCTATGAGGTCCTGATTCAGCTTCCTTTCAGTACCTTCTAGTTGCAATTCATTCTTTTTCTTTTTTGATTTTGATTGGCTACCTTCCCCGGGTTTTCTTCCCTTTGTTTTTCTTGAGCCAGTGTCTTCCATAACTGAAATCTTTACAAATTCTCAATGGAAGAGAAGCTTATTGTAACTTTCTTGCAGACTCGAGCCAGGTGAATGCCTTAATTTCTCTATTGGCTCCTTTGCTCCTTTTCGCTTTGAATTCCACAAGGCTATGATTTGAATTGATCATAACCTGATATGCAAAATATCCTACGCTTCATCGTGCCATTAATTTTTTTAATGAGACATGAATGCTGCAAGTTTTTCCAAAATTCTCGTTGTCCCATCAAGGCTCATATCAGCAAGACATTTCAAATCTCTAGCTGATCCATCTATTCAACATTCACCCATCTGCTAAGACGTCTTGCAGTTTCCTCGACTTCACAAGTCTCCCTAATAGTTTCTTTCCTTTTTCTCTTTATATCACCACGATTTTCATTGAAACACCTATCACTCAGTTTTAATGAATTAGGCCAATAGTTCTCTACCTTACTCCGAGAGTATTTCGTCTCACCGAGATGCTTGCTTTACTTATTTATGTCACCAAGACCAAGAAATTTCTTTTGCAGAAAAAATAATATTCACTGTGATGTCTCCTAGATCTCCCCATGATGACATGTCTCTCTGATACACCTCCCTTTGAGCAAGACAATGTGCATTGTCTTCCAGACATCTTTTATGTTCGTATGCTTAGTTTTTGTTGGTGTAACCCGAGGGGTCGGTAAGACTTTTTGAACTCTCCCCGACATCATTTGTCTCACTGAGTGAGTTCTCCCTTTGCTTTATCGGCAAGACCAATAGCGCTTCGGGCAACATTTTGAAATTTCTCTCCGATGACCAAAGTCTCCCCGATAGGCTTCACTTTTCTCCAATCGGCCCAAGGTAACTTAGCTCGATATGACCTTACACCATCATGCCGATACCTTTTGTCTTGTCGATAAGCAATACAAACCCGCATTCTCCTAGTGTATAACTTTATCGGTATGATCTGTTTGATGTCTCGTCGATATATTGAAGATATGTATATTATCATCGATGAGACCTGCATCAACTTATGTCGATATTTTCATATGTCAATGTTTCAATGCCAGATGAAATTTATGGGGTTTTATGACAAAATTTAAATTGGATTTTGTAAAAAATATGCTATGTGAGGTTTTTTGTGTCTGTATTATGAACCTTTTTGGGAGGATAATAATCATGAAGGGTGACTAAAATGGCCAAAATTTCACAGTTCCAACAAACTCAATACTACTTATGAAATCCTTGTACAGAACATATCAATTTGCAATCTCATTTAAGAATTTTAACTAACTCCTTGAATTAAATCTAAAATAAGAATTGCACACACCACAACAGTGAGATGAGCATAATAACCCTTGATTACTTCATTCAAAATTTGAATACAATTGCACATAAGAGAGACATGAGCCTAGATTTATTAGTTAAACTCAAATTCCAATACTATTATGAAACACTAAATCTCCATAAACTCATACCCTACAATAAAAAGACTCAGAATCCAACTTGCATTTTCTTTGTCACTACAGATTTTATAATTTTCTATGCAACTCCACCCCAGATTTCCGACTTGCTAAACTATTACAATGAGAAAAGAAAATAATATGTAGAGGATAGGAATTATCTAGAAGAAACCCTAAAACTGATATGGAAATGCCATCTAGAAACATCTTCACCATTGAACAATAATCTACAAAATCTCCTTCTCTTCCCATAAAAAACTTTATTTTGTTTCCAAAATAGCATGTGCCCAAGTTGTTCCCCAACAAAAAAATACCCACGTGTACATTCTCCACTTTTCACTTGTAGCTAAGAGAAATATCTCAATCCCCATGAGAACTCTTATTTATGCCCTATGGCTGCACCTTATCTTCAACAATATATTCCACATAGTGAATAGGTTTTTCTCATTACATAGAATCATCCCATGCATTTAATATTTTTCTCATTTTTCACTTTATTCCTAGCACATAACATTTCATCTCTTATGCCAAAATATAATAAAGGCCCGTAAATATCAAACCATGGGACAAAAAGAAATTCTCCCCCCTATTCATGTGCTTTATTTTATCCTCATAGATAAAAACTTGCCATTTAAAATTTTAAGTTCTCACCTATTTTTAATCTTTCACATTCAAAATATTTCACTCCACAAGTAAATGGAAAAGAAAAATATATTTTAAGCATGCTAACTCCTCCACCCTGTGCCCACATCTCAAAACTATCACAGGGCATATTTAAATCCTTATTCTGCCAATATTTTAAAATTCCCCCAAAGTATATTATATTTAAACAGTATATTAAAAAACACCCTATGGATTTTTCTCTCAAACAATACTTAATTGTAAATTTTTCCTTTTATCTCACGGGGCCACCATTCTTCACCTTTCTCGTAATCACACGATCAATACCCCATGAGAAATTTTGGATTTTGAAATGGCAGGCAATGGTTCAGATCATGTTGCATTTCATCAGACCTTCTCACCATTGATTTCCAATTTGCACCCTTCACTTGTTTCCCTAATCCTTTATCTCGCTCTAGTTTTCTCAAGCTCTGCAAAACATCTCGTGCTTGCAATGGCGGCCATGCATACTTTATTCCCTGGCCATGCCCCACAAAAATCCCTCTAGCTTGTGCCTCTTCCAACAACACATGGGCCCCTCACCAATGTGTGGCCACCAGTAGCATCTGCATGCTACATCATTCATGGCTTGATAGATGTCCATACCTGTTACAAAGTTCACATGCTGTGCCTATGCTTTCAATGCCAACTACAAGCCATACCCTCTCATTTTCCAACATTATCATGGCCATTGATATTTTCTATGCCCTAACTTCATCCTTTGTTCTCATTTTTGTCATGAAGACACCCTTTTCTTAAGCAATGGTAGCCCCCTTGGCTGCAAACCAGTCGTTGCTCCTCCTTGCTGTGCGAGCCTTTTCAACAAATCTATTTTGTACATCTGCATTTTCTCATAGCTCTGATGGATGATCATACACCTACAATCATGGCTTTCCACATTTATTTCCTTGCAACAAGTACAAAGGGCGCTTCATGCACAAATCATCTCTCTCGCACATGGCTGCTAATTGAAGTTGCTTGTAGTTTCTAAATTTTTTTCAACGAATACATTTAGTTCACAACCAAATACAAATGGATCCTCCCTTTTCTAACCGGTCACGCCATTGCATTTGTTTAGAAGTTACAAAAGAATTTTCAACAAATTGTTCTGCATATCCTCAATAATGACATTCAATGAGATCACACTTATTTGGGCATTTAAACAATTCAAATGTCTTGACTATGCACTGGCTTTTCCATGCTTTGTTTTGAGAATCTCAAGCCCACACAAGAAATTCAACTACTCCCATTGTCAACATTTATTTAGACATTTCTGGGGCTTCTTCAACAAATCCATTTTACATTTTATGGTGCCCCATACAATGCATTTTATCCTCTGTTTCTCTGTTGATGTTAAAAAATTGGATGTGATTATTCAATGTTTGCAATGATGGTTCAACACTTTCCCATATGGCTTCTTTATGCAGAAAAATATTTGATGTTCTTTATTCACCTTGAGATAAATATTCAATAACCTTGAAGTATATAGCCACACATCAACAAATTTGAACCATATTGGCCTGTCAAATGATTTCCAACCAAACTTAGCCAAATTAAAAAGTGTTGTGACTTTAACTAGATACTTGGTGTGCATCATCCATATAGGAGGAATTGGACTTGAAAATTCAAGATTTTGTTCCTGTAGATGCATCCTCAACCTTTAGGCTTGATAAGCATCTAGAGGTTCCTCAAGTACTTCCAAATTACCATTTGTGGGTGTATCATGGTGCTTACTCAATTCTTGGACTAGAGGAGATGCCAATTTTAGCCATTTCACAATATTTTCATTGAAACCTTCATGCTTTTTACCCTTTACAAATCAATTCTCTTGATGGGATTACAACATTGGAACCATTATAGGATCATGACCATGCAAAGCATGTCGGGCCCCATCTGGGTCTCACTAAAAAAATTCATTTTCAAACAAAATTTACCACCGAATGACCTAACACTACATTTGGATGAATTTGGAGCTGAAAAAAAACAACTGGGTTGCAATTAGAATTTGTTTTCTGTCCATTTTACATAATGGTGAAAATTGGTTAGGCTGCCTTAGGAATTAATCTGGGAAACTGGTCAAACGACCCCCTGGAGCAATGAAAAATTGTAAACATGTAGTCATTTCACCCAAGAATGCAATGCAATAAATGGCTTGGAAAAAAAAGTCATGAGGTGAAAGATATTAATCAAAAAAGTTTTTCAATCAAACGTTTTTGAAACAACACTTGCTTTGAACCAATGAACACTCACTCAACTACCAATTTGTAAGAATAGTGAATCAACCCTGGAAAGTTCCATCAAACACATAAGTTCATTAAGGTATCCTAAGCATGTGTGCGAAAGGAATTTACTTGAATCATCATTGATCACAATATATTAACGATCAAAGTTGACCACTCAAAAAGGCTATCAGGAATGCAGATGCAAAACTAAAAAAACTGCATTAGGTTTCTACTCGTTAAAAATAACAAATCAAATCATGAGGCTCTAAAAAGTAACACTGGAGAGATCATTTAGGTACGGAGAAAACAAAAAAACACTTGTTTTGACATAAAATTAAACTGGTTGTGAAATCCAAGCTCAAACAGTAGGCTACTTTATGACACTGACAGTATGCAAACAAGAGAAAAGTGTAAAACCCCTCCAGCTTCACTTTTCAAGACCCTATCAAAACTAACCGTGGGAAGCTGAAAATTGACACACACATTCATACATGTCAATTGAATACATTTGAATTTTATTTTTTCTTGGAAATCAACAAGCCTCAAATTCTGACTCTGCAAAGTGGGTCACTCAGACTGATCAGTCAAGTGCACTTCTGAAAGTGCAGAGGCAATTATTTTGAAATGGGCACTTCAAATTTGAAAAATTTGAGAGTGTCATTAGTGGCTCCATCTGGGGATGTATGCCCCCTATGGGGATAGAAATATTCTAGATCTCTGGGGAGAGTAGAACAAATTTTGAATCCACTGGGTGTCGTCAAATGGATCCTTTATTCATTTTTTCTTTTCAACTTCATCTGGTGACCCTAGGTCACCAAATTAAAAATGGGAGTCAACATTTACCTTTGTCAAATACAATTCTGTAGAAAGAGCTGATCTCCTTTAACTCATTCTTGCACTTATCAAACCACAACAACATGAACAATTGTACCTTTGCAAACACAAGTCAGGCTGCCTTTGGGCGAGTAGAAACTTGCTCTCTATTTTACTTCATTATATGGAAAGCAAATCAAATAAGTGATGCCACTGTTACTTTCTTAATTTTTTGATTTCATATCAAGTGATGTGATTTTAAAATAGTGATCAAGACCATATAAAAACATAGTCTGATCACAACCATTTGCCTGATTAAACATGTTAGTACCTCCTAACAGGAAATCATTCACAACATTATCAACATGTTCACAATCACTATGTATCTAAAAGTCGGGAATACTTTCAAAATATTGATTATCATGTGGCTACAACTTATCACATACATCACATGGATCATTATCAAGCTAATAAAAACATGCCTCCATATCTTGCACATTTCCACATTCTATGAAAACTCCTTCCTGCTAACATAAATAACACTTACACTCTACTATATGGATGGAACTATTAGGTTCAATATAAACATTAGTTTGCATATGAAAATTTAAACCATCACAAGGGCTTACCAAAATATTTGGCTCATCATGCAAACTATATTCAAGTGCATTCAATGAGATACACTCATACATTAGCATACTTTGCAACTGTCCTTCATCATGCTGAGATTGAGATTCATCAGAGATTTTTGACTCATCATCATCTGTAGTGACAATATCATCATCTTCAGCAATAGAAGAAGGCTCATCCATAGAATGTGATATCATATCACCAATGACATCCTGGTCACTATTAACATCCTCTATACAAACTGATGCAACATTCAATTCATCTGAGTTCTCAACAAAGAGTGGATTATCTCTGCAACAATAAAGATCATCATTAGTACTAACTAATGAAAAGGGAAACTCATCAAATAAGGGTTTTTTCCAAACATTATTTATTGATGCAAACATCTTTGTCCCCTCCACATAATATTTTGAATTTACTGTAGGACCATTCATTTTGTTACCCTCTGAACACAAGGTATCAACACTTTTAGTATCACAAGATTGCTTAACAATAAGAAATTCTAGTTTAGAGAAATAATCTGATTTATGATCAAAATCAACATTTGTATTCACATTCAAAGGCTCATGGATAGGCCCACTCAAGTCACCAAACAAAGACTTGTTCAAATCTGCATTACAATCTTCAATATTTGACTCATTATTCAAGAATCTTCTTGGTTATCAATTGTTTCAAACTCATCAAACCAGATTTCTGAGTTTTCACCAACATAATCACTATCATATTCATCATACATTACATCATTAACATTGAGTGGCTACTTGTCTTCATCCTGATTATGATTTTCATAATCAAATAGTTCATCATTGGAAGGAAAATCATGAACATATGCATTACACCCTGCATCATGAAAGTCGTCATCACTATCAAAGTCAATAGGGTTTGCACACAACAACTGAGGGTTTTCCTCATGTGCACATTCTTGAAATTTTGTGGTCAATAAGTCTGATTGTTTTTTGTAACTTAGTAGATCATTTCTTTGATTTACCCTTTCACCCACTTCCTCTTCTTGACCATCACTTGAATTAAAACTACTATCAAATTGCAAATCAGAATGACCCGTGATATCATCATCTTCAAAGTCTAAGAACTTAATGGGTTGATCATAAACAGGATTTCCCCAATCATAGGAAGCAAAATTGCTAACAACATTGTCAAAAGCATGGTCACAATCTATCATAGAGGATAAATTTCCTATTTCTTCATTCTTACTCACCTTTGGGTTGTCATAACAACAATCCACATTTCTTTGTACTTCAACATTAGACTAGGTGTCTTCACTCAACTTGTCATTTGCATCCTCTTGAGGGTAGACATAAACATCTTCTTTATCAAGTTGAAAACCAAAAATGGTTTCCCGATTGTAGCTTCTTTTGGCTTATCTTTCAAACTAGATTTCATCACATACCTCTTCATTTGAAGCTAACAAACTGATGTTCTCAAGAGAGTTCCCTAAATCAACAAACTTCTTTGTCTCAACATAGAGACTTACATCAAGACTACATTCTTCAAATGTAGAATAGACATAATAAATTGTATCATCACCTTTCTAATCAAATTTATCTTCTTCAAAGAGTGAATCTAACTAAAATTCTTTATTATGTTCTTGGCTTAGAAGACTCAACTATTGATCTGCATTTGGGTATACTTGCTTTGTGAGTTCTTCAAAAATAACTTTATCATCACTTGATGATGTATCCTTCTTGTATTCAACCTTTTCAAATGTGAACTTGTCTGAAGAATTTTGATCATTTGGATTTACATAGCTTCTGATTGCATCAACATGTTTACCCATAATTGAAGACAACAAACTTAACACATATTCAGTTCTCTATTTCTCCAAACCATCTAAAAATGTATGTCGTTTGCATATTGGAGATTTCAAACTCATTTAACAATGCACTAGACCCCTCTTCATATGCCTCATAATACATATGGATACAATTAGGAGTGCTAGGTCTAAAAATTTCTAGGATTAGTGGAAGAAAAACATCAAATTTATGACTGAAATCAATGCTTGACTCTTCCTGTCTGTTTCTAATCTCTTTTAATATTTTGACAAGATCTAGAGGTTCTCTTGCAAATTATTTTCTATAAGAATTCACTAATTTATCCCAGAAAGGAAATGAATTCTCAGTTTAACTTAAATATCAATCCCGATCTCATGCTTCAAGAGATCTAAGAAATAATCTCATCCACATATCCTGATCGCCAAAAAAATGTCTCTCCATGAATCTAGAATTTTTTTTAACATGTGCATCTCCTTCACAAATATTGCATCCATCAAATCTAGGCATCTTCTTATATATTTTATTTGTCATACATTCTACTTTATAATCAACCCATGAAAAATCTAAGTGAGCATACAATGGGTCAAATGAATTGACAAATGGTGCACTGACTTGACAAGTAGACACAGTTTGGGTGTCACTTGACTATGCTTGTTGAAAGAACTGGTATCTTTCATCCATCATTTTAAGCCTTCTTTTATTTCTATCATTCCATTTAGGTTTGAATCTAGGCATATTAACTCTTGGGTTCTTATACTTTGTGGTATTAGATGCTTGAAGTTCATGACACTTTCTAATAAGCTGAATCAAATTGTTCTTTGGTATCGTTACTTTACCTTGATAATCCATGGATATTAACAATCAAAGCTCACTAACTGTGCATAGTTGCATACATGACCAAATGAAGGATTACTATGACAATGGATGATATAAGGACAACCTGATCTTGAATCATATGATAATACAAATGGATGGAAACCACTAAAATAGACAAATGCAATCTAACCATCCATATAAGAAAATATTTGAGCACTAGACAAAATACTTTCAATGGGAATGAAATTGCATTCAACAGATCTAGAAAATGAATGTGTGCGAAGTTAAATTTACTATCCTTTCCCTTTGGTAGTGCTAGCTCACTATGTAGGGAACCAAATTTATTTCTAAGAAGTTCAAATATTATTTTCATACAATATTTTCTTGAAAAATAAGAGTGAAAATAACTGGAAATATTGCAACAACTGCAAATTGTTCTTTTGGTTGGAAAAATTTGTAGATCTAGAACCATGTTCAAATTTTCATTAGGTTCTTTGGTAGAGTCGCCGCCTCTTTCTAGAGGAAAAAAATTTGAACAGTTGGAAATTCTTCACAGGTCAAATTTATTTTTAAACCAACATAAGTATTGCAACACCTCCTTATCCAACAATATGACATCATATGGATTCCTTCCTCAAACTTTTCAGGGTACTTCATCACAAGAGGTTGAATCTGCTTCATCTCTACTGAAAATTCTTTGGTTATTTCCCAATTCTTCTCAAATAATTCACACTAGCACATACATCTCAAAGTTGCCACTCATAATTTGTGAGGTATTATGAAATAAGCATGAAGCATGGAAAATAATAGAGAAAACTTACATTGAAAGATGAATTACAACATAATCTCTAGAAAAATTCATGAGAATTGACACACTTGAAAAGGAGATTAAATCTATCATAACAAGCTCATGACTCTATAAGGCTAAATGATCTTTAAAAATGTTCCCCAGTAGAGTCGCCATTTTTTTGGTGACTCACATGGGAAAAACAATTCAATAATTTTAAACCTCTGGTTACAAAAATAATTAAAAAATTTAATGACTCAATAACAACACCATCTGCAACCAAAACTTCTGAGTTCATCCCCAATAGAGTCACCATTTTGTTGGTTGTTTTTTAGTGTAACCAATTTTATCTCCTAATCTACCTATGGAATTGCCAATCCATATTAGGGGCAGCTCGAAGGACTTGGACCAACTGATGGGGATTTTAATAAACCTAATACACTTTGGGCTCTACAGGACCCTAGAGGGTGATCCCTTAATGTGTTTATAATCTCTGCAACAAAATCATAAACAACATTAAACAGAATAAATAATCTCACTTAACAGTGTTGATGGTGTTTTCTGCATGACAACAACTCATAAAAAATATGATATCCTATCTCTCTTGAAAGGTAAATATTTATGGGAAAAGAGATAACCCCAAGGTCTCTAATGTCAAGTCTTGATAATGAAAAAAAGCAACCCAGAGATAATGTGAAAATGTTGGTAATCACAAAGGGACCTTACTACGAGAAAATAACCCTTAATTGAACTTAAATAATAAAGAAAATAACAAAAGATAAAGATTTCAGAGTTAATTCTAAGACTAATTCTAATCTTAAGACTGACAATGCAAAAAGATAAGATGCTCAAAATGGACTAATCTCTCATAAAATACTTTTTGTTTGACCCAGATAAATTTGCAATCTCACAGGAATAGTGCAATCTTCTGAGGTATTTAAATATTTTCAAATCATAAAATTCATTCAAGACAATCTTGTTGCAAGTGAAATGAACAGAAAAACATAATTGAAGTTAGAACAATTTTTAGTCCAGGCTAACTTTGCAGATCACTTAAAAATCAACTAACTGCAAAAATTATGGACTAGAGATCGTTGCAAAAATTCCAAACATGAAACCCTAAACATCACCAAAATATCTAACAAAGAGCTTAAGAAATTTTGAAGATAGAATAAATAGAACCATTCCATATAACACTTAACAAAAGAGAGATACCAAATCACAATATCCTTTCTTATATTAATTCATCCAAAATGGCAACAATTCTAGCCTTCTGTTACAATACTTGCTTGAAGATAAACCCTAATTCGCTGAAATGTGAAATCTTCTAATTTGCCACTATTCTATTTTGTATTATATTCTATATCATCCCTTACAAATGAGGCATCATGCCCAATTTATAGAGAATCCCCCAAATAGGTCAGCCCAAAGAATCTTTTACAATAATAAAAATTCCACACAAGAGTTCGGCCTCAAAAGATATTCGAATATAACATGAAATGTACAATTTTCACCAATTTCATCCAAGTCGACTTGGGGTCTCAAAAAGTCAGCCCAATGTATGTGGATAATGGGAAGCAAAAACTTTGATGTAGCCCTATATAACTACTTCCCATCCTTGTCCTTAGCTTGATCCACCTCACCATGCATTTCCAACAATACCCTGTCCAATTTGGCAATAGGTGGCATAGGCAAAACCCTAACTTTTCTTCCAAGAGACTTAATGTCATCTCTTGCTTTTCTTACTCTGCCATTCCAATCAGCCCTATTTGTCCAATACTTATCAATAACTACAATGTAGGTTGCAACATCATCTAGCTAATTCTCAATGACTAGACCATCATTGACTAGAGAATAGACATCTCTCCACCATTTCCCGAGCTGTTCTAAATTGAGATGCTTTGGAGCGAACCTCTTCCTCCCTGTCATAAATTCAAATAATGAGATGCATTTATCATGAATTCCAATCAAAGTGTCCTCAATCTACCTCCCTTGTTTGTGAATCCTCTTCAAGGCCCTTTGCCTAATTTGCAAGATCTTGAACCATTCCCAAGGCTCAAAAACCCTTGGAAAAGGAAGAATCCCACTCTTCACCAGTTTATCCTCAGTAAACTCCATGATTGTTCTTTTTTCTGCAACAGGAGATCAATATCCTCCTTATCACGGGCCAACACAGTCTTTAGCCAATCCACTGACCTCATGGAATCCCCTGCAGTCGACAAGATATCCTTGATGGAACCATATCCTTTGGTTTGGACTCCCTACAACCAACCAACTGTGGCATGTGTAGTGGCTTTCATTATTTCAAGTTCGGAGATTGTTTCCTGGGGAGAGAAACCTGTAATAGAGGAGGAAGAGCCAATAGATTGCAAAGGTTTCATCAAATCCTACAAGTACTTCTTCAATTTCTAATTATCTCTTTCCAACTCATGCCTGGTTTTTACCTCTTTCTTCAATCTGCCCACAATTACAACACTAGAGCCTTCATACTCCTCCATGTCCTACTCCATAGAAGCATGCCCTAAGTTAATTTTATGCACATGATTATCCTTTATAGTCACATTATCCCTATATTTTTCTAGAGAAGGGGTAGCAATATGAGCCACCCTGTTGCCAGATCCATCCCTCTCAATCTTGGATATAACTCTAGCCTTCTTCTTGGTTTTTCTTTCCCAATATTGGCCATTAGGTCATCCCAATTGGGAGGAGTATCTTCCACTATCACCAACTTACTCTTTAATTCTTTGTCTAGCCAACCTAGAATAGTAGATTTAGTTGGCACTTTATCTTGTTTCTCCTATTCTTGTTGGACATTAGGTGCATCCTTCTCAACACTTGGCACATTAGGGATTTGCCTAGTTGAATCCTCTTTTTATAAAGATTGCTCCCCTACAACTTGTACCAGTGAAGGGATCTTAGCTTGTATCACCTCCTGTTGAGGGGATTTTCCTGATTGTTCTTCTATAGAAGAATTGGCATAGGCTACCAAGGGAGACTGGATTACCCTATCAATTTTTTCCTCTAATTTGTAGAGGTCTCCTTCCTGGAATTCATCTTCACCCAAGTCCTTAGGATCTTCATCCTTCCTTGGCTCTTCTTGCACATTGCCAGTATCTTGAGGAAGGGGAATGTCCTCTTGTTCAATGATAGGAATGGTAATAGGAGAAATTCCTTTTGATGCAACATCCTTTGGAGGAGTCCTTGACCTCCTCATGTATACTTGTGTCTTATCCCTTGAACTTTCTACCTCTACCATAGGTGGCTCAACTTCCTTTTCTAATTTGGACATTTATTTTTCTTTCTATAAAATCCTCATAGTTCTTCTTCTTTTGGTTAAGGGAGAAGTGGTATCCACCTCTTCCTTTTCATCTTTATCTTTCCCAGTCCCTCTCCTTGAGACATGCCTTCTCTTTTTGGCAATAGGATTTCTTTTTTTATCTACATCTTCTACCTCTTTAGTTTGAACATCTCTAACTTTAATTTTGAAGGGAGATTCCACCTTGGCCTTACCCTTAGGATCTTTTTCATGTGATTCCTCAGAAGCAGAATGAGACTCCAAGTCTCCCATCAAATCATAGGTGCATTGGACCCCTTCACTTTCTAGCTCTAATATCTTGTGCTTCAGCCATATTTTAGTATACTTTATCACCAGAGTCATAATTTTCTCCAACTCTGTCTTCTCTTCCTCCAACCAGTCAATCTCTCCAACTAGTTTGTCCTTCACAACATCAAAGATATGACCCTAAATCAAATTTCCATCCTCTTCCACCTGGTCAGGAATGTATTTATGTTGTATAATCTTACCAAGTCCACTAGAAGCCTAGAGAATTTCTTCTTCCTTACATCAAATTCATCGCCAATGTTAGCTCAATAATCTTCAATGTTATCTTTGTGGTTGTACTCCTTGCTGGCCTTCTTTTGTGCTTCACCAGTAATATTAAACCTTGCTCTCTTAGACTAGAAAGAGAAACCAAAAGTACTCATCTCCTCTTCAGAAGCATGAGCAAAGTGGATTGAAGGACAAACCTCATTTGTTCCTATCTTCAAGGGGAAATCATTCCCAAACCCTATTTTATGTTTATGCCCCCGTCACAATCAGATCAAAGTCAAAAATCTGGCTAGTGACCTCCAATAGTATGATGTGATTAGTTGGGTACCTTGGGAGTCTTTAGGTAGCCTTTTGACAACCATCAATCCTAATGTAGGAGAAGGTAGCGAACTGGATGAACCATTCCCCATACCTCCTTATCAATTCTTTGGCCTTGTCTGAAATCCTCACATGCTCTATAGCCTATAGCAACCTAGTAATGTACATTGTAAAAGAATCATTTCCTCTTCTATAGCTACCTCCTACCAGGTGCATTTGTGGATACACCTCATAGATTGCATCATGTCTGAATACACCTCTAGTGTTCAACCCCTTGTATGGGTGGAATCTTGCCAATGCATACACCAGGTAGGAAGTCATGGTGAAAGTCTTGGTCTGCAAGACATTGCACATCTGCTCATGGATTACTATGCTTATGGCACCTACCCAATGGTAATCTATACCCTGCTCCATCTAAGCAATGACAATAAACATCTAGCTTTCAAGAACTCCTGCATTCTTTAGCCCTACCAACCTGTTGAGGAGAGTGATAAAATTATAGTATTCCCTTTTGAACTTAAGCCTAAATAGTTGTTCTGGCAACTTGGAGAAGTGGGGCTTGGGATTCTCCAACCAAGAATTGATCACCTATTAGGACTTAACCAAATTCTCCTCATAATAATTCTTTGTTGTATCCATATCAAAGGCCACCACATGTGACCTATCAGGTATATCAAAATTCCTAGCAATGAGAACATGATCAAAGCTTGCCACAATTCTTCCCTGAGGGCCAACTGTTCTTTTTGTTCCCTTGTCATAGTTTCTGGCACATTCAAGCACCAACTCATAGCATTATACTGTGGAGGGGAAACCAACTACATGTGTTAACCCAGATTCTAGAGTTCTTCTAGCCAGTAAAGGGAGGTTCTATACTACCATCTCAACCTTGAACTCTTCATAGTCCCATAGACCCACATTGGTATCTATAATTCTTGACCAGACAAAAGTTAGTTTTCTCTCAGGAATCTTACTCTTTATGTCCATTTTCACCTTTTCTGCATCAGAGTTAGCAAAACTTTCAACACTTGGGTCTGTTACCTTTCCCTTGCCATGCCCAGCAACATCTTGTTTTGATCCTACCTCCAAACAAGTAAAACAACCACAATGAGATCCAAGAAGAACAACAAGTTTCAACATTAATTATTTCAAAGTTCGGGAATTAGTCTCTTCTACGAAATCAATACTAGAGAGGAATTTCGAGGAAATTCAAATCAGGTAGAATCCAGCAAAACAAACATACAAACCCCATAATATCATTTCAATCAATCAGTGTAATAAAGGAATAACATAAAACCACTTAGAGTAAGTTCATTGAATCATAAAAATGCATTATCAATCAGAAAATTCCTCATGTAATTATTAGACTCTCCATTCCCATCGAACTTCAGAAGAATCCACCAGAGACATAAATCCCCCAAAACAACAACAGTTTCAAAATTCTAGGAAAATGGAGAAGACACAAAACATCTGGGAAAATCTCGAAGAAGCGGAATTTCACGAGGCAAACAAAAGTCTTAATTAATAGAAAATTATGAAGAAATAATGAAAAATAGGAAGACTCAGGGAAATCCAGCAAGGGCGGAATTTCGTGAAGGCAATGAAAACCGGAACGCCTATTTTCTCATCCTCATGCAAAATAGATCAAACAACATGGAATTAGAGCCTGTAGCTTGCCAATGACTTATCCTACATTTCAAATGGATCAACCATGAATTTAAAACTCACCTCTCAACAATTTCAAAAGGATTGACTATGCCCTAGGTCAAAAACCCTAAAACCTCCGCCATGAAAGCATGGAAAATCTTAGGCACAACTTGCTTGCAAAAAAGGATAGGAAGTTTGTAGCAAATGCAAACGAGCCCCGAAAACCTTAACTAAAGACTAGCCCCAAGAAAATATTCAAAACAAACACCCGAACGGACTAACAAGACATGGAAACCCCAAATGCCTAGATATGGCATGCCCACTCAAGTAAGAACAAAGCAATGAATGACTTGAAAGTGCATACAAAACAACATCAAAACTAGAAGAGGAAGATGGAATATCCACATACCATGAGAATAGAAGAAACTAAAACTTGGGATGCTAACAAACAACCTCCAAGCATGAGCAAAATATAAGCAATACCCTAGAAATTTAAATGCAAGATTCAAAATCACCTCCAAACACAAAATATAGCAACACACCCCAAGCTCCAACACTTCAAACTCAAATGAGAATTAAATAACAAAAATCAAATAGAAAATCACTTCACAAAACTCAATATAACATTACCCCAAAATTTTGTGCAATCACTATTAATACAGTCGATAAGATGACCATACAAAAATCCAAAAATCCGACAAAGCAACAGACTTTGGAAAAATCTAGACATGACGGATTTCCCCGGAATTGAGAAAAAAGGCAGTCGTTACTGGGCACCAAAGGGAAACCAGGAAAGTCTAGCTAGGGTGGATTTTGCCGAACACAGTGAAACACCAAAACTGCACCCAGAACTTAAGATTTTCAATATAAATCATAAATGGGACATTCTAAATGGAAGGATGAACATCAAATCACATGCCCAAGCAAGCAAAATTCCAATAGAAATTCCAAGACACCAAAAAGCGATGAAAACAAGGGTCCCAACTTTCAGTGGGGCATGTGTGCAAAAACTGCACAACAAATAGCTCAACAAAATATGATAATACTAAATAGAATTGGTTGTTCATCAGTAATGTCAACCATTTGGAATGTTAGATAATTACAAAACAACTTTATAGTGAAATATAATCATTAGTTTTAAAATTGTAGCAAGCTCTAGGTGAACACAAACAAACACTGAATCACAAAAAACAAATGCAACTCAGACTAGTGACATACTTCCATTGGAGGAGTCCAATTCACCAACACCTAATAGTTCATAGTAGATTCAACATATAGCATATAATATCTCTAGTTTTATTGCCTTAAAATATCACCAATTTGTACCTCAACTCAATAATACTTACCAAATCCTTGTACAAAACATATCAATCTGCAATCTCATTTAAGCATTTTAATTAACTCCTTGAATTAAATCTAAAATAAGAATTGCACACACCACAACATTGAGATGAAAAAAATAACCCTTGATTACTTCATTCAAAATATGAATACAATTGCACATAGGAGAGACATGAGCCTAGATTTATCAATTAATTTCAAATTCTAGTACTGTTATGAAACACTAAATCCCCATAAACTCAAATCCTACAATAAAAAGACTCAAAATCCAATTTGCATTTTCTTTATCACTACAGATTTTACAATTTTCTATACAGCTCCACCCCAGATTTCTAACTTGCTAACCTATTACAATGATAAAATAAAATAATATGTAGAGGAAAGGAATAATCTAGAAGAAACCCTAAAATCGATCTAGAAATTCCATCTAGAAGCATCTTTGACGTCGAATATTAATATGAAAAATCTCCTTCTCTTTCCATAACAAACTTTATTTTGTTTCCAAAAACAACATGTGCCCAATTTGTTCCCCAAAATAAAAATACCCATGTGTACATTCTCCAGTTTTTATTTGTAGCTGAAAGAAATATCTCAACCCCCATGAGAACTCTTATTTCTACCCTATGGCTGCACCTTAGCTTCATTAATATATTCCACATCGTGAATATTTTTTACTCATTACATAGAATCATCCCATGCATTTACTATTTTTTCCATTTTTCAATTTATTCCCAACACATAACATTTCATCTCTTATGCCAAAATATAATAAAGGCCTATAAATATCAAACCATGGGACAAAAAGAAATTCTCCCCTCTATTCACATGCTTTATTTAATCCTCATAGATAAAAAATTTCCTTTTAAAATTTTAAGTTCTCACTTGTTTTTAATCTTTCACATTAAAAATATTTCACTCCCCAAGTAAATGGAATAGAAAAATATTTGATAAGCATACTAACTCCTCCACCCAGGGCCCACATCTTAAAACTATCATGAGGCATATTTAAATCCTTATTTCGTCAATATTTTAAAATCCCCCAAAAGTATATTATATTTAAACAATATATTAAAAAACACCTAGTGGAGTTTCCTCTTAAGCAATACTTAATTCTAAATTTTTCCTTTTATCTCAAGGGGCTCCCTGTATCTCTACATGAGCCCTTTAAACTCATGGGGCCCACCATTCTTCACCTTTCCTGTAATCACGTGATCAATATCCCATGAGCACTTTCAGATTGTGAAATTGCGGGAAACGATCATGATCTTGTTGCATTTCATTAGATCTTCCCATAGTTGATTTCAAATTTGCACCTCTCACTTGTTGCTTGAATCCTTTGTTTCGCTCCTGTTTGCTCAAGCTCTAAAAAAAATCTTGTGCTTGTAGTGGCGGCCATGCATCCTTCATTCCCTAGCTGCACCCCACAAAAATACCTCTATCTTGTGCCTCATCCAACAACAAATGGTCCTCTCCCAATGCGTTGCCACTCACAACATGTGTAGGATGCACCATTCATGGCTTGATGGATTTCCATACCTGTTACAAAGCTCCTACACAGTGCCTATGCTTTTAATGCCAAATCCTAGATGTGCCCTAACTTCATCCTTTTCTCACATGTTGGTCATGGAGACACCCTTCGTTTTGGCCATGGTAGCCCCATTCAATGCAAGACAGTCGCTACTCATCGTTCTTGCTATGTGGGCCTTTTAAATAAATCCATTCTATACATATGCATTTTCTCATAGCTTTGATGGATGAGAATACACCTGCATTCATGGCTTTCCACATTTATTTCCTTGTAATATGTACAAAGGGAATTTCATGCACAAATCATCTCTCACACATGGCTTCTAATTGCAGTTGGTTGTAGTTTCTAAAGCTTTTTCAATGAATACATTTAGTTCATAGTCAAATGCGAATGGATCCTCCATTTTCTAGCTAGTCATGCCATTGCATTTTTTTGGAAGTTAAAAAAGTATTTTCAAAAAAATGTTGTGCATATCCTCAATCATGACATTCAATGAGATCACACTTATTTGGATGTTAAAACAGTTCAAATCTCTTGCCTATGCACTGGCTTCTCCATACTTTGTTTTGAGAAGCTTGAGCCCCCACAATCAATTCAGCTACTCCCATTGTCAGAATTTATTTAGATGTTTATGGGGCTTCTTCAACAAATCCATTTTACATTTTATGGAACCCCATACAATGTGTTATATCCTCTATTTCTCTATTGACGTTAAAAAAGTAGATGTGATTCTTCAATGTCTGCAATGATGATTCAACACTTTCCCATCTGGCTTCTTTATGCAGAAAAATATTCGATGTTCTTTATTCACCTTGAGATCACTTTTCAATAACCTTGAAGTATATAGCCACACATCAAGAAATTTGAACCATATTGGCCTATCAAATTGATTTCCAACTGAACATAGCCAAATTAAAAAGTGTTGTGACTTTAACTAGATACTTGGTGTGCATCATCCATATAGGAGAACTTGGACTTCAAAATTCAAGATTTTGTTCGTGTAGATGCATCCTCAACCTTCAAGCCTTGATAAGCATCTGGAGGCTCCTCAAGTACTTCTTCCAAATTACCATTTGTGGGTGTATCATGGTGCTTACTCAATTCTTGGACTAGAGGAGATGCCACTTTTAGCCATTTCACAATATTGTCATTAACACCTTCATGCTTGTTACCCATTACAAATCAATTTTCTTAATGGGATTGCAACATTGGAACCATTATAGGTTCATGACCATGCAAAGAATGTCTGGCCCCATGTGGGTTCAATTAAAAAAATTGTTTTCAAACAACCTTTACCCTCAAATGACTTGACACTGCATTCAAATGAATTTGGAGTTTAAAAAAAAGATTCAGGTTGCAATTAGAATCTATTTTTTGTCCCTTTTGTAGAATGGTGAAAATTGGTTAGGTTGCCTCAGGAATCAATCTAGGAAATAGGTCAAACGACCCCTTGAAGAAATTAAAACTTGTAAACATATAGTCACTTGAATCGAGAATACAATGCAACAAACAACTCATAAAAACATGTCACAAGGTGAAAGATATTAATTGGAAAAGTTGCTCAATCAAACTTTTCTAAAAAAATAGTTGCTCTAAACCAATTAAAACTCATTCAATTGCCAATTTGTAAAAATGGTGAATCAACCCCTGGCGAGCTACCATCAGACACATGGGAATGTGTAGGATCATTATGGAAAAAACAAGCCCTTAAGTGGCAATAAAAAGACAAAAAAATAGAGTCTGTAGAAAATTGAATGTAGTTTCTAAACTACTAGAGCTTTATTTTAAAAAAAAATCTATTTGGTGAAAATTTGAAATTTCAATGTAGTAGTATTTAAATTTCAGGGTAAAAATAAGAAGTAGGTGTTTGTTTGACCAACCTAACCACAATAAAATGATAATATTTTTTTATAAGATTTTAGATATAAGTAGAGGAATCATGTCCTGATGTGATGCATATTTTTTTATAATTTTTTTCCAAGTAAATAATTAATTATGAATTTTCTATTACAAATTTTAAAAAATATAAAAGCTCGTCTGTCTAACCACCTTAACTTGATCAAAAATTCATGAAATTAAATTTTATCTTTTTTAATCCTATAGTATGCAAAGAATAGAATGTGACACATATTTCAGATTCAAAAAATGTGGTACCATTTGAAAGTTATAGATGTTTTTCAATCAACCTATCAGTCAACACTTTATTCGTAATTCTAATAGAAAATGAATAATAATTATTTATTAAATTCAAAGTAAATTATAATTTATATTGGTGGAAAGCTGAGAGTGTACTCTAAAAACCCTCTTCGTTTCATCAATTTTGGGTTAAAAAAAAGTCGTCAGCCAAATGGACCATCATATGGCTTACATATTGCCACTTTTTGGCCCATCATGATCCTGCACATACCCACGTAAGTTCATTAAGGTATCTTGAGCATGTGTGAAAAAGGAATTTCCTATAATCATAATTGATCAAAATATATTAACGATCAAAGTTGAACACTTAGAAAGGCTATTAGGAATGTAGATGTGAAACTGAACAAACTGCATTAGGTTTCGACTTGTTAAAAATAACAAATCAGATCACGAGGCTCTGAAAAATGACACCCGAGATTATTTAGGTATGGAGAAAAAAAAAACAATGGTTTTGACATGACAGTCAACTGGTTGTGAAATCCAAGCTCAAACAGGAGGCTACTTTACGACACTGACAGGCTCCAAACAACAAAAAAGTGCAAAATCCCTTCAGCTTCACTTTTCAAGACCCTATGAAAACTAACCATGGGAAGCTGAAAATTGACATGCACATTGACACATGTCAATTGAATACATATGGAAATGGCCTTTTTCTAGAAATCAATAGGCCTCAAATTCTGACTCTTCAAAGTGGGTCACTCGGACTAATCTGTCAGGTGCACTTCTAAAAGTGCAGAGGCAAAAATTTGGAAATGGGCACTTCAAATTTTTAAAATTTGATAGTGTCATCACTTTCCAACCTCCAATTATTTTTTGCAATGCATTATCCCATCATGTCGTGTATGTATTTTTGTATGTTTTTATTCCTTTGACATACATTCTTCTAGGGAGAATAGCCACATTAAATTGTAGGATATAATCTAATCTCCCTAAAAAATATAGTAAAATCGAGCTATTGTCCCTGAAAAGACATATGTCTCTGACATGATAGCATAATCAAGCATGTCTTATCCTTGAAGAAGGGAAATGTGTTATCATGTGTAGCCCATGTTGCAAGGAGATCACCTTCTACAATCAAGACAAGGCTATTCTTGCTACAAAAATACATGTCATATGCATCATAACAGTCATCATATTTTAAAAATCATATTTCAAAATGGAGAAACCCCCCAAAAAATGTGGCATTCGAAACAATTATTTGCAAATAGAAAAAATCCTGGATGAGGTCCCATTTTCATCGCCATTTTCCATAGCGATATTTTGTAGGTTGGTGGAGAGAAATGGAAAGTATTTGTAGACATTCAAAGGTTGAATCAATGCAGCCAACCTCCATATAAAAACTCATTTGAAAGGCATAGGTAGCAAGCTAGCTAGTAGGCATGTTTATCCGACAACAATATATGTCATTTATTCATTCTACCTAGTAACTGTGAAGAAATGGATGGCTATTTGTTACAAAGATGGGTTTTCATTGACGTGAAAACAAAGGTTTTTCCTTGGAAAAAGGGGTTTTCATTTGAAATGCAAATTTGTTTAGATGTTTTTGTGTTGAGGGTTTTTTAATTTTCATTTCCTCCCATCTGCTAGTTTTGAAATTTTGTAATTGCCGAATGGAATAACTAACAACCCATTGTGGAAATATGAGTGAAATAACTAAATAACATTTAAAGAAATTAGAAACAATGTAGAATATATAAGAGTTTTTTTCATTATGCTCCAAGAATGTAATGAAGTCCACTTTAAATTTTTTGAACAACTCTTCGCTATAGTCCAAATGTTATTTCGTTTTCTTCATCTAATTGGAACAAAATACCCCAATGAAAAAGAAGGCCAAACAGAAAAATCACACCAATGGAAAGACTTGGTGGTCAGACATTAACTCCAACCTACCATTTCCTATCTTGTCACTAAAAAAATGTGTCAACATCAACGGGTCTTCAAAATCATATTTGGAATAGAAAAAAACATAAAAAATTGTGGCATTCAAATCCATTATTTGTAAATATAAAAATGATGTACCAAGAATGTAATGAAATTATAAAATAGTAGGTATTATGAAATATGCAATGCACAGTGATGTTATACATTGTTTGTAGTGTTAAAAAACAAACTCTCCCATGTTAGTTAGTTTGTTATGAATAGGTTTTTTTGTTATGTTACAAGAATGTAATGAAGTCCACTTTCAATTTTTTGTGCAACTCTTTGTTGTAGTCCAAATTTAATTTCACTTTCTTCATCTGATTGGAAAAAATAAAATGCTCGCATTATTTGCAATGTTGGAAAACACATAGTCTCCTCTCAGTTGTAGAGGGTTTTACAACACTATATGCATTGCAGGTTTATGAACAACTATGGTTTTCCAACAAGCATTTTTACAAAATAGAAATAATTTCTTCAAAAGATTTTAAAATATAGATAGTCTGAATGTATTGAAAATCCCTTTCAAAATTTATAAGGAGTTTTAATTTGGGCAAAAATTGCATTTAAATTTCACACAATTTAAAAAAAAGTGCACAAAATAATTGTAATTTGGAAAACATAGTGGTGGTTTTCAGTTATTTGAATCTCCTTGTTTAAACGTAAAGGGTTTTCTCATGGTGGGTTTCTTGCTTCTTAACACCCATGGTTTTGCAACAAGGAATGTTACAAAATAGTATTAATGTTTTCAAAACCACACCTTCCATTGTTTTGTTTAAATTTTGGATGATTGAAAAAAAGTGCATAAAATAGTTGTGTTTTGGAAAACACAATGTGGGTTTTCAATTGCTTAAATCTCCTTGTCTAAATGTAAGGATTTTTCTCACAACAGGTTGCTTTCTTCTTAACACATACAGTTTCGCAACATGGAATGTTACAAAACAGTATGAATGTCTTCAAAATCATACTTTCCATTGGTGTGTTCAAATTTCAAGTATATAACAAATTGGATGCTTCATAACACACTTTAGTTGTCAACCTCCACATCACAACATACCGAAGCCCTTTCGGTTTTTAAACTCCTATATGTAGGTGTGCATTATAAAGAGAAAGAACACCAATTTCTTGTTGTTATTAGCAATAATGAATAAACTTATTGAACGGGGTGATCATTGTATAGTGCATGTTGGAAAATATAATGTGTTTTGAAGCCTTCCTTTACTTATACCCAACCTTTATCTTGAAATTCAGATATACAAACTTATAGATGATGCTCTATTTTATTAAATAACACATCTCTCATTTAAGGGGGGCTCTATTAACCATCAATAAATAGTGTGCTTCATAGTAAGAAATTCATTTTGTATTGCAACAATTCATGTTGGAAAACCCTAGGTGTTAAGAAACAAGAAACCCAAATAGTGTTGTAAAACCCTCTGCAACACTATTGGTTAGTAACCCTCACCTCAATTTGGTCTATTTTATCCTCCAAATACTTCATGTGCACTCCAATCTTCATCTTTCAATGTGTAGACTAGAAACTCATCGTGTTTTCACCCTTCTTTCTCTAAACCAAAAATGCACACGTCACTTTGCCTCCAATTTTCTCATGCCAAAAAAAAGTGGATGAAAGGGAAACTTCATTGTAAATCTAAGTAACCTGCATTTATGGACCAAAAAGAGGTAGGAAAACTAACCTAATGGTGCCATTAACTCTTACCTACCATTTCTCAAATGTTTGTTCACATCTGTCGATTTCGTCACTTTTTCTCTCCATGTATGTTGTTATGTTTGTTTTTAGTTATGGTTTTATGCTCTTTCTTTGTATGTGTGTAGGTGTGTCTTTTTGACATAAGCTTCTACTCAATTGAAAACACATTGTGTTTCTAAACCTCCAAAATGGCAACAAGGAAAACTCATATTTGTAAAGAGGCTTCTACATTGTAAAACACATTGTGTTTTCAAAAAATTTGCATCGTTTTACAGAACGACAATTCCATTATAAAATTTGGGAAGCCTAATGACCAATTATGTGTTATTATAGGCTCACCTTCTCATTTTGTATGGTATATTATTTTTAGTAAAAACAAATAAAATAATAATGTTCCCTATTCACAACCTTATGAAACCCAACTATGCAATAATGCTTCACAACTAAACAGAGGTACATGATTTAAAAGGAGAATTACTATAATGTAAAATCATAAATATTATGTTCTTTTCAAAATATATTTGATCTAATTACCAAGGATCCAAAGGTTCCTATTCTATTTTGGGAGATAAATGATATAGATGTAGTGTTGCAAAAATCATCCTAAAATTAACATAAATCAATTATGAGAAAATTAAAAGGATGGAGTATCACCCTTCACTAATGCTTTAAAAATTTATCGTACAAGACTCACACTTCAATGAGGAAACATGATTCATGTAAAATTTTGGAATATAATACACATACAATAATGTAACATTTATTTTATTTAAATTAAAGTGAAAATTGTTTGCATTCCCCAGAATAAGCACCCCATCCATATATAGATCATAAATTCTAAATGAAAAATAAATTTTGGAAATTTAATTGTCTAGTACACTTGCGATTCAAGCTATGACAGCTAGAATCACTTGTATTTAGTGAAAAATCTTCATGTCTCCTTAAATGTCCTTCTCAATCCACCTACCCTTGTTTTGTTCAATTTTGTTTCCTCACCTATACCAACCAGCTAGAAGAAAGACAAGTGTTAGTGATAGATTAAACTGGAAAATTAAAGACATTTGGTGCTATAAAGAATTCAATTCATTCCAAACTTCACCAATATTGGATTATATGTTGTGTTGACTGCAACAGACTGGCTTGTACATACAATAAACAAACATATTAATCTGTACAATGGGAATTTAATCTCCAATTTAACCTATTGCTAACACTAGTAATATATCAGCAATTATATTTGTGATTTTCTCATTCTGTTGGAACTATGAAGAATTGAACATTCATTAGGATATCTCAAAGCCATATTTTTTGGTATATGAAAGAGGCCATCACTTGCATAATCAATTAAAACAAACAAGACACACAAGAAAGATACCACACACCACTATCAAACTTCTATAAATATTTCATTACTTGTATAGATAACTAAAAAAATATAGATTAGTGCAAGACACATTGGTTATAGAGCATAGTGTGCATTGGATATTCAAGAATAAAGGTTAAGAGGCCAATGAAAATATTGGTCATCACCTTGATTGACCAAAAATTAGTAGGTGACCGCATTGGTTAAATATGATAATGCATAAAATAATTACATGTTGGAGAATGCTCTGTGTTTCAATCTCCATGCTCAAACCGGAAGGGTGAAGGGCATGGGGAGGATTTGCACATGGGGAAGCCATAAAACCTACCAAATTGAGGTGAGGGTGAGTAAGAAATTGATTTGTTACTTGTAAATAGTTTTAGAATAGTATGTGGGTTGCGGCTTGTATTACACCAAATATTTTCCAACCTAGAATTTAGAAAACAGTAAGAATGTATTCAATACCTTTGGTGATCAACGTAGTAACAACCCAATTGTTTTGACACCCCTAGGCTTGATTTCATTACACACCTAGTATTTTCCAACATATAGTTATATATAGACTGTGAGAACATAATGAAAAAGTTTTTTTTAGTACATAGTAAGAATGTAATTGGACATAGCTAATATCTACACAAAATGCACTTATGTACATACAAAAATGCATGAAACCATACATAGACACATAAATAACATGATGAGATGTACTAGTTTGGGGTTTGCCAAATGGGGGATAAAAGTGATGAAAATGGCAGACGAGACTAAATTCTTGGGAAATGGTAGGTAGGAGTTAATGACACTGGCAAGTCAGTTTTCTCCCCTCCTATCGACTAATAAAACTAGGCCTTTGGACTTGCGCAAGAATGCAAAGGATCTGCAAATGGGGAATACAAAAAAGATACCAAATTAAGGTGATGGGTGACTAAGCAATTGGGTTACTACTTGCAAAGGGTTTTATAATGGTATGTGGGTTGCAGGTTTTACAACACACATTTTTTTCCATCCAAGAATTTTAGAAAATAGTAAGAATGTAATGAAAACCTTTTTTGATTAATGCAGTAAGAACCCAATTGGTTTGTGACCTCTCAGCTCAATTTGATTACACACCCGATGTTTTCCAACATGAAGTTATATATAGACCGTATGAAAGTAATGAAAAATATTTTTTTAGTACACAATAAGAGGTTAATGAAGATTACCTTTGGAATTTGAGAAAACCACATTGAATGAGATAGATAAATGATAATTATTGAGTGAAGATATTCTCCCTACTATTCAAAAGTTGAGGAAGGTGCATGTGCAATATGCACAGTCAAAAAATGGAAATGTAAAACTAAACCAACAGGTAGTACATAGTATGTAATTGAAAAGGAATCTTCTCTAAAAAAACTTGAAAAGGAGCAAACCAAAGTGAATGAGATAGATAATGTATTGACTGAAGAAATTGTTCCTCCTCTTCAGAAGTTGACAAATGAGCATGTGCACTATGTGAAATGGGAAAATAGAAACACATAACTAGAGGCAACAAGTACTAGAATGCATGGAATGAAAAACAAGTCTTCTCTAAAAAAAATTGAAAAGAAGTAGAGTGGTATGAGTGAGATACATAATGTATTGATTGAGAATATCCTCCATGCTCTTAAGAGTTTGAGGAAGGTGCACATGTAGTATAAGAAAAGGGAAAATTTCAATGCACAAGTGGAAAAAATTAAGAGGTTTCATATTGCACGACAATTTGTGTAGGATTTTTTTTTCAAAGATTGTAATATCACTTGTGAAATATAACCTCAAATAGAAAGTTCGAAGCTCAAGGAATATTTTCAAATACTTGTCATGTAGCCAACTAGCTTGTTGTTTTAATTTTCTGAGTACTTGTTTGATGCTAAATGGATGTTTCTAATGCCCAAAGTTTTGCAAATTAACTAATAACTAAGTGGGAATGGAAGGTGTGAATATTTATTCATGAACCACTCTATTCCTTTGTGGTTTTCCTTTCCTTCATGGCTCCACCTCTGGTTCTAATGTCACTCGTAGCTTTTTGATGTCGCTCGTAGTTAGGTTTTCTGAGAGATTTCCATGTGCAATCCTCTCAGAGTTTCCCTTTGGGATAGTTTTCTTTTCTTCTATCAAGCTCTGGTTGCGTGCCTTGTGGCATCCTCTCAGGGCTTCCCCTCAGACATTTATTTTATCTTTGGCTGGACTTTGTTTGTTTGCCATGAGGCATCCTCTTGAGGCTTCCCTTCAGATGCTTCCTTTTCTCATTGTAAAGGCTTTGCCTTCTTTCCACATTGCACGACTCAGTGGATTTCTTTTTGTTTAGGTGGGGGCCACCCCACAGTTAATTTTTTTGGAAGCTTGCCAACTGGTGTTTGTTCGGGTGTCAGTTATTTTTTTCTTGAGGTCTATTCCACATTTCAACAACTTTCTTTTTCTAGTATGCGTAGTGGGACCAACTGAAACATTCACAAATCAAAAGGAGTGTATGAGACATAGGCCCATCACTAGGTCTCAAACTACAATAATTCTTGGCATGCTTGTACCACCACTAGTTTCAATGAAGGCGAGAGCTCAACAGGCTAAAACACCAGCTCTAACTTCTCCTCAGCCCCTTGCACAAATGGCTAGAAATTTTGTAGCCTGGGATGCTAGTAGTCCTTTGATAGACCTTGTACCACCCAATGTGTGGGCTCCAATCCCACCTTTTTCAATAAAGGTTGTCCCAAAGTTCATTGGGGATGATTTAAAAACTCTAGCAGAGAACTTGCAAGATGTGGTTGGTGAATGTCTGGTTCATGGCATTAGTAACCAGAACATGGCTTTGCAGTTGCTTGGAGCCTCTTTTAGAGGGAAGGCATTGGACTGGTATCACACTCTTTTGGCTAATACAATTGGCACTTGGGATCAGCTCAAAGATCCTTTCTATGAGTGCTTCTCAAATAATGGTGACAAATCTTTGCTATATCACCAACTGGATCATATAAAATGAGCTCCTCATGAAGCTTTGGCTGATTTCA